>VZQC01011025.1:268035-435073 GCA_009823505.1 Rhizomys pruinosus | reverse complement strand
CAGAGGCGTCAGTGCCGTCTTCTCTCCTCACTCAGAGGCCTCAGTGCTGTCCTCTCTGCTCACTGAGAGGCCTCAGTGCCGTCTTCTCTCCTCACTCAGAGGCCTCAGTGCTGTCCTCTCTGCTCACTGAGAGGCCTCAGTGCTGTCTTCTCTCCTCACTCAGAGGCCTCAGTGCTGTCCTCTCTCCTCACTCAGAGGCCTCAGTGCTGTCCTCTCTGCTCACTGAGAGGCCTCAGTGCCGTCCTCTCTCCTCACTCAGAGGCCTCAGTGCCGTCCTCTCTCCTCACTCAGAGGCCTCAGTGCCGTCTTCTCTCCTCACTCAGAGGTCTCAGTGCCGTCCTCTCTGCTCACACAGAGGCCTCAGTGCCGTCTTCTCTCCTCACTCAGAGGCCTCAGTGCTGTCCTCTCTCCTCACTCAGAGGCGTCAGTGCCGTCCTCTCTGCTCACACAGAGGCCTCAGTGCCGTCCTCTCTGCTCACACAGAGGCCTCAGTGCCATCCTCTCTGCTCACTCAGAGGCGTCAGTGCTGTCCTCTCTCCTCACACAGAGGCCTCAGTGCCGTCCTCTCTGCTCACTCAGAGGCCTCAGTGCCATCCTCTCTGCTCACACAGAGGCCTCAGTGCCATCCTCTCTCCTCACTCAGGCCTCAGTGCCGTCCTCTCTGCTCACTCAGAGGCCTCAGTGCTGTCTTCTCTACTCACACAGAGGCCTCAGTGCCGTCTTCTCCTGCCTATGGTTTTCCAAAGTTTCTCCGCTCCCAACCAGCATCAAAAATGCAAAATCAAACTTTTATCTTCCTGGTGATGAAGGTTTTCCAGGCACTGTATGGAAGAGCCCCCACTATAGCCCTTGCTGGTTATCTTAAAAAATGAAGTCTACTTGATGTAACATCTATGTAAATATTTTGTGGTTTTGTTTACATTTTATAGCTATCTAATTTTTATTAGGATAAAACAATTTTTAACCCAGTGTGGTAGGGCACGCCTATAATCCCAGCACTTAGGAGGCAGAGGCAGGCAGATCTCTGTGAGTTCAAGGCCCGCCTGGTTTACACAGTCAGCTCTAGGCCAGCTGGGACTAAAGGGAGACCTTGTCTCAAAAACACCCCCCACACACAAAAAATTAAATGTTCTAAAATAGCCTAAGGAGGAAAATTTCTCTCCCTTACTCAAAACTCCTTCATCTAGAAGAACCCCCAAACCATTACAGACATAAATAAGTCCAAACAATCAGATGAGAAATCTGAATAGATGTGGAGCTAAGGGCAGGGTGCACAGTGTACCCTACAGATGTGGAGCTAAGGCAGGGTGCACAGTGTACTTTACAGATGTGGAGCTAAGGGCAGGTCTATAGAGTGTACCCTACAGATGTGGAGCTAAGGGCAGGTCTATAGAGTGTACCCTACAGATGTGGAGCTAAGGGCAGGATGCACAGTGTACCTTACAGATGTGGAGCTAAGGGCAGGTCTATAGAGTGTACCCTACAGATGTGGAGCTAAGGGCAGGATGCACAGTGTACCTTACAGATGTGGAGCTGAGGGCAGGTCTATATATGTTCCTTACAGATGCGGAGCTAAGGGCAGGGTGCACAGTGTACCTTACAGTCCAGCCGACAGAGACGGCCCTCGTGAGCTACCATGTCCCCGGGAGCCTGCAGGAAATGTGGCCGGAAGAAGCGCTCCTGTAGGGGTTCTTTGTCTCTTTCTTGCACTCGGGACCTTCCCCTAGAACAAGTATGTCAGGCATCAATCCAGAGAACAACTTACAAATGTGTAACAATAACCACAAGCATTTAGGAATGGCTATCAGTGAAGAGATTTTTTTTTTTTTCATTTATTTTGACGTAGGGTCTCAGACAGCCCAGCCTGGCCTTGAACTCCCCATGTAGCCAAGAATGACCTTCAAAATCTGACCCTCCTGAGTGCTGGGATTATAGGCATCTGTCTTTATGCCCAGTTTACAAGGGGCTAAGGCTAGAACCCAAGGCTTTGTGCTGGAATAAACACTCTATGTGGAAAGGACTTGCCAGACACACAAGAAATAGTAAGTAAATAAATCCAGTGTAGAGCTGGTGTAAAATACACACACACACACACACACACACACACACACACACACACACACACCCCACAAAGCCAAGTGGTACGCATCTCACACAGAATAATTATCTCTGAGATCTGCAATCAAATACCACTCAGCCCTCTCTGCAGGCTTCAGCAGGTGTTGGAAAGTCATCCAAACAAACAAATCAGTCCTCAGTCTGAATCTCAAATGAGAGCCAACAGAGGCCTGCTACTTAATTATCCAGAGCAAGGCCACTGTGATCCTTGTGTCTTTGAGCCATAAAATTTAGCCCGGCTATAAATTATAGCCAATCGCTTAAGGTGGCCATGAACTTGAACTCAGAAGAAGAAAATGAAGGGGGGGGTATAGAGTTGTAACATAGGGAAATACTGTTTCTGAAACATGGGTCACTATTTTTGTTCCTTTGGTAAATCACATTTAATTCATCAGCATCGGCAACTATGGGAGACTTTGCTAAGACTCTGTGGTACCACAGACTCAAGGGAAAGCCTGACTCTTTTTCCTTAGTGGTTAGTAAAATCTGAGAAACAGAGACAACAGTAAAAATATATTGAATATTAAGAGTCTCTCATGATACAAAAGATGGTCATTTAATTCAAAGGGTCTCAATATATAATGTGCCAAGGTGCCACTGATGGTTAAAATTTTGAAACGTTAAAATTGTGTCAAAGGGGCTGGGGACATAGTTCGGTTGCTAAATGCTTGCTTAACATGCATGGAGTTCTAGGGTCAATCCCTAGCACCACTTCAACTGGGATTGGTGGTGTATGCCTGTAATCCCAGCACTTAGGAGGTAAAGGCAGAAATATCAGGAGTTCAAGGTCAACCTCAGCTATATAGTGAGTTTGAGGCCAGCCTGGGATACATGGGACCCTGTCTCAAAAATAAAATGAAACAAAATCAAAACCAAAAAAGTACCAAAGACCAGCTCTTCTCAAACGTAAATGGGTTTGTGGACCACCTGGGCATTCTGTGGACCACCTGGGCATTCTGCAGACCACCTGGGCATTCTGCAGACCACCTGGGCATTCTGCGGACCACCTGGGCACTCTGCGGACCACCTGGGCATTCTGTGGACCACCTGGGCATTCTGCTCCATTGCCACTTCAGACTGATTCAGCAGCTCTGGAGTGGGGCTCAGAAGTCTACCTTTCCTAGGAGCGCTGGGTGAGGCCGGCGCTTCGGCGTGTGGGTACAAGGAAGCAATAACTGTAGGCTCAGTAACTCTGGTGCTGGTTATGGTGGGTAGAGACGTGGGCGGGGCTCTAGGTAAAGGGAAGTCTTCTTATCTTTACCTGTGAGACTGAGCAGCCGGGCTTAGTCTGCTGCGAATGGGAAAACTCTGCACCATCAGGTGGCCAGAGCAGCTGATTCTCCCCTGAGAAACAGAAAAGAAACGAGGCAAGTAAGAAGAAATTCACATTTTCAAAAATTTAAGTAAGTGGTTTCTTTACCAAAACAGTATGGTCTTATGTTTGTTTGTTTTGGTCTCAAGGAATAAAAACAATATGACTGGGGGCTGGAGAGATGGCCTAGTGGTTAAGAGCACCAACTGCTCTTCCAGAGGACCAGGGTTCAATCCCCAGCACCCACATGGAGGCTGAGAACCGTCTCTAACTCCAGTTCCAGGGGAATCCGGCGCCCTCTTCTGACCTCCGCGGCATTGCACTACATGGGTGCACAAACCTACATGCAGACAGAACATTCAATTACATACAAAATAAATTTTAAAAAATAAAAAAAGAACTTTAGTTCTAGGGGATCTGACGCCCTCTTCTGGCCTCCATGAGTATTGGATGACACAGGTGCACTTACATTCATGGAGGGAAAACACTCATACACATAAAATAAAAATCAATAAATTAAATTAAAAATAAATTAAGGCTGGGCATGGTGGCACATGCCTTTAATCCTAGCACTTGGGAGGCAGAGGCAGGCGGATCTCTGTGAGTTCAAGGCCAGCCTGGTCTACACAGCAACTCCAGGCCAGCTAGGACTAAAGGGAGACCCTGTCTCAAAAAGACCAAAAAATAAAAAAATAAATGAATAAAAATGAAAATATGACTTAAAATTTTTATAAGTCCAGGTGTGGCGACACATGCTTTTAATCCCAGCATTCAAGAGACAGAGGCAGGTAGATCTCTGCACGTTCTTGGCCAGCCAGGGTTACATAGACTCTGTCTAAGAAAACCAAACCAAACCAAACCATACACACAAAATGCTTCTTGCTTTTATTAGGCGGGGCAGGTGCAGGTGCCATGGCAACTGTGTAGCGGTTAGAAGACAACTTTGTGGAGTTGGTTCTTGTGCTAGTTTTAGTGTCAATTGATGCTCCTGGGTTGAGGAAGTCTGAACCAGGGAATCACGTCAACTGGACTGGCCTCTGGCCATGTCTGTGGGGCATTTTCTTGATTGCTGAGTGATGGGGGAGGGCCTGGCCCACTGTGGGCAGTGCCAGTCCTGGGCAGGTTGTTGTGCACTGTACAACAAAGCAGGTTGAACAAAGGGAGCGAGCCAGTGAGCAGCGCTCCTCCATGGCCTGTGCTTCAGCTCCGGCCTCCAGGTTCCTGCCCTGAGTTCCAGCCTTGGGCTCCCTGAGTGATGAACTGTGACCTGGGAGATGTGAGAGGAATAAATCCTTTCCTCCCCAAGTTGGTGCTGGTCAGAGTGTTTTGTCACAGCAACTGAAAGCAAACTAAGACAGATCTCTCCTTCCACCTTCTGTGGATTCTGGTGGCCAAACTCAAGCCAGGCTTAGGCAGCAAATGGCTACCCACTGAGCCATCTCTTCAGCCCAATATGACTTTTTAAGTCATATTAAAGTCATTTTAAGTCATAATATTCTATGGGGAGAAGTTTTTAAAGATTATTGTGATGATTTTCACTTTAATCAGAGAAATGAACAGAGCACAAACATAAAAATGTTTTGAATTCTTTTGAACTTAATATTATTCACAGAGACGAAGCAGAGAGCACGGCTGAATATGTTCATACTCATCTTAATGGAGACTTGTCCAAACTGACATTTCAGTGAGAAGAATAGATGAAGACAAAACAATTATAGTTCTCTGGGTGTGGTGGCACACCCCTTTAATCCCAGCACCCGGGAGAAAGAGACAGGCAGATCTCTGTGAGTCTCAGGCTAGCTGGAGCTACAGAGAGATCTTGTCTCAAAAAACAGAACAAGGACCAGGTGTGGTGGTGCACACCTTTAATCCCAGCACTCAGGAGGCAGAGGCAGAGGCAGGCAGATCTCTGTGAGTTCAAGGCCAGCCTGGTCTACAAAGTGAGTTACAGGAGAGCTGGGGCTGCAGGGAGACCCTGTCTCAAAAAGATAAACAAAACAAAACACAATAACAAACAAAGAGTTACAGCTCTATACTTTCTATTTGAATGGTAAAGATAGTCTTTCTTATTTTTTAGGGGAATTTAAAAATGTCATGACTCTAAAAGAAAAGTGGAAATAGCTCTCCAACTTTTTGCAAAGAGACAAAAGAATGAACAAATGGATATGAGTTTGAGGGACATATCAAGCCTTTTTGAAGTAATTATTCTCAGTTTACTTGTTTTGTTTTATTTTGTTTTGTTTTGAGATAGTCTCTGTTATTTCAGGTGGCTTTGAACTCAACCCACTGTGACCCTGAACATCTGATTCTCTGCCTCTCCCTCCTACACCCACGTACCACCATGCTTGTTTTTATGTGGTTCTGAGGACCAAACACAGGCCTTTGTGTATGCGGGGGTGGGGGGGTGGGGGGCATTCTAACACCTGAGCTACCTCCCAGCCCCACCAGTGTCCTTTTACAAAGGCAGAGCTAAGTGACTGGTTAGTGTTTCTCATTCATTCTCCATTTCTCGGAGTCTCGTGCACCGTGACATAACTGGTCCCTCAGAGCGCAGCAGGTGTGGAGCTGCGTCTCTACCTGGGGGTTGGCCGCCATGATGGTATAGTTGCCGTCATCATCACTGGTGGTAGATTCGATGTGCAGAGAACACGTCCCATCTCCTTCTCGCTTCATTTTGCAGTGGTCATTTCTCTTGGAAATCTGCTTCCCATCTTTGAACCAGTAAACCTGAAGTGAAAGATAATCAATAAAGATGTACTGGTCTTTGATAAAGAATAGGAGTGGCGGGGCTAGAGAGATGGCCTAGCGGTTAAGAGCACTGACCACTCTTGCAGAGGACCCGGGTTCGATCCCCAGCACCCACATGGCGGCTGAGAACCGTCTTTATAGATTTTTTTTAAATTTTTATTTATTTTTCTTTGTGTATGAGTGTACTGTCTGCATGTAGGTCTGTGCACCCGTGTCGTGCAATGCCGCGGCGGTCAGAAGAGGGCGTCCGTCCCTCGGAGGTCAGAAGAGGGCGTCGGATTCCCCTGGAACTGGAGTTCTCCTGGAATTGGAGCTTCAGACGGTTCTCAGCCGCCATGTGGGTGCTGGGGATCAAACCCGGGTCCTCTGCCAGTTCCAGGGGAATCCAACACCCTCTTCTGACCTCCGTGGCATTGCACGACACGGGTGCACAGACCTGCATGCAGACAGTACATTCATACACATGCAAAAATAAATAAAATTAAAAAAAAAAAAGAGCACCAACTGCTCTTGCAGAGGACCCAGGTTCAATCCCCAGCACCCACATGGCGGCTATGAACCGTCTGTAACTCCAATTCCAGGAGAACTCCAGTTCCAGGGGAATCCAACGCCCTCTTCTGACCTCTGTGGCATTGCACGACAGGGTGCACAAAACTACATGCAGACAGCACATTCATACACACAAATAAATGAATAAATAAAATTTTAAAAAATTTAAAAACATAAAATATCAGTCTTTTATGTCTAATACTGTGAAATTTTGGTTTGGGACAAGGAATTCAAATCTTTTCATTGCTCCCCTCCCTTGGTTAAACTTTTGTTTATGCAGAAGCCGTGTTCCATTCCTGGACCCAGATGGCCTGGGGTGGCTGAGCCCTTTCCCTCTTGTCCAACTCCTTTCCCTTTTACTTTATTTCCTTTGTGCCAATTCTAAAACCAGCTACAAAAGACTGTGAGGCCAGACCGCAGCCAATGGGGAAAAGACACAGTACTCATGTGCATAAAAACCTATCAAACTTCTGGGTTGGGCATGCTCTCTTGATCTCAATGACACATCAGCACCCTTTTGCAAAAGTAAATCTGCCTGGCCCCATTACTTTGGCTTAGTCTGGGTGTCTTTTTGGTGCTGTGTCAGTGAGGTCCTTAGTCTGTAACAGCGAGACAACCCAGAGCCTTGCTTATGCACAGCCAGAGCTCCACAGCTGAACGACGTCCTAGCCCTGACGAGACTCCCCCGAGTTCCGTGCTCTCGTTGGGCCGCTAGCTGGCAGGTCATCTTCCCTACCTTTGGAACAGGTATGCCAACAATTTTGCAGGTGAAGGTGACTGGAGAGCCTTCTGTCACCCGGAAGTGCTTGAGTCTTTTGTCAAAGATGGGTGCGATACACTTGCCCGTGGGGATCTCATCGTGTTGAATCTCATCATCCGATTCGTCTACAGGTGTGCGCTCCAGGCGGAACTCGATTTCATTCATTAGCCTCTGTTCAAAGCTTGAAATTTTATACTCCTGTAAAAAGGAGGATATATGATGGAATTTCTAATTAAAAATCATTATTTATGGGCTGGAGAGATTGCTCAGCGGTTAAGAAGCAACGACTACTCTGGCAGAGGACCTGGGTTTGAATCCCAGCACCCACATGGTGGCTAAGAACCATCTTTAAGCAGGGCATGGTGGCGCACGCTTTTAATCCCAGCACTCGGGAGGCAGAGGCAGGCAGATCTCTGAGTTCAAGGCCAGCCTAGTCTACAGAGTGAGTTCCAGGCCAGCTGGGGCTATAGGGAGACCCTGTCTTGAAAAAAAACAGTATTTATAATAATCATAATAAATATTATTATTATTATTATTATTATTATTATTATTATTGTGTGTTGTTTGTGTGGGTACAAACATAGCAGGGCACCGGTGTGGAGCTCAGAGGACAACTCTGTAGAGTCAGTTCTCCTCCTTTTGTGTGGGTTCTGGGTTGAGTCCTCTCACAAGCCTTAAACTTCTCATTTTTGTGGTAAGGCTAGCCTCAAACTCCCAGAGATCAGCCTGGTTCTGCCCCCCAAATTCTGGGATTAAGGGTGTGTGCCATCACGACTGTCTTCCTTCCTTCCTTCCTTCCTTCCTTCCTTCCTTCCTTCCTTCCTTCCTTCCTTCCTCTTTCCCCTCTCTCTCCCATAACTTTTATTTTTTTAATTAAAAATTTTTTTTTTATTTTTGTATGTGTATGAATGTACTGTGTGCATGTAGGTTTGTGCACCCGTGTCGTGCAATGCCGCGGAGGTCAGAAGAGGATCTCGGATTCCCCTGGAACTGGAGTTAAAGATGGCTCTCAGCCGCCATGTGGGTGCTGGGAATCGAACCCGGTCCTCTGCAAGAGCAGTCGGTGCTCTTAACTGCTATGCTATCTCTCCAGCCCTATCTCTCCCATAACTTTTAAAGATTCACATGTTAAATGTATACCGCAGAATCAAAATAAATTAGCACAGTCCATTCCTACCTTCTCCATGAAGCACTAATGATTTCAGTGTTTCTTTGCCCGTTTTCTTGGTTGAGTCTGGCCTTTAATTCCCAATCCTCCACTCCCTTTGTGATATTACAGTGTACACCACTGTGTTCCACATTTAGTGTTTCTATTGTCACCTTGAGCTACCTTAGTGAACCCTGGCTCTTCACCTTGCACATGAGAAGAATTCTTAGGGGATGGAACGAAGACAGGATATAAATTTCCCTAACTGCTCCAGCATTCACGTGTGTGGGCAGAACTGAGGGTAGAGAACTTGGCAAAGCTCTTCTGCGTGCTGTCTGTACGTGTCTATAGCATTGGCTTCCGGTCCCCACTGGACATTTCCATCTGTACAACCAAGGAAGTCCATCTTGAATAAATCTCTCTTGACGCCATGTGGCAGTAAGTACGGTTGGCTCAATAGGATCTAAATCTCCTAGGAGACACACCTCTGGGCATGTCTGTGAGGGAGTTTTAGATTGGGTTAGCTGAGGTGGGAAGACTCAGCCTAAATGTGGGTGGCACCATCCCATGGGCTGGGGTCCTGACTGAATAAACAGGAGCAAACCGGCATTTGATCCTCTCTTGTTTCTGTGCATACATGTGACCACACCTTCCCACCAAGGGACCATTCCCTCAAACTCTGAGCCAAAACAAAGCCTTTCTCCCTTAAGTTGTCTTTGTCAAGTATTTGTTAATGAGAAAAGCAACTATTAATAATCTACGCTGCATCTGCCTTCAGGGCAAGTCTCATTCCCTTCTCAACTAATGTGTTTGAAATAACTCTGTGGTTCCAGGACTGTTTTCTCATCATTATTCTCCCCCAGTTTTTTATTTTCAGCGTTCTGTTGACATCACTACTGTCAGGCCCCAAGTCTCCCAAATGGAAGCCTCCTTTGACTGTCTTCATCTTCCCTATGTCTCAGAAGTGTCAGACATGACTAGGCTTCCTTTTAGAAACGTCTGCTGCTGCTGCTGCTGCTGTTCACGACACCAAGCTGGCTTCTCTTCTCACTGGCATCCTCGCAGTCTCCTTTGCTTTGGGTCTTTCCTAGGCTGACAAATCCACATCTCCAAACCTGTCTCTCCAGAACTCCAGTCATCATGATGTTAGCGGACGCCTTAAACTTACAGGGATCTGGCCGGGCGTGGTGGCACACGCCTTTAATCCTAGCACTTGGGAGGCAGAGGCAGACGAATCTTTGTGAGTTCAAGGCCAGCCTGGTCTACAGAGTGAGTTCCAAGACAGCTGGGGCTATAGGGAGACCCTGTCTTGAAAAGACAAAAAAAAAAATAAATAAATAAAAATAAATAAAAAATAAAAGTATAGACACAACAGCAAGGACCCTCCTTGTAATCTGCCTATAGAGGAGATGGTATGCTTCAGAAAACTCTGGCTTAATAACCTTGTACTGAGGTTTAAACTCAACATAGCTGGTAGCATTAATCTCATCTGCAAAGGCATTATGAGAAAACTTAACTAGCCAATCCTCATCACTTACAGATCTCTAAGTTCTCCTTCTTGCTAAAATGTATATGCAATCCCCATATCAATATTCCTGGCACTTTGGCACATAGGCTTAAATAGAACAGCAAATGATCCAGGTTACCCAACAAGCACATTCCCAGGTAAGAGCCAACTAAAATCTCCATGCCTTCCCGTAGCATTCTTTTCATGGTCTGTTTAGTGTGTGTTTCTCTTTTGTGTCTTTCGTCTTTTCTTTTTGATGGTTTTGCTGCTTAAAATGGCCCTTGAACAGGGTATGGATAGGCTGTCTAGTCTAGTGTTCTTAAGTACAGGAAGCTGTGATGTATTTACAGAGAAAATACAAGTGTTAGATAAGCGTCATTCAAGCACAAGCTACAGCACAATTGGTTGTAGAGTTCGATACACATGAATGAATGGTGGTTATTATAGAAGGTGTCTTTAAACAGAAAACAGGCAGGCACACACACACACACCAAAGCAGATTAGTTGGCACGAATGTGGTGAGTAGAGGTAAACAGACTCCTGATGCCAGGAAAATTTAATATTTACTAATAAAGTCAATATTCTCTAACTTAGTGAGATGTTGAATGATTGTCAATTTACCACTAGGAGTCAAACCTCTGGGCATGTCTGTGAGGGAGTTTCTATAATAGGTTGAATGAGGAAGCAAAAACAACCCTAAACATGAGCACCCCCAGACTAAAAAAAAAAAAANAAAAAAAAAAAAAAAAAAAAGTAAAAAAAAACAATTTACCACCATCAGTGCATGCACACCCAGTCCCTGGCCTGCTTTCCCTCATCTGGGGAAACAGCTCTACTATTCATTCACATGGTTAAAGGTTAAACTAGTGTTTCTTATATGGTATTTGGTAAAAACCACATTTAAAAATTTTTCTAAAAGCTAGGCATGGTTATGCACGCCTTTAATCCCAGCACTTGGGAAGCAGAGACAGGCAGATCTCTGTGAGTTTGAGGTCAGCCTTGTCTACATAGTAAGTTCCAGGCCAGCTGGGGTTACAGGGAGACCCTGTCTCTAAAAAAGACACACACAAAAAAACTAAAAAAAGAGCTTAAGAAACTTTCTAATCTGTACTTTTGTAAAAGAAAATAAAAATTAATTAGTAGTAAAAGGAAACTTAAAATGCACATAATTGTATTCATAAATACAGTATTTTTGTGAGAAATTGGTATTACAGGTCCTTAATGGTATCTCCACTGGTCCCTGGGATGCACTTTGAGTGCACCAAATTGAACCCTAAATCTAGGATTTATCCTGGATTCCTCTCTCTCTCTCTCTCTCTCTCTCCCCTGCCATATCTTACCTGTCACCTCCCCAAAGCAGCCTCCTCAGGCCATTTCATCTAAAGTAACTCCCATTCTACCTCTCTACAAAGCACTGGTTACTACTTAGTTTTTTCTTTGTTGATTGAATGACTGATCCTCTAAGGGTCAGAATGTCAGCTAAGCAAGAGCAAGGATCTTGAATCTTTTATTGTTGTTGCTGGTATTATTATTATTATTATTATTATTAATTATTTTGGAGACAGGGTCTCATGTAGCCCAACCTAGCCTCAAAGTTGCTTTGAACTTTTGATCCTGTTTCTACCTCTCAAGTACTGGGATTACAGGTGTATTCCACCGTGCTGTTTATGTGGTGCTGGGATGGAACCCCGAGCTTCATGCAAGCTGGGCTGCGTCTCTGGCATGGCAGGAGCCCACTTGCCTTCTGCTCTATCAACAGCACCTGGAATGGTGCCCACTCCAGGAAGGTGCTCAGCAGGAATGAGACCATCAGCTTGGGGGTGTGGCCAAGACATTAGGTTAAACTTGTGACTCTAGTTAACTGTGATTTTATAATTCGGATGGACTTCGGGGGGAGGCTCCTGTGACGCCCTTAACCTATGTGAGGCTAGCTTTGAACTCACAGTTCTTCCTCAACTTTTCAAGTGCTGAGATGATAGGTATGTGTCATATGCCTAGTCTTTGGGAACCAGTTTTAAATCCCCCCCACCCCGTCACATCTCAAAGTAAGTAAAGTAAATCAAAAGAAAAAAATAGTTAATTCCCAGTAGAGTTTATTAAGTGTTTTTTTTGTTTTGTTTTGTTTTTTTTTTTTTTGGTCTTTTTGAGACAGGGTCTCCCTGTAGCCCCAGCTGTCCTGGAACTCTCTATGTAGACCAGGCTGGACTTGAACTCACAAAGATCCACCTGCTTCTGCCTCCCAAGTGCTAGGATTAAAGGCGTGCGCCACTACGCCTGGCTGAGTTTATTAAGTTTTAATTGGATCACTCAATCAGCTAAGATTTTGGATGTGGTTGGTGTTACTGGACTATGGTTTTCCCACTTGGTTAGTATTTTCTATAGCTGAGGATTGAACCCAGAGCCTCGCACACACACTCTGCCACTAAGCTTATTCCCAATATGCTTTTGTTGTGGTTTTGTTTTGAGATAATCTTACCATGTACCCCAGGCTGGCCTCAAACTTCCAATCTGGCCGGGATGGAAATCAATGATAAATGACTGTGTTCCAGGTTCCTGGTTTCATAGAATTATAGTTGTATATACAAAAGAAAATGGAAAGCTTAAAATATTTTTAAAGAGAATATACTATTTAAAAATATAAAAAAAATATATAACTTCAAGGGCTGGAGAGATGGCTCAGTGCTTAAGGGTACTAGCTGCTCAGCTGGGTGTGGTGGCGCATGCCTTCAGTCCTAGCACTTGGGAAGTAGGGGCAGGCGGATCTTTGTGAGTTCAAGACCAGGCTGGTCTACAGAGAATTCCAGGACAGCTGGGGCTACAGGGAGGCCCTGTCTCAAAAGGACCAAAAAAATAAAAAATTAAAATAAAATAAAAAGAGCACTGCTGCTCTTGCAGAGGACCCAGGTTTGGTTCCCAGCAACCACATGGCAGCTAACAACCAACTATAGCCCCACTTCCAGGGGATCTGATGCCTCGTCTGGCCTCAGAAGGTATTGTACACATGAGTGCACTTACATATATGCAGACAAAACACTCATACAAATAAAAATGAAAATGCAATAAAACAAAAATAATCATAATTTAAAATGTAACTTCATTTTTCCTTTATGTATATTCATCTTAAGGATGATACTTTGACAACTTGAAACATTAAGCTTCAGAGGTACATTTGTAGTGTCTTCAAATCAGCAGAGAGGTGGGGAGCACCTTTCTTCTGTTGGGACCCACAGTATATTGTTGAGAACCAATCAGATATAGACATGGGAACACAGGGGCTGCACCCGACACTGCCTGAGCTCACTGCCGGGTCCCTCTGCTCTGAGTTCTTAGTGTGGCTTTAGGAGTTGATAAAGAAATAGATCAAGCCTTGAGAAAGTCTGCTCAGTGTTCCTGTTGGACTCTGGGTATGCTGTGTGCTTAAACAAAATATTTATTTATTTATTTATTTATTATTTATTTATTGCTGCTGTTGTTGTTATTGAAACAGGGTCTCATTTTATAGCCCATGCTGGCCTGGAACTTGCTCTGTAGACCAGGCTGTCCTCAAAATCACAGAGATCTGCTAGCCTCTACTTCCCAAGTACTGAGATTAAAAGCGAGCACCACCACACTCAGCCTAGATATTTTTTGAGACAGCGTTTCATGTACTCCAGGCTGGCCTCAAATTTATTAGGTAACCAAGGATGACCTTGAACCAGAAGGAGAGATAGGAGAAGAGAAAGAGAAAGGCGTCCACTGTACAACACACTAGAAAAATACTGTATATCCACAGCTAATTGAAAAGACAGAGCACTAAGGAAAACGGCCTATGGTCAGGAGCTCTGGAACCCTTACTAGGGGAACAAAACAACCTGTGACATAGATGTGACCAGTGCCCATAGTGGGAAATGAATTGTGTTAGATTGGGAAATGTAAACCTGCCTTCCAAACAAGAGTACAAATAAATGGCTCAAGTAAGCAAATGTCTTTTTTTTTTTTTTTTGGTCTTTTTGAGACAGGGTCCCCCTGTGGCCCCAGCTGGCCTGGAACTTGCTATGTAGACCAGGCTGGCCTTGAACTCATGGAGATCTGCCTGCCTCTGCCTCCCAAGTGCTGGAATTAAAGGTGCCTGGCGTAAATGTCCTTTTTTTGAGACAGGGTTTTATGTAGCCTAGGCTAGCCTTGAACTTGCTATGTAGCTAAAGATGGCCTTGAACTCTTTCTTGATTCTCATGCCTATACAAGTATACACAAATATATACCAGTATATACCACCACACTCAGTTATGCAGTACTGAGGATCCAACACTTGGCGAGCTTTCTACTCACTGAGCTACGTCCTTCTTGGCCCATCTTTTAACTTGTTTACATGGGGCTACATGTGGCTTTTCTTCCCTTGGGGGTAAAAGCTTACTGGGAAAAACTGTACAAGGTGAAGCTACAGATACTCGAAGGTCATTTCACGTGGTTCAATGCCATAGAAAGACCAAGAAGCTGGGCATGCTGGTGCATGGCTGTCCTCTCAGCACTTGTGAGCTGAGGCAGGAGGATTGCTGCAAGTTTGAGGCTAGCCTGGACCACATAGTGAGTATCAGGCTAACCAGGGATACATAGCAAGACCTTGTATCAAAAAGCCAGAGGCATGGTCATGGGTATGGAGGAGGGAGGATGGGGAGGAGGGAGGATGGGAGGAAGAGGAGGGGGGATGGGGGAGGAAGGAGGAGGAGGAGGGAGGATGGGGAGGAGGGAGGATGGGAGGAAGAGGAGGGGGGATGGGGGAGGAAGGAGGAGGAGGAGGGAGGATGGGGGAGGAAGGAGGAGGAGGGGAGGAGGGAGGAGGAGGGGAGGAGGGAGGATGGGGGAGGAGGGAGGATGGGGGAGGAGGAGGGAGGCCGAGGGCACTAGATGCGATGGCACACACCTATAGTCTCCGTGCTCTGGAAGCTGAGGCAGGAGAATCCAGAGGCAGGGTAGGGCACAGAGCCAGACCCTGTCTCAAAAAAAGTGTGGGGGCAAAGACTGAGAGGATGTGACACTCAGGATTCCAGGGACCTGAGGTCAGGATGTCAGCTGAGGTCAGTGTAGAACCCAGAGCTCCTCAAGACTCCATTATTTCAAGAATCAGCACCAGATGGGCTGCCGCTGCCCTAGAGTGAGGGAAGGTGGCTACCATGCATGGCATATTGGTCTCGCTCCTGCTTTGATACCGTTCTTCTCCCTGATCCTTAATTATTCTGCTTTCTGCACTTTCAGTTCCCTGTAGCCAGCTCTAGGTCACAGATATTAAATTAAAATATATAGAAATAAACAGTTTAAAATAACTTTTATGACAATATATAATAACTTCTGTTCTTTTCATTAGTTATAGTTGTTAACCTCTTATTACAACCATTTTATAAAATCGTTATTTATTAGTGCATATATATATATATATATATATATATATATCTCATGTGAGGGCGAGTGTGCGGAGGTCCGTGGAGACCTTCGTGGAGCTGCTTATCTCTTACTCTTCTTCCATCTTTGTATGGTTTCTGGGACTTAAACTGTGGTCGCCAGGTTTGTGTGAAAGCACCTTTACCTAATGAGCCACCTGGTTGGTCCCTACATCTACTTAAAATTTTTTTTTTATTATTATTTATTTATTTTTGTATGTGTACGAATGTACTGTCTGCATGCAGGTCTGTGCACCCGTGTCGTGCAATGCCGCGGAGGTCAGAAGAGGGTCTCGGATTCCCCTGGAACTGGAGTTCTCCTGGAATTGGAGTTTCAGACGGTTCTTAGCCGCCATGTGGGTGCTGGGGATCGAACCCGGGTCCTCTGCAAGAGCGTCGGTGCTCTTAACCGCTAGGCTATCTCTCCAGCCCCCCTACATCTACTTTAAAAAAACATAAATTTCTTGGGGCTGGAGAGATGGCCTAGCAGTTAAGAGCGCCAACTGCTCTTGAAGAGGACCCAGGTTCGATCCCCAGCACCCACATGGTGGCTGAGAACCATCTGTAACTCCAATTCCAGAAGAACTCCAGTTCCAGGGGAATCCGACACTCTCTTCTGACCTCTGCGGCATTGCACACGGTGTGCACAAACCTACATGCAGACAGTACATTCATACACATAAAAAATAAATAAAAAATTAAAAAAACATAAATTTCTTGCCAGTCATGGTGGCATGCACCTTTAGTCCCAGCACTCAGAATGCAGAGGCAGGCAGATTTCTGTGAGTTCAAGACCAGCCTGATCTACATAGCAAGTTTCAAGCCAGCTGGGGCTACAAGGAGACCCTGTCTCGAAAAAGATCAATCAATCAGTCAATCAATCAATTAATAGATTTCTTTTTCAGTGTAGGGGATCAAACGCAGGCCTCTATACTGTCAGCAAGTGTGTTCTGTCCCCTCCTTTCTGCTCGCTTTCTCTTCCTCTTTCTTGTACTGAAGGTTGATGCACTCTGACACTGAGCTACATCCTTAGCCCTTATTAATGCCTACTTTTAAAATCAATCTTTAGCCGGGCATGGTGGTACATGCCTTTAATCCCAGCACTCGGGAGGCAGAGGCAGGTGGATCTCTGTGAGTTCAAGGCCAGCCTGGTCTTCAGAGGGAGCTCCAGGCCAGCTGGAACTAAAGGGAGACCCTGTCTCAAAAATACCCCCCAAATTGATCTTTAATATGTTCATATCTATATTTGGTATATAGAGTTCATCTGTGGAACTCGGCATGCACTAGGAGTCTTGGAGCACATCCTGTGTGCACAGTGAGGGGCTCGTGAGTATTCTGTCCTACATAAACACCTATATAAAGCAAGCTGAAGCCATCACTGAGGTGACCCAGAGCTGCGGGTCCACGGACAGGTTCCTATGTGGCTCTTAGGCCGTACTCCGCCATGCCAGCTATGGTGCCAACCTCATGAGGTCAGATGACCTCAGCACCCAAGGACTGGACTAATATATTCCTTACAGTCAAGTTCTACTCAGGCATCCGAGTCCTCCAATCTTACCTGCTGGTGTGACCTGACATCGCTGAAACTGATTTTCTTCCCCAAGTCCAGAATCACTGCGTTCTTAGTTTCTCGGAAGTCATCATCATTCGTTGCTTGAGGAGACTTCATGTTTTTTTTCAACAGTCCCTGGGATGGTCTGTAGAGAGAAGTCACATGTCACATACCCATGAAATTACTAGTCAGTGTACAAAGGCCCAGAGGTTAGAATAGGTGAAACAATAGCCTGACATAGGAGTTAGGGGATTAAACCCTGTTTGTACTGTATTCTATTTTATTATTTTGAGACAGGGTCTCCAGTAGCCCAGTCTGACCTTGAACTAGCTGTAAAGTCAAGGATGACCTTGAACTAGATATACAGTCAAGGATGACCTTGAACTTTTAGTCCTCCTGACTTTACCTCTCAGTCCTGAGATGACCTGAGTGTGCCACTATGTCCAGTTTATACCACACTGGGGATCGAACCCAGGGCTTCCTGAGTGCTAGACAAGCACCCACCAAGCTATATTGACAGCCCTCCCTTTTAATTTTAATTTAAAAAATTAAAGTTATCGTGGTCTTTGTTCTGAGGGAATCATACGCATTCTGTATCTGTGACATAGGGTTATCTCAGAATCCATCGCACACCAAGCTACTCTGTTCCCATGTCCCCTCTTAACTGGTATCTTGTCCTCAGGAAACCTTTACCGTACTTACTGGTATCTTGCCATCAGGAAACCTTTACCGTACTTACACAGACGGCGCGCTTCTGGGCAGCCCCATGGCGTTGGTGGGTGGGATGGCTGGGAGCGAAGGCAGGACAGAGCTGAGGAAAGCCACCGGGTTCTGAATCCGGCTGGTAGGAGAGACAGGGGTTGGAGACACACAGCGGGGCTGAAACTGGTTTCCACTGGGGATGGAAAACGCGAGTGGCAGCGCCGCTGGCTCCGCGGGGCCAGGAGGAGCCGTCTCAGTTTGGATGGAAACCCCGCCTGGCGGTTTGGCTTGCATAGAAGGGTGGGGCAGGAGGAGGCTTTCTTTGCTAACTGTCCTCTGAATTGTTTGAGGCGTGTTGTTCAGGGTGAACACGGGGGAGCTGGATGGCGAGGCCGTAGCAGTGCAGGTGGCGGGGAGGAAATGTCTCGGCCGTGCCAAGTTGAATGTCTGCGAGGCAGGCGCCTTCGCCGGCTTGCTGGATGCGGTCACTGCTGGAGGAGTGGCGGAGTTCAAGACACTCACGTTGAAAGGAAACTCCTTAGGTGAAGAGGGAGATGGACTTTGCAGTTGCTGCTGTTCCAGTAACACTTGATTATGAAGCTGTTGTAACTGAGTGGAATCGCTGTACACAGAGCACCGGTGGGAAGAGAGGAGGAACACGTTACCCTAGGCTTCCCCCTTAGAAAACCCACAGGCTGGGCTGGGGACTGAGCTCAGCTGGTGGGAGGCTTGCCTACCAGGAGTTCTTGGGTTTGATCCTCAGCGTGGAACAAACCAGGTATGGCAGAGCAGGCCCGCTATCCCAGCACTCAGGAGGTAGATGCAGGAGGATGAAAAGTTCAAGGTCATCCTACAGAGTGAGTTTGAGGCTAGCCTGTGCTACAAATGGTTACATGAAGTCAGAGAGAAGGAAAGAGACACAGAGATGAAGAAGAAGAAGAAGAAGAAGAAGAAGAAGAAGAAGAAGAAGAAGAAGAAGAAGAGGAGGAGGAGGAGGAGGAGGAGGAGGAGGAGGAGGAGGAGGAGGAGGAGGAGGAGGAGGAGTAGCGGGGTTGGGGGGGTGGGTTTCAAACACTCTGAGCTACCTCCCCGCCCCACCAGTGTCCTTTTACAAAGGCAGGAGCTAAGGTGCACTGGTTAGTGTTTCTCATTTCATTCTCATTTCTCGAGTCTCGTCACCGTGACATAACTGGTCCCTCAGAGCGCAGCAGGTGTGGAGCTGCGTCTCTACCTGGGGGTTGGCCGCCATGATGGTATAGTTGCCGTCATCATCACTGGTGGTAGATTCGATGTGCAGAGAACACGTCCCATCTCCTTCTCGCTTCATTTTGCAGTGGTCATTTCTCTTGGAAATCTGCTTCCCATCTTTGAACCAGTAAACCTGAAGTGAAAGATAATCAATAAAGAGTTTGTACTGGTCTTTTGATAAAGAATAGGAGTGGCGGGGCTAGAGAGATGGCCTAGCGGTTAAGAGCACTGAACCACTCTGCAGGGACCCGGGTTCGATACCCAGCACCCACATGGCGGGCTGAGAACCGTCTTTATAGATTTTTTTTAAAATTTTATTTATTTTTCTTTGTGTTGAGTGTCCTTTCTGCATTGTCGGTCTGTGACCCGTGTCGTTGCAATGCCGCGGAGGTCAGAAGAGGGCCGTCGGTTCCCCGGAACTGGAGTTCTCACTGGAAATTGGAGCTTCAGACGGTTTCAGTTGTCCGATGTGTGTGTGCTGTGTGGATCAAACCGCGGGTCCTCTGCCGTTCCAGGGAATCCCAACCACCCTCTTCGTACCTCGTGGCATTGCACGACACGGACACAGACCTGCATGCAGACACATCATAAACAATCAAAAAAAAAAAATAAAAATTAAAATACAAAAAAAAGAGCACCACACTGACTACTTGCAGAGGGACCCAGGTTCATCCCCACATCCCAACTGGCGGCTATGAAACCGTCATGTAACACTCCAATTCCAGCGGCAACTCCAGTTTCCAGGGAATCCAACGCCCTCTTCTGCCTCTTGTGGGCTTGCACGACATGGGTCGCACAAAAACTACATGCAGACAGCAATTCATACACACAAATAAATAAAGAATAAATAAAACTTTTAAAAATTTAAAAACATAAAACATCAGTCTTTATGTCTAATACTGTGAAATTTTGGTTTGTTGGACAAGGAGATCAAATCTTTTCATTTGCTCCCCTCCCTTGGTTAAACTTTTGTTTATGCAGAAGCCGTTGTTTTTTCCATTTCCTGACCCAGATGGCCATGGGGTGGCTGAGCCCTTTCCCTCTTGTCCAACTCCTTTCCCTTTTACTTTTTTCCTTTGTGCCAATCTACACACCACGCACAAAAGACTGTGAGGCCAGACCCAGCCAAGGGGAGAAAGAAAGGCACAGTACTCATGTGCATATAAAACCTATCAAACTTCTGGGTTGGGCATGTTTTTTTCTCTTCCTTGATCTCAACTGACACATCAGCACCCTTTTGCAAAAGTAAATCTGCCTGGCCCCATTACTTTGGCTTAGTCTGGGTGTCTTTTTGGTGCTGTGTCAGTGAGGTCCTTAGTCTGTAACAGCGAGACAACCCAGAGCCTTGCTTATGCACAGCCAGAGCTCCACAGCTGAACGACGTCCTAGCCCTGACGAGACTCCCCCGAGTTCCGTGCTCTCGTTGGGCCGCTAGCTGGCAGGTCATCTTCCCTACCTTTGGAACAGGTATGCCAACAATTTTGCAGGTGAAGGTGACTGGAGAGCCTTCTGTCACCCGGAAGTGCTTGAGTCTTTTGTCAAAGATGGGTGCGATACACTTGCCCGTGGGGATCTCATCGTGTTGAATCTCATCATCCGATTCGTCTACAGGTGTGCGCTCCAGGCGGAACTCGATTTCATTCATTAGCCTCTGTTCAAAGCTTGAAATTTTATACTCCTGTAAAAAGGAGGATATATGATGGAATTTTAAATTAAAAAATCTCATATCTATTGGGTGGACGAGATTGCTCAGCGGTTTAAGCAACGCCACTTGCTTTTCAGAGGACCTGTGTTTGAATCCCGACCCCACATGGTGGCTAAGGAACCCATGTCTTTAAGCAGGGCGGTGGCGCGCCGCCTTTTAATCCCAGAACTCGGGAGGCAGAGACCAGGCAGATCTCTGTTAAGGCCAGCCTCGTCTAAGAGTGAGTTCCAGGCCAGGCTGGGGCTTAGGGAGCCCTGTCTTGAAAAAAAACAGTATTGATAATACAATAATAAATTTATTTTATTATTATTATTATTATTATTATTATTGTTGTGTATTGTTATTCATTCTCTGCTCTGTTGCCACAGCATGTGTGTGGGTCAGAGGACAACTATGTAGAGTCAGTTCTCCTCCTTTTGTGTGGGTTCTGGGTTGAGTCCTCTCACAAGCCTTAAACTTCTCATTTTTGTGGTAAGGCTAGCCTAAACTCCCAGAGATCAAGCTGGTTCTGCACCCCAAACTCTGGGGATTAAGGTGTTGTGCCATCACGACTGTCTTCCTTCCTTTCCTTCCATTCCTTACTTACTTCCTTTTCCTTCCTTCCTTTCCTTCCTCTTTCCCTCTCTGCTCTCCCATTAACTTTTCTTTTTTTAATTAAAAATTTTTTTTCTTTTTTTTTTGTAGTGTATGAATGTACTGTGTGCTTGTAGGTTTGTGCACTCGTGTCGTGCAATGCCGCGGAGCCTCAGAAGAGGATCTCGGATCCCCTGGACCTGGAGGTTAGTTAAAGATGGCTCTCAGCGCGCCTGTGGGTGCTGGGAATCGAACCCCGGTCCTCATGCAAGAGCTGTCGGTGCTCTTAACTGCTGGCTCATCTTCTCCAGCCCTCTCTCCCATAACTTTTACAAGATTCACATGTTAAATGTATACCGCAGAATCAAAATAAATTAGCACAGTCCATTCCTACCTTCTCCATGAAGCACTAATGATTTCAGTGTTTCTTTGCCCGTTTTCTTGGTTGAGTCTGGCCTTTAATTCCCAATCCTCCACTCCCTTTGTGATATTACAGTGTACACCACTGTGTTCCACATTTAGTGTTTCTATTGTCACCTTGAGCTACCTTAGTGAACCCTGGCTCTTCACCTTGCACATGAGAAGAATTCTTAGGGGATGGAACGAAGACAGGATATAAATTTCCCTAACTGCTCCAGCATTCACGTGTGTGGGCAGAACTGAGGGTAGAGAACTTGGCAAAGCTCTTCTGCGTGCTGTCTGTACGTGTCTATAGCATTGGCTTCCGGTCCCCACTGGACATTTCCATCTGTACAACCAAGGAAGTCCATCTTGATAAATCTCTCTTGACGCCATGTGCATGTAAGTTACGGTGGCTCACTAGGATCAAATCCCTAGAGACACACCTTGGGCATTTCTGTGAGGGAGAGTCTTAGATTGTGAGTTGCTGAGGTGGGAGAAAGACTCAGCCTAATGTGGGTGGGCACCCATCCCATGGGCTTGGGGTCCTGACTGAATAAACAGGAGCAAACCGGCATTTGATCCTCTCTTGTTTCTGTGCATACATGTGACCACACCTTCCCACCAAGGGACCATTCCCTAACACTCTGAGCCAAAACAAAGGCCTTTCTCCCTTAAGTTGTCCTTGTCAAGTATTTGTTCATGCAGAAAAGCAACTATTAATAATACTACGCTGCATCTGCCCTTCAGGGCAAGTTCTCATTCCCTTCTTCAACTAATGTGTTTGAAATAAACTCTGTGGTTTCCAGGCTGTTTTTCTCATCATTATTCCCCCCAGTTTTTTATTTTCAGCGTTCTGTTGACATCACTACTGTCAGGCCCCAAGTCTCCCAAATGGAAGCCTCCTTTGACTGTCTTCATCTTCCCTATGTCTCAGACGTGTCGACAGACTAGGCTTCCTTTTAGCAAACGTCTGCTGCTGCTGCTGCCTGTTTCACGACACCAAGCATGGCTTCTCTTCCTCCACTGGCAATCCTCGGCAGTCTCCTTTGCTTTGGGTCTTTCCTAGGCTGACAAATCCACATCTCCAAACCTGTCTCTCCAGAACTCCAGTCATCATGATGTTAGTCGGAAGCCTTCAAAACTTACAGTGGATCTGGGCGGGCGTGGTGGCACACCCTTTATCCTAGCAACTTGGGAGGCAGAGGCAGACGAGAATCTTTGTGAGTTCAAGCCAGCTGGTCTACAGAGTGAGCTTCCAAGGACAGCTGGGGCTTAGGGAGGACCCTTGTCTTGAAAAGGACAAAAACAAAAAAAAAAAAAAAAGTAAAAAAAAAACAATTTACCACCATCAGTGCATGCACACCCAGTCCCTGGCCTGCTTTCCCTCATCTGGGGAAACAGCTCTACTATTCATTCACATGGTTAAAGGTTAAACTAGTGTTTCTTATATGGTATTTGGTAAAAAACCCATTTAAAAAATTTTTTCTGGGGAAAACTAGGCATGGTTATTGACGCCTTTAATCCAGCACCTTGGGAGCAGAGACAGACGTCTCTGTGCGTTTGCGGTCAGCCTTGTACCTATATGAAGTTCCAGCCGCTTGGGTTACAGGGAGACCCCTGTTCTAAAAAAGACCACACACAAAAAACAAAAAAAGAGCTTAAGGAAACTTTTCTAATCTGTTCCTTTGTAAAGAAATAAAAATTAATTAGTGTAAAAGGAAATTAAAATGCACCATAATTGTATTCATAAATACAGTATTTTTGTGAGAAATTGGTATTACAGGTCCTTAATGGTATCTCCACTGGTCCCTGGGATGCACTTTGAGTGCACCAAATTGAACCCTAAATCTAGGATTTATCCTGGATTCTCTCTCTTCTCTCTTCTCTCTCTCCCCTGCCATATCTTACCTGTCACCTCCCCAAAGCAGCCTCCTCAGGCCATTTCATCTAAAGTAACTCCCATTCTACCTCTCTACAAAGCACTGGTTACTACTTAGTTTTTTCTTTGTTGATTGAATGACTGATCCTCTAAGGGTCAGAATGTCAGCTAAGCAAGAGCAAGGATCTTGAATCTTTTATTGTTGTGCTGTGGTATTTATTATTATTCTATATATTAATATTTTGGGGAGAAGGGTCTCATGTAGCCCAACCTAGCATCTCAACGTTGACTTTGAACTTCTGAGTCCTATTTCTACTCTCAAGTACTGGGATTACAGGTGTATTCCACCGTGCTGTTTATGTGGTGCTGGGATGGAAACCCCGACGCTTCATGCAAGCTGGGCTGCGTCTCTGGCATGGCAGGAGCCCACTTGCCTTCTGCTCTATCAACAGCACCTGGAATGGTGCCCACTCCAGGAAGGTGCTCAGCAGGAATGAGACCATCAGCTTGGGGGTGTGGCCAAGACATTAGGTTAAACTTGTGACTCTAGTTAACTGTGATTTTATAATTCGGATGGACTTCGGGGGGAGGCTCCTGTGACGCCCTTAACCTATGTGAGGCTAGCTTTGAACTCACAGTTCTTCCTCAACTTTTCAAGTGCTGAGATGATAGGTATGTGTCATATGCCTAGTCTTTGGGAACCAGTTTTAAATCCCCCCCACCCCGTCACATCTCAAAGTAAGTAAAGTAAATCAAAAGAAAAAAATGTTAATTTCCCAGTAGAGCTTATAAGTTAGTTTTTTTTGTTTTTTGTTTTGTGTTTTTTTTTTTTTTGGTTCTTTTGAGACAGGGTCTCCCTGTAGCCCCATGCTGTCCTGGAACTCTCTCTGTCGACAGGGCTGGACTTGAACTCACAAGTCACCTGCTTCTGCCTCCAACGTGTATCGGATTCAAAGGCGTGCGCCTCACTACGCCTGGCTGAGTTTATTTAAGTTTTAATTGGATCACTCAATCAGCTAAGATTTTGGATGTGGTTGGTGTTACTGGACTATGGTTTTCCCACTTGGTTAGTATTTTCTATAGCTGAGGATTGAACCCAGAGCTTGCACCACACTCTGCCACTAAGCTTATTCCCAAAATATGCTTTTGTTGTGGTTTTTTTGAGATAACTTACCCTGTAACCCCAGGCTGGCCTCAAACTTCCAATCTGGCCGGGATGGAATCAATGACAAATGACTGTGTTCAGGTTCCTGGTTTCATAGAATTATAGTTGTATATACAAAAAGAAAAATGGGAAAGCTTAAAACTTTTGATTTTTAAAGAGAATATACTATTTAAAAAAAATATAAAAAAAATATATAACTCAAGGGCTGGAGAGATGGCTTCAGGCTTAAGGGTACTACTGCTCAGCTGGCTGTGGTGGCGATGCCTTCAGTCCTAGCACTTGGGAGGCCGAGGGGCAGGCGGCTCTCTGTGAGTTAAGGCCAGCTGTCTACAGAGTGAGTTCCAGGACAGCTGGGCTACAGGGAGGCCCTGTCTCAAAAGGAACCAAAAAATAAAAACTTAAATAAAATAAAAACGAGCACTGCTGCTCTTACAAGAGGACCCAGTTTGGTTCCCAGCAACCACATGGCCGCTAACAACCAAAACTATAGCCCCACTTCCAGGGATCTGATGCGCGTCGGTCCTGGCCTCAGAAGGTATGTTAACATGAGTGCACTTACATATATGCATACAAAACAACACTCATCACATAATCAAAACTGAAAATGAAACAACCAACATAATCCATAATTTAAAATGTAACTTTCATTTTTCCTTTATGTATATTCATCATTAAGGATGATACTTTGACAACTTGAAACATTAAGCTTCAGAGGTACATTTGTAGTGTCTTCAAATCAGCAGAGAGGTGGGGAGCACCTTTCTTCTGTTGGGACCCACAGTATATTGTTGAGAACCAATCAGATATAGACATGGGAACACAGGGGCTGCACCCGACACTGCCTGAGCTCACTGCCGGGTCCCTCTGCTTCTGAGTTCTTAGTGTGGCTTTAGGAGTGATAAAGAAATAGATCACAGCCTTGGAGAAAGTCATGCTCAGTGTCCTGTGGACTCTGGGTATGCTGGCCTGTGCTTAAACAACATATTTATTTAATTTATTTATTATTATTTATATTGCTTGCTCGTTTTGTTATTGAACACCGGGGGTCTCATTTTCTATAGCCCAGCTGGCCTGGAACTTGCTCCTGTAGACCGGATGTCCTCAAAACACAGAATTCTCTCTACTTCTCCCAGACTGAGATTTAAAAGCGAGCACCACCACACTCCAGCCTAGATATTTTTTGAGACAGCGTGCACTGTACTCCTAGGCTAGGCCTCGAACTATCTTTATAGCCAACGGATGACCTTGAACCGAAGTGAGAGATGGAGAAGAGAAAGAGAAAGGCGTCCACTGTACAACACACTAGAAAAATACTGTATATCCACAGCTAATTGAAAAGACAGAGCACTAAGGAAAACGGCCTATGGTCAGGAGCTCTGGAACCCTTACTAGGGGAACAAAACAACCTGTGACATAGATGTGACCAGTGCCCATAGTGGGAAATGAATTGTGTTAGATTGGGAAATGTAAACCTGCCTTCCAAACAAGAGTACAAATAAATGGCTCCAAGTACAGCAACAATGTCTTTTTTTTTTTTTTTTGGGTCTTTTTGTAGACAGGGTCCCCCTGTGGGCCCCAGCGGCCCTGGACTTGCTATGTAGAACAGGCTGGCCTTGAACATGCGAGGATCTGCCTGCCTCTGCCTCCAAGTGCTGGTTAACAAACGGGTGCCTGGCTTAAGTCCTTTTTTGAAGAAGGGTTTTTTATGTAGCCAGGCTAGGCCTTGAACTGCTGTAGCTAAGATGGCCTTGAACTCTTTCTGATTCTCAGCCTATTACAAGTATTACACAAATCATTAACCAGACTTACCACCACACTCGTTTTTATGCAGTACTGAGGACAACACTTGGCGCGCTTTCTATCACACTGAGCTACGTCCTTCTTGCCCACTCTTTTAACTTGTTTACATGGGGCTACATGTGGCTTTTCTTCCCTTGGAGGGTAAAAGGCTTACTGGAAAAAAACTGTACAAGGTGAAGCTACAGATACTCGAAGGTCATTTCACGTGGTTCAATGGCCATAAGAACGACCAGAAGCTGGGCTGCTGGTGCATGCTGTCCTTCTCAGCACTTGTGAGCTGAGGCGGCGGTGATTGCTGCAAGTTTGGAGGCTAGCCCCTGGACCACATAGTGAATCCAGGTAACCAGGGATTACATAGCAAGACCTTTGTATAAAAAGCCAAGAGGCATGGTCATGGGTATGATGGAGGAGGATGGGGAGGAGGGCGATGGATGGGAACGGAGAGGAGGGAGAAAGAAAAAAAGGGCAGGAGGAGGAGGGAGGATGGGGAGGATGGGAGGATGGAGGAAGAGGAGGGGGGATGGGGGGAGGAGGCAGGAGGAGGAGGAGGATGGGGGAGGAGGAAGGGGACGGAGGGAGGAGGGAGGAGGAGGGGAGGAGGGATGGGCGGGTGGGAGGAGGGACGGGGGAGGAGGAGGGAGGCCGAGGGCACTAGATGCGATGGCACACACCTATAGTCTCCGTTGCTCTGGAGCTGAGGCAGGAAGATCATCATAGTTTGAGGCCAGTCCTGGGCTACACTAGCCAGAACCCTGTCTCAAAAAAAGTGTGGGGGCAAAGACTGAGAGGATGTGACACTCAGGATTCCAGGGACCTGAGGTCAGGATGTCAGCTGAGGTCAGTGTAGAACCCAGAGCTCCTCAAGACTCCATTATTTCAAGAATCAGCACCAGATGGGCTGCCGCTGCCCTAGAGTGAGGGAAGGTGGCTACCATGCATGGCATATTGGTCTCGCTCCTGCTTTGATACCGTTCTTCTCCCTGATCCTTAATTATTCTGCTTTCTGCACTTTCAGTTCCCTGTAGCCAGCTTAGTCACTGCTATTTAATTAAAATATATAGAGAAAAACAGTTTTTAAAATAACCTTTTATGACAATATATAATAACTTCTGTTCTTTTCATTAGTTATAGTTGTTAACCTCTTATTACAACCATTTTATTAAATCGTTATTTATTAAGTGCATATATATCTATATATATAAATATCTAATCTATATATCTCATGTGAGGGCGAGTGTGCGGAGGTCCGTGGAGACCTTCGTGGAGCTGCTTATCTCTTACTCTTCTTCCATCCTTGTATGGGTTCTGGGACTTAAACTGTGGTCGCCAGGTTTGTGTGAAAGCACCTTTACCTAATGAGCCACCTGGTTGGTCCCTTCACATCCTACTAAAATTTTCTTTTTTATTTCTATTATTTATTTTTGTTGTGTACGAAATCGTATGTCTGCATGCAGGTCTGTGCACCCTGTCGTGCAATGCCGCGGAGGGTCAGAAGGTGTCTCGGATTCCCTGGAACTGGAGTTCTCCTGGAATTGGAGTTTAAGCTGGTTCTTAGCCGCCAATTGTGGTGCTGGTGGAGCGAAACCGGGTCCTCTGCAAGAGCGTCGGTGCTCTTAAACCGCTAGGCTATCTCTCCAGCCCCCACATCTACTTTAAAAAAACCAATAAAATTTCTTGGGCTGGAGAGCTTGGCCTAGAGTTAAGAGCGCAAACGCTTCTTGAAGAGGCCCGGTTCGATCCCCCCAGCACCCACATGGTGGTGCTGAGAACCATCTTGTAACTCCAATTCCAGAAGAACTCCAGTTCCAGGGGGAATCCGAACCTCTTCTGCCCTCCGCGGCATTCACCCCGGTGTTGCACACAAACCCACATGCAGGACAGTACATCATACACATAAAAAATAAATAAAATTAAAAAACATAAATTTCTTGCCAGTCATGGTGGCATGCACCTTTAGTCCAGCATCAGAATGCAGAGGCAGGCAGATTCTGTGAGTTCAAGGACCAGCTTTGATTACATAGCCAAGTTTTCAGCCAGCTGGGGCCTACAAGGAGACCCTGTCCGAAAAAGATCAATAGAGTCAGGTCAATCAATCAATTAATAGATTTCTTTTTCAGTGTAGGGGATCAAACGCAGGCCTCTATACTGTCAGCAAGTGTGTTCTGTCCCCTCCTTTCTGCTCGCCTTTCTCTTCCTCTTTCTTGTACTGAAGGTTGATGCACTCTGACACTGAGCTACATCCTTAGCCCTTATTAATGCCTACTTTAAAATCAATCTTTAGCCGCGGCATGGTGGGTAATGCCTTATCCCCGCACTCGTGGGAGGAGCAGGCAGGTGTGATCTCTGTGAGTTCAGGCCAGCCTGGTCTTCCAGGGGAGGTCTCCAGGCCAGCTTGGAACTAACGGGAGACCCTGTCTCAAAAATACCCCCCAAATTGATTTTAATTGTATATATCTTAAATTTGGTATTTATTAATTCATACTGTGGACTCGGCATGCACTAGGAGTCTTGGAGCACATCCTGTGTGCACAGTGAGGGGCTCGTGAGTATTCTGTCCTACATAAACACCTATATAAAGCAAGCTGAAGCCATCACTGAGGTGACCCAGCGGTGCGGGTCCACGGAAGGTCCTATGTGGCTCTTAGGCGTACTCCTGCCCATGCCAGCTATGGTGTGCCAACCTCATGAGGTCAGATGACCTCCAGCACCCAAGGACTGGACTCATATATTCCTTACGGTCAAGTTCTATCAGGAATCCGAGTCCTCCAGATCTTACCTTGCTGGTGTCGACCTGACATCGCTGAAACTGATTTTTCTCCCCAAGTCCAGAATCATGCGTTCTTAGTTTCTCGTGAAAGTCATCATTCATTCGTTGCTTGAGGAGACTTCATGTTTTTTTCAACAGTCCCTGGGATTGGTCTGTACGAGAGAAGTCACATGTCAATACCCATGAAATTACTAGTCAGTTACAAATGGCCCAGAGGTTAGAATAGGTGAAAACAATAGCCTGACATAGGAGTTAGGGGATTAAACCCTGTTTGTACGTATTTATTTTTATTTTATTATTTTGAGGAGGCAGGGTCTCCAGTAGCCCAGTCAGACCTTGAATACTGCTTGTTAAGTCAAGGATGACCTTGAACTAGATACTACAGTCAAGGATGACCTTGAACTTTTAGTCCTCCTGACTTTACCTCTCAGTCCTGAGATGACCTGAGTGTGCCACTATGTCCAGTTTATACCACACTGGGGATCGAACCCAGGCTTTCCTGGAGTGCTAGACAAGCACCCACCAAGCTATATTGACAGCCCTCCTTTTAATTTTAATTTAACAAAATTAAAGCTTATCCGTGGTCTTTGTTTGAGGGTCATACGCATTCTGGTATCTGTGACATGGGTTATCTCAGACATCCATCGCACACCAAGCTACTCTTTCCCATCGTCCCCTCTTAACTGGTATCTTGTCCTTCAGGAAACCTTTACCGTACTTTACTGGATTCTTGCCATCAGGAAACCTTTACCGTACTTACACAGACGGCGCGCTTCTGGGCAGCCCCATGGCGTTGGTGGGTGGGATGGCTGGGAGCGAAGGCAGGACAGAGCTGAGGAAAGCCACCGGGTTCTGAATCCGGCTGGTAGGAGAGACAGGGGTTGGAGACACACAGCGGGGCTGAAACTGGTTTCCACTGGGGATGGAAAACGCGAGTGGCAGCGCCGCTGGCTCCGCGGGGCCAGGAGGAGCCGTCTCAGTTTGGATGGAAACCCCGCCTGGCGGTTTGGCTTGCATAGAAGGGTGGGGAGGAGGAGGCTTTCTTTGCTAATGTCCTCTGAATTGTTTGAGGCGTGTGTTCAGGGTGAAACGGGGGAGCTGGATGGCGAGGCCGTAGCAGTGCAGGTGGCGGGGAGGAAATGTCTCGGCCGTGCCAAGTTGAATGTCTGCGAGGCAGGCGCCTTCGCCGGCTTGCTGGATGCGGTCACTGCTGGAGGAGTGGCGGAGTTCAAGACACTCACGTTGAAAGGAAATCCCTTAGGTGACGAGGGAGATGGACTTGCAGTTGCTGCTGTTCCAGTACACTGATTATGAAGCTGTTGTAAAAACTGAGTGGAATCGCTGACACAGAGCACCGGTGGGAAGAGAGGAGGAACACGTTACCCTAGGCTTCCCCCTTAGAAAACCCACAGGCTGGGCTGGGGACTGAGCTCAGCTGGTGGGAGGCTTTGCCTCAGGCGTTCTTGTGCTTTGATCTCTCACGTTGGAACAAACCCATGTATGGCCAGAGCGGCCCGCATATCCACAGCATCAGGAGTACGATTGCAGGAGGTTGAAAAGTTCAAGGTCCTCTACAGCAGGCGTTTGAGGCTAGCCTGTGCTACAATGGTTACATGAAGTCAGAGAGAGGAAAGAGACACAGGAAGAAGACGAAGAAGACCAGGAAGAAGAAAGAAGAGAAGAAGAGGAACTAGACGAAGGAACGAAGAAGAAGAAGAAAGAAGAAGAAGAGGGGAGGAGGAGGAGGGGAGGAGGGAGGAGGAGGACGGAGGAGGAGGAGGAAGGAGGAGGAGGAGTGGGAACGAGTAGGAAAGCGTGTTCATAACTTGGTGCTGATGCTGATTTAGGCCCATAGCCAGAGTGGTGAGCCCTAGCCTAAGCAAGCACTAGGGGGGGGGGGGGAGGGGGGGTTGCTTCCTTCTCCCAATGTGAATATGAGCATTTCTTTGTGCTTTGACCCTGATTTGCCATCAACGTGACATTTTTATAATTGCAGACGAGTGAAAGGTAGAAAGAGAGAGAGAGAGAGCGAGAGGAGGAGATGAAGGCGTGAGAGTGGAGAGAAGAGAGAATATCATTCTTGTGGGTAACTGCTTAAAGCTCTCATGACCACACCTAGCATCTCAGCTTGGAAGAAGTCATCAGACCCTGCACACAGATGTGAGTTACTGCAAGCACTGGACTCTCCAAAAGAATGCTGGTAACACACGCCTTTTAACTTAGCACTTCAGGAAGGCAGGGGGCAGGCGGATCTTTGTGAGGTTCAAGGCCGCCTGGTCTACAGAGTGAGTTCCAGGACCAGCATGGGCTATCAGGGATGACAAAAAAATGTAAAAGGACCAAACCAAAACAAACAAAACAAAAAAACAAAAAACAATGCCTCCCACTAACCCCTGGTTTGGGACAGGAGACAGGAGGCAGGGTTGCTGGCGCAGGCTAAGCATGCGCTCTACCACCCGGATACCACTGACCCCAGCGCTCTGGCTTGTTTCAAAGCCAATCTTATGGAAGAAGTGGGGTGCATCAGAATGCTTCCTAACCGCTAGACAGTGCATTCCCATTCATTCAAAGCAACATTGGTTGACACCTTTTTAACTCAGTGTAATCAAATAAGTACTCATTTCCACTCTCAATAGTGCTCTACTCTGAGGCTGGGTGGTGGGACAGGCGGGGAACCTAGCATGGGAGTTGGGAGGCAAGAGGTTTGGGGGGAGTTCAAAGACCAAGACCAGCTATGCACCATGTTCCTGGCAAGGCCAGGCTGTATAAAACCTAATCTCAAAACAAAAAGTGAACCTACCCCTGAGTTCGAAAACATGCTTTGACTTTTCTGGTCCTTTTGGGGGTTTCTTTCGTCGTTAAAAAACTACTTTTCATTCGATTTAAAAAAAATGTAGTGTAGCCGGGGCGGGTGGCGCACGCCTTTAACCCTCAGCACTTGGGAGCAGGGGCAGGCGGATTTGTGTGAGTCAACGGCGCCGGTCTACAGGAGTGAGTTCCAGGACAGCTGGGGCTACCGGGAGGGACCCCTGTCTCAAAAAAGACCAAACAAAAAAAAAAAAAAAAAAAAAAAAAGTAGTGTGTGTGTCTTGAGTGTGAAGGTCAGAGGGCAATTTGAAGAGGGTGGTTTTTCATGGCATGAGCACCTTTACCTGCAGGTCCATCTCACCAGCCTGTTTTCTTGTTCTGGAAAGAAGAAAGGAACTGGGGAGATGGCTCAGTAGGTCAGAGTGCTTGCTACAAGGGAGGACATGAGTTCAAGTCCCCAGCACCCACATCACAATACAGGGCATCAGATCATGCCAGTAACCCAAGCACTGTCGGGGGCAGGAGGATTAGTGGAGCTCACTGGCTGCCAGCCTGATAGACATATACCACATGTATATAGACATATACCACAGATGTAACACACCACACAGACCACAAAATATAGACATATACCACATGTATATAGACAGATACCACACATGTAACACACCACACAGACCACAAAATATAGACATAGACCACATGTATATAGACAGATACCACACATGTAACACACCACACAGACCACAAAAGATAGACATATACCACATGTATATAGACAGATACCACACATGTAACACACCACACACACCACAAAATAAAGAGAAAAGAACCTGGAAGAGAAAAACAGAGAAAGGTAAACCTGGAAGCAGTTTTTCTCCAGGCGCCTAGACGACAGAGCTGCAGGATCTGCTTTCTCACAGTCTATTTAGTTTCTTGTAACAAATGAATTATTTCTAACAGAAAAGGAATGAAAATGTCTTCCAATCATATGAAGTTCTCAAGTCTGCCAAACTAGAGTGTTTTGGACAGAGTGACCTCAAGAAGACATCGTGGAGGGAGTGGCATTTCAAAGCCACTGGTTTTATGTTCTTTGTAAACGTGTGCTGTTCTTGGGACATCAAGAGTGAGCTGCTAAACATGACATCCATTCAAAGTGAAGATGTTTTCTACTTTCAAGTTAGCAAAGTGAAGGGCCCGCGAGAAGGAAGTTCAGTAAGCAGAAGTCCTTGCCGTCAAGTCTGATGACCTGAGTTTGAAAAAATTGTCCTCTGACCTTCACACATACAAGATGTCAGGCATGTGTGCACACACACACTAAATGAATGAATGAATAAATAAATAAAAGTAAATGTAAAACTTACAAAAAAAGAAAAGGAAAGGAAAGTCAGGGCTGCTCTTGCAGAGGACCTGTGCTTGATTCCCAACACCCACATGGCGGCTAGCAACTGTCTGTAATACCAGTTCCAAGGAATCCAAAGCCCTCTTCTGAACTCCTGGGCATTTCAAAATATGAGTGCACTTACAGACATGCATGCAATACAATCATACATATAAAATAAAATAATAAAGAATCTTAAACCATGAAATTCAACAATATTGAACCAGAAGGGTCTTTAAAACATTTTCATATCTGGATGAATGTGGTGATACCTTTAATCCCAGCACACTCCCAGCCCTTGATAATTTTCCTTTGTTAAAATAGAGTCTTGCTGCCAGGTAAGGTGGCACATGTCTTTAATCCCAGCACTTGAAAAGCAGAGGCTGATGGATCTTTGTGAGTTCAAGCCCAGCCTGGTCTACGTAGCCAGTTCCAGGTCAGCTGGGGCTACATGGAGATACTGTCTCTAAAAGAATAAATAAATAAATAAATAAATAAATAAATAAATAAATAAAAATAAATAAAGACTTGCTGTGTATTCCAAGCTAGTCTGAAACTCTGAATTCCAGATTTTTTTTTTTTTTTTTTTTGGTGTTTTTGAGACAAGGTCTCCCTGTAGCTCCAGCTGGCCTGGAACTCACTCTGTAGACCAGGCTGGCCTTGAACTCACAGAAATCCATTAGCCTGCCTCTGCCTCCCGAGTGCTGGGATTAAAGATGTGTACCACCATGCCCGGCTGAATTCCTGAATTCTTTTTTTTTTTTTTTTTTTTTAAATATGGAACACTTCAGGAATTTGCATGTCATCCTTGCGCAGGGGCCATGCTAATCTTCTCTGTAGTGTTCCGATTTTAGTGTATGTGCTGCCGAAGCGAGCACAAATTCCTGAATTCTTAAATTCTTCCTGAGTCCTGAGATTAAAGATGTGTGCTGCCACGTCTTGCTGATTTTTCCAAATTCTTAGAGTTGAAGACTTATTTTCATTTAAATTTCTAGCTTTGCCAAATGAAAACCCATTTCTCTCAGGATGGAGAGGTAGTTCAGTGATAAGATCACTCGTCATTCTTGTGGAGGCCCTGAGTCTGGTCCCTACCACACTTCTTGTCATAACTGCCTGTAACTACAACTCCTGGGATCTGGCGCCCTCTTCTGGACTCTGAGCCACCTGTGTACATATAAGCACCCACACCATTACAGACATAATTAAAAATAAAATGCATGAGCCTGGTGTGTTGTTCAGGACTTTAATCACAGCACTCTGCAGGGAGAGGCAGGCCAGTCTCTGTGAGATTGAGGTCACCCTGGTCTACATAGTAAGTTCTAGGCCAGCTGGGGCTACAGGCAGATTCTGTCTCAATTTAATTAAGTTAATTAACTTTAAAATATATCTTTTTTTAAAATATATCTTTTTTGTTTTGTTTGTTTTTTTTTTTCTCAAGACAGGGTCTCCCTGTAGTCCCAGCTGTCCTGAAACTCACTCTGTAGACCAGGCTGGCCTTGAACTCACAAAGATCTGCCTGCCTCTACCTCCCAAGTGCTAGGATTAAAGGCGTGTGCCACCACGCCTGGCTAAATATATCTTTTTAAAAAGGAAGAAAAACCCATTTTCCTGGCATTTCTACCACAGATTGCTACATGCTAAGCCATCTTTTTTCCTCTGTAGGAAAAAAAAAACCTTGTCTTGAATTACATTAATAATTCATCAGTATTGATGATTTGGCCTGGTTACTTTCTTCCTTCATCCCAATCCTGGTTTAAAAGCAAAATTTTAGCCGGGCGTGATGGCATGCCCTTTTAATCCTAACACTCGGGAGGCAGAGGCAGGTGGATCTCTGTGAGTTTAAGGCCAGCCTGGTCTACAGAGTGAGTTCCAGGACAGCTGGGGCTATAGGAAGACCCTGTGTCAAAAAGACAAAATAAATAAATAGTCCCAAACTTAAAGTAGTAAAACCTACAATGCTTTAAAAAATTTTAAGCCAGGCATGGTGGCGCATGCCTTTAATCCTAGCACTTGGGAGGCAGAGGCAGGTGGATCTTTGTGAGTTCAAGGCTAGCCTGGTCTACAGAGTGAGTTCCAGGACAGCCAGAGCTACAGGGAGACCCTGTCTTAAAAAGACAACAACAACAAAAAAGAAAATGCAACTTATGAACTAATTAATTTATTTACTATGCGACAGGGTTTCCATCTGCAGCCCTGGCCAACCTGGAGCTCCGCACCCTCCTGTCTCAGCCTCCCGAGTGCTGAGATCACAAGTGAAACTTCCCCGTAACCTGTGGACTTGGAAGTCTTGAGATAAAGTGTCAGATAATCCCAATTTAGCAACCTTGGGTATCAAGTTGGAAGGCAACAGTTCTGGGCACTGCATGCCAGAGCTAACTCTCCTGACTGAAGAACAGCTGCCAATCACCCAGTCCCAACAACCCATCAACTGCCTTCTCTGGCTAGCCTGAAAGCTGTCTTGGTGGGAGGAGGTTGGCAGGCGCTGAGTCAGGCTCTCCCACCCATCAGTTGCTGATCAGAACTACTAATTCTGAGCAGATGTGCCAGCTGTTACCCAGAGACTGTTAAACAAACAAACCTGGCTGATTTAGGCACCACTGCCCAGAGAGCTAAACAGCCTAGGAAGGAGTCCAGGCATACTTACTATTATCTGTTTTAATGCAGACCAATTGTTCTTAAACTTAGCTAGTCTTCGAATGTGGCTAAAACTCAGGCTTCTGGGTTACCCAGAGTTCCTGATTCCATGGGTCTAGGGGTGGAGTAAAAGTGACATTCTTGCCCATCTGCTACACTGCCTGGTCACATGCATCACACACTGTCCTATAGAGCTACTTGTCTGCAGCCTGGGGATGTGCTCAGTTGGTAGAGTGCTTACCTAACACGCACAGTGGCCCATAAAACGAGGCATGATATTGGGTATGCCTGTAGTCTCAGCATTCAGAAGGTGGAGGCAGGCCGATCAGATGTTCAAGGTCACCCTGAACTACATAGCAAACCTGAAGCTCCTAGGAATAGGAGTTGCAGGTAGAGAAGAAAGTGACTGACCTCGCCCACCAAGATTGACCTTTATTATAGTCAGAGAGGGGTGGTTGACTGACCGGCGGGAGTCTAGCAGCCACCCTGGTCAAGCAGGCTGGGGAGTTTAAGTATGTATATCTGCGAAAATAGAGTCATGGGGGGGGGGGTAGGGGCATTTTTAAAGGGTTTGGGACCTGCATTGTTCTGATAAGGGTCTCTTTGGGCAGAAGGACTTGTTTGCAGAACAGGAATCGCTTTATGGTGGTCCCGGGAAAGCTCTGATAAAGCCTGTCAGCAGCAATGGTGATTTATAACCAGTCAGCGAGTTTTTGTGCTCCCTTCAGAGGCCAGCCTGGGCTATGTGGACTCTGTCTCATCTCAAAATAATAAGAAACACTCACCCCCGAAGCTCAGGATTTTCAGTTTAATCTGATTTTTGTCTCACATTTTGCTCCTTTTTAAATGTTCTTTTTTTTTTCTTCCTGGATGTGGAAAGCATGGCTATTTAAATTATTTCTCTACTATGTGATTCAATTCTGGTCAAGGTTTTTGCAGAATTTGTGTGCGACCTCTCAGAGGGTCTTTTATGAGGGTTTCTGACATAATGTGCTCTTCCTGTTCCTGAAATACTCATGGGGTGACTAGATGGTTGGCCATCTTGGACGGTGCAGGGTCCCAGCTAGGTATGGCAGAGTAGACAGATAGAGGACAAGTGGTTTCTTAATGACCATGGACCTATCAGAACAGCCCTAGATGCCTGTCTACTTCCTGTATGCGAGGAAAATAAACCCTTATGTGTTTAACCCCTATTAGTTTTGATTGTCTGGAATATGAGGCTCAACTTAATCCTTTTTTTTTTTTTTTTTTCTTTTCGAGACAGGGTCTCTATGTAGCCCCAGCTGTCCTGGAACTCACTCTGTAGACCAGGCTGGCCTTGAACTCACAAAGATCCGCCTGCCTCTGCCTCCCGAGTGCTAGGATTAAAGGCGCACCACCACGCCCAGCTTAAACTAACTCTTACTCCCACTCCCGTTGAGGTGAGAGCTGTGTTTTTACGTGGATACCATGCCGTAGAAGGGGGACAGGATGCGATGACTTAAGTCTGCAAAGGCAGAGGATGGAGTAGAAAGAGGAAAAAAGGGAAGGCAAGCCAGTGAGCGTCATGACATAGGCCCAACTAGACACGTGACCTTTGAGCGACGGGCCAGGAAGCCAAGCTGCCACCTGTCTAGCTTTCCTGTTTGATCCATTTGCTTTTCCCTTGGCCCATCGTAGGGACATGCCTGTGAGACTTGGTCCCCCACCTCCTCATAAACACAGTCCTTCAGGTACACACTGTGTGGTGAGCAGAACCAGCCTATTCCAGTGAAGAAGTGAATAATGTAACATGCGTGGCCACTGTCCTTAGACAGAGCAGGAATGCTGTTGCTGTGGATTTTCTTACAGACATTCAAAGGTTTATGTAATTATCAACATGGTTTCTATCATTTTGAAGAGTGAAATGGCGTGCTCAGGCCATGCTCTGCATTAGCGAAGACCTATGGACAACATCTTAAGGAGCTTTCCATAATGACTACACAAAGTTGAAGCAGAAAGGGGCGAGAGACCGTATAGATTATTAGAGAAAGAATATTATAAGACAAGCTTCAGCTGGAGAACGTAGGCAAGCATGTAGCCTGGAGATAGAGTTAGTGTTGATGACAGTGGGGGTGTACTCGGGGTGCTGTGGGGAGCACTCTCTGCATGGTACTTCATTTGTGCTTCCTTACTTGCTAATTCTGTTTTGCAACCCTATTGTTTTGTTTGAGACAAGTTCTCACATAGCCCAGGCTGGCTCATTATGACCTTGAGTTTCTGATCCTTCTCCTCCATGTCCTCAGTGTTAGGATTGTAGGCGCGCCCTATCAAACCGGTTTATGGAATGGTGGGGCTGGACCCCAGGACCCCACACATGCTAGGCAAGAGTTCAGTGTGTGTGTGAGTGCATGTGCACACGGGTGTGGAAGTCAGAGACAACTTTCAGGAGTTGGTTCTCTCCTTCCACCAGGGATGGAACCTCTGCGAGGGAACTCAGTTCATCAGGCTTGCTCCACAAAGCATCTTGACCCTCTGAGTCACGCTGCCAGCCCGTGTACCATTTTTAAGAGGGTCAGACTCACAAGAGGCTCATGGGCATTCATAGCTGCTCATTCTACTTTGTACTTACAGTTTGGGTTTGGCAAGAACTGGAGGGGGCTCTTTGACGGGTGAAGAAGGCTCGGGGGTTCTGGCTGCCTGTCCGTTGAGCCTCTCGGGGAAGGAATTGGGCCTGGTCTGGCTGGCATTGGCCACTCCCCCCTCCGAGGATCCTTGGCTGTCCTTGTCATCTTCAGGCAGGTTGAAGTGCACCCGGAGGCCAGTCCTGGAGCTGGACCGGGGTTCACTGTGGTTCACCAGGACCCCCTCGAGTTTGGGTTTGGGGGGCTGCTCTCCAGAACGAGGCTCTGGGTTGGGTGGCGAGGGCTGTTGCTCCGTCACAGCCAGGTTAGTGGCTGAGCTGGCCGCATGGAGAGCGCCATTACTGCTGAGGTCTTCATTTCCTGGAAGGACAATTGCAAACCTCAGCTGGCAAAAACTGGAACCGGAACCTCCAGGAGGGGCATGTATACGAACCGGAGAATAGACCACACGGGTAAGTACACGCATGGGGAGACACTTGCTAAACAGACTGGGGTGTTAGAGAATAGACAGAATGTGTGGGAGGCAAGCCACACGGAACATCTAAGTCCTCAGCCTTGGGTGAAGTGCAGCAGTAGAGTGAGTGCTTACTAGGCTCCTCAAGCTATCTTCCAAGTCCCTTTTGGAAAGAATATGAGAAGTTTCTAGAAGGCCAAGAAGAGGCTTTCTTAGGAAGTATAAAGTGACTGCATGGTGGACGGGGTGGTCGTGGCTCTAAGTGCAGTAAGAAATTTCAAACTGGATATTCACAAACGTGAACTCCTGACAGTCCTGCCTCGCCCTCCTGAATGTTAGGACCACCGTGGTGCCGCCCTGCCTGGTTTATGCACTGCGGAGACTGAGCCCAGGGCTTCAGGAAAGTGTTCTATTAACCCAGCTACACTCTCCAGCACCAAGAACATGTTTAGTTCCCCTGTTTTGTTTTTTTTTTTATTTTATTATTCATGCACGAGAAGCCCACGTGTAGAGGTCAGAGGGCAACTTGAAGGACCCTTTCCACCTTGTGGCTCCCAGGGATTGGATTCAGGTAATCAGGTTTGATGGCAGATGTCTTTACCTGCTGAGACATCTTACAAGCTCCAATCTTAATAATTCCAATTCTGGGTTGGAGAGATGGCTTGGCTGTTAAGAGCACTGGGCGCTTTTGCAGAGGACCTGTGTTTGAATCCCAGCATCTACATGGCAGCTAACAACTGTTGATAACTCCAGTTCCAGGGGATCCAACTCCCTCTTTTGATCTCCTCAGGCATTGCAGGACATAGGTACACTTACACACATAAGGCAATATATACACATAAAATAAAAATAAAATCTTAAAAAATAATAATCCTAGCTGGGCGTAGTGGTGCTCTCCTTTAATCCCAGCACTTGGGAGGCAGAGGCAGGCAGATCTCTGTGAGTTCAAAGCCAGCTGAGGCTGCAGGGAGACCCTGTCTCAAACACACACACACACACACACACACACACACACACAAATAATCATCCCAATATTTCACGACTCACACATGAAGCAAGAAGGAAGGATGAGACAAACTCAACATGTTCATACTCATGTGTAACCGCTGGGGCTGAGGAGACTTACCTCTTACATCCAGCCGGGCGATGCTCGACACGGTGCCATATTTGTTGCTTGCGGTGCATGTGAAGCATCCAGAGTCTTCCGCAAACACCTCAGCGATGACCAAAGTACAGATCTCCTCTGCGTAGCAGTGAGAGAGAATGGTACTGACTTTATCACGAAAACAGAATTGTGAGATTTAAGGATAGCAGATGCTGATTCTAGGGAAGTCCATCTAAGGAGCCGCCTCAAGTCTTTGAAAACAACTAGACCAAATAAGTATCTGACCAAACTGACTCCAAGGATGGAGACCCAACAGCTCCTTGCAGACAGGCTGAGTGCTGGCAGGATTTTGTGATGATGTATTACATATAGTGCTGGGGACCCTCTACCTTCATCCCCCTAAGATACAGCTCAGGCAGGGCTCAACCTCGTGATTGTCCTTGCTGCTTCCTCGTCAGCTTGTTTACCATGTGCACCACCATGACCAGCTGTTACAAACAACAGATATTCAGATCGCCTTATGTCTTTATGTCATCAATTCAGCTGGCAAAAATTAAACTAACAAACTTTTTAAAAACCACAAATTTGGGGTCAAAGGATATAGGAGGTATGTGTGATGTGTGACATAGAAAGACTAATGAATTTTTTTAAAAACCCAGGTCTCTCATTATTTCCATGGGGGAAATTTAGCAATGAGATGATTTTAAACAAAAACCACAGTTTAAAATTGGGCAGAATGGCTGGGCATGGTGGCGCACGCCTTTAATCCTAGCACCTGGGAGGCAGAGGCAGGTGGATCTTTGTGAGTTCAAGGCCAGCCTGGTCTACAGAGTGAGTTCCAGGACAGCTGGGACTACAGAGAGACCCTGTCTCAAAAAGACCAAAAAAAAAAAAATTGGGCAGAATGGCTGGGGATTTAGTTCAGTGGTAGAGCTGTTGCCTAACATGCATGAGGTCATGGGTTCAATTCCCACAACACACAAAAAAGTGGACAGATATTAACTGGCGATAAATGTTTCGCTTGAGTGGGAGCAGTTAGCTGAGGGAGTAGTAAAAATTCCAGGTGAAAGAACATAGTGCCCAGATACCCCTCAGTAGCTCCGACATTCAAAGTGAAGTTATGGGGCTAGAGATATGGCTCAGAGGCTAAGAGCACTGACTGCTCTTGCAGAGGACCCGGGTTTGATTCTCAGCACCCACATGGCGGCTAACAATTGACTGTAACTCCAGTTCCAGGAGAATCCAGTGCCCTCTTCTGACCTCTGCGGCATTGCACAAATAAGCGCACTTACATATATGCAGGCAATACACTCATACACAAAAAGTAGAAATAATAAAATATATTTAAAAATGAAGTTACTAGGGACTAGAGAGATGGGTCAGCGGCTAAGAGCACCGGCCGCTCTTGCAGGGGATGCTAACAGCATGCTGGCCAACTGCCCATAACTCCAGTTCCAGGGGGTCTGATGCCCTCTTCTGACCTCTATGGGCATCGCACAATGTGGGTGCAAGTAACATACTCATACACACACAAAAAAATTAATGAAGTTACTGAAGCAGTATATTAGGAAAAACTTGCATTTCAGTGCTTTGTGATAACTGAGGCAGATCAACTAAGTGACCCTAGGAAAACTGCCCAGGAGGCTGTGGCAGAAAACACTGAGTGTAAGGTAAGACCTCCTGCTGTTATAATATGCCCAGCAGTCTAGGGTAGGGCTATTCGATCCAGATGTTCCTTCTTCTGGAATACCTTTCCATTGTCAAAAGAGAGAATTATAACAATGAAATTGCAAAACATCTTTCTCACTCAAGTTACAAATACAACCTCAGGTATTCTAAATCAGATGCTTAAGCCCTGGTTTGTGAGTGAACTTGTGTTTTCTAGTGGTAAATGTTTCACCCATATGCACTTGTAGCTCAGTATTCTCCAAGGCTAATCAATTAACAGCTGACATTTTATTGAATCTCTACAAATGTCAAGTTCTAATCCTTTATTAATTAATTAGCTAATTAATTAATTATATGTGCTGGGGATCAAATCCATGACCTTGAGTAAGCTAGGCAAATGTTCTCAGTGAGTTGTATCCCCAGCCTCTGTTCCAGAAAGTTTGACACACTTAGAGTGTGGGATAGGAACTGTCTGGGTGTGGTGGTTTGAAGGAGAACCGTCCTCCCAGGCTCATGTGTTTTAACATTTGGTCACCAGCTGGTGGCAGCATTTGGAAAGGTTAGGGAACGTTGAGGAGGTGCAGCCTAGCTGGAGGAAGTGCATCCCTGGGGGTGGAGTTGTAAGATTTATAGCTGCCTCTTGTTCTTGAATGCCAGGCTGAGATGACTTCTCTGACATTAAGGGCACCTAGCCCTCTGGCACCGTGAAACAAAATGAGTTTTTCCTTAAGTTGCTTTTTTCTGTCATGGTATTTTATCATGCCAAGAGAAAAGGAGCTAATACACATGTATCTTGGAAATTCTAGGATGGTGGGGCTGGAGAGATGGCCTAGCGGTTAAGAGCACCGACTGCTCTTGCAGAGGACCCGGGTTCGATCCCCAGCACCCACATGGCGGCCGAGAGCCGTCTGAAACTCCAATTCCAGGAGAACTCCAGTTCCAGGGGAATCCGAGACCCTCTTCTGACCTCCGCGGCATTGCACGACACGGGTGCACAGACCTGCATGCAGACAGTACATTCATACACATACAGAAAAATATAAAATGGTAAAAAAAAAAAAAAAAGAAATTCTAGGATGGCATGGTGGTGCACACCTTTAATCCCAGCACTTGGGAGGCAGAGGCAGGCAGATCTCTGTGAATTCAAGCCCAGCCTGCTCTTCATAGTCAGTTCCAGAACAGCTGGGGCTACAGGGAGACCCTGTCTCAAAAAGACAAGAAAAGAAAGAAAGAAAGAGAGAGAGAGAGAGAGAGAGAGAGAGAGAGAGAGAGAAAGAAGGAAGGAAGGAAGGAAGGAAGGAAAGAAAAAGAAAGAAAGAAAGGAAGGAAGGAAGGAAGGAAGGAAGGAAGGAAGGAAGGAAGGAAGGAAGGAAATCTGAGCACAGTTCGGGGTGCAACATGACGAGCAGCAGCTGAAGACAGAGAAAATATTCCCATGAAACATACCTCCGCAATAAAGGATTAGCTACATCCATAAGCAGACATGGAATACGCAGACAAATCTGAACATTCTCCCATCCTTCCTGTCTAGAAGAACAGCTAGACTTCATTTGGATCTTTCTAGACAATTTTGTTTTCACTTTTTTTGACATTAGACTAATTTCAGCAAGTTTCATATATACATATATATGTGTATCTCAAATCAGTTATCACATATTAATACATTAAAATAGAGACAGTCTTTACCTGGCTCTGCCATGGATCGAGGTTCTAAAAGAAAAACAAAAGCTTGTGAGTATTTGCTTTACTGAGACGACATTTCCACCAGATGCTTCCTATAGAATTTCGGTGTCTTGCTGACTTGGGGGTGATGTGGTAGGGTTAGCCCTTCATCTGTGTTAGGTCATGATCTAAGTACCAAAGACCTCCGTGAAGTCACAAAAGAAAGTTACAGAGCAACTGAGTCAGGCTCCATCTTGGAGCACACCTGAGTCCACTCAGAGAACATGAACTTCAGGCAAGGAAAAGTTCCCAAGAGAGGTGGGATTCCGATATGACTAACTTTAAAAAAAAAAGGGGGGGGGTGGCTCAGCAGCTAAGAGCACCGACTGCTCTTGCAGAGGACCAGGTTTCAATTTCCAGCACCCACATGGTGGTTAAGAACCGTCTTTTACTCCAGTTCCAGGGGAATCCGAAGCCCTCTTCTGACCTCTGCAGCATTGCACAACATTTGTGCACCAACCTACACACAGACAGTACACTCATGCACTTAGAAAATAATAATAAGCCGGGCGTGGTGGCACACGCCTTTAATCCTAGCACTTGGGAGGCAGAGGCAGGCGGAGCTTTGTTGTCTTGAAAAGACAAAAAAAAAAAAAAAAGTCAGCAAGCCAAATGTGGTGGCGCATGCGTACAATCCCAGCACTGTGGAGGCACAGTTAAGGAGGACAGTCACAAGTTCAAGACCAGCCTGGGCTACATATCAAAATCCTGTCTCAAAAAAAAAAAAAGTAAACATAATTTTATTTATTTATTTATTTTTGAGATGGGGTTTCCTTGTAGCCTCACCTGGCCTAGAATTTGCTTTATAGACCAGGCTGGCCTTGGTCTCACAGAGATGTGCCTGCCTCTGTTTCCTGAGCGCTAGGATTAAAGGTATGGGCCTGGCTTATTTTTTACTTTCTTTTTGGTCTTTTTGAGACAAGGTCTCCCTTTTGCCTCAGCTGGCCTGGAACTCATAGAGATCCACCTGCCTCTGCCTCCCAAGTGCTAGGATTAAATGCATGCACCACCACGCCCAACATCAGAGCATATCTTTATGACTAGTCATCATTATTACTTTAAAAATTAATTTCTAGAAAAGAAAAATAAATAAATTTGCCAAGGCCAGGCTGGTCTATGTGAGTTCCAGGCCAGCTGGAACTAAAGTGAAACCCTGTCTCAAAAAGACCAAAAAAAAGAGCTGGGTGTGGTGGCTCACGCCTTTAATCCTAGCACTTGGGAGGCAGAGGCAGGCGGATCTTTGTGAGTTCAAGGCCAGCCTGGTCTACAGAGTGAGTTCCAGGACAGCTGGGACTACAAGGAGACCCTGTCTCAAAAACACCAAAAAAAAAAAAAAAAAAAAAAAGACCAAAAAAAAATTAATTTCTAGGACTGAGCCTGGAGAAATGGCTCAATGGTTAAGAGCACTGACTTCTCTTCCAGAGGACTGGGTTCAATTCCCAGCACATGCATGATGGCTAAGCACTGTCTTGGGCTGGGCATGGTGGCACATGCCTTTAATATCAGCACTTGGGAGGCTGAGGCAGGTGTATCTCTGTGAATTCAAGGCCAGGCTGGTCTACATAGCAACTCTCCAGGCTTGCTGGGACTAAAGGGAGACCCTGTCTCAAAAAAATTAATTTCTAGGACTGAATTTCTGCTGTAGATCCACATTGTTTAAGGCTTTTAACATATATTAACACATATTGCCAAAATGCCATCCCAAAGGCTGAGTTAGTTTAGGATCATCACACAATTGATTACTGGAACATTTAGGGGATAAAAGTGTATATTATTAATAATTATACAGAGATTCCACCCAAGGCACAATCTAGGTCTTTGCCAGCAAATACACTTTTTACTACAATCAGCAAATGCATAGAAAGACCTTTTGTAGGACTGAGTATATAGCACTTGATCGAGCACCGAGCACTTGCCTGGCATGTACAAGACCCTGGCTTCCATCCCCAGCACCAAGAAATCAGGCATAGTGGTACACGTCCCTAATCCCAGAACTCAGAAGGTCGAGACAAGAGCATCATACACTGAAGATAACTCTCAGCTACAGGACGAATTCAAGGCCAACCTGAGCATCTTTAATCCCAGCACTTGGGAGGCAGAAGCAGACAGACCTCTGTGAAATCAAAGCCAGTCTGGTCTACATAGTGAGTTCTGAGTTCTAGGCCAGCCTGGTCTACATAGTGAGTTCTAGGCCAGACTAGGAGAAATAGTGAGATCCTGTCTCATAAAATAACAAAAAATTTTTGGATAAAAATTAAAGAAGCCGGGCATGGTGGTGCATGCCTTTAATCCTAGCACTTGGTAGATCTCTGTGAATTCGAGGCCAGCCTGGTCTACAAAGTATGTTCTAGGCCAGCTGGGGATGCAGGGAGACACTGTCTCAAAAATACAAAAAGAAAAACAATTAAGGAAATACTTTTTGTATCACACCTTTGCCAGCAATGAATACTAATCATTCTTTTCAACCCTCTCTAATTAAAAAAAAAACATTTTTCTTTCCTTTATTTTTATTTCATGTGTATGAGTGTTGTGTCTGTGTGTGTTTAAGTGCACCCATGTCATGCAATGCCTGAGGAGGACAGAAGAGGGTGTTAGAGCCACTGGAAACGGAGTTACAGACAGCTGTTAGCTGCCATGTGGATGCTGGGATTTGAACCCAGGTCTTCTGTAAGAATAACCAAGTGCAGGGCTGGAGAGATGGCCTAGCGGTTAAGAGCACTGATTGCTCTTGCAGAGGACCCAGGTTCGATCCCCAGCACCCACATGGCGGCTGAGAACTGTCTGTAACTCCAATTCCAGGAGAACTCCAGTTCCAGGGGAATCTGAGACCCTCTTCTGACCTCCACGGCATTGCACGACACAGGTGCACAGACCTACATGCAGACAGTACATTCATACACATACGAAAATAAATAAAAAAATTTTTTTTTTAAAACTGTAAAAAAAAAAAAGAATAACGAAGTGCTGGGGCTGGAGAGATTGCCAGAGTCTGACTGCTCTTGTAGAGGACCCAGGTTCAATCCCCAGCACCCACATGGTGGCTGAGAACCATCTTTAACTCCAGTTCCAGGAGAATCCAATCCCTCTTCTGACCTCCGTGGCATTGCATGACACAGGTGCACAAACCTACATGTAGACAGTACATTCTTACACATAAAAAATAAATAAAAAATTGCCGGGCATGGTGGCGCATGCCTTTAATCCTAGCACTTGGGAGGCAGAGGCAGGCGGATCTTTGTGAGTTCAAGGCCAGCCTGGTCTACAGAGTGAGTTCCAGGACAGCTGGGGCTACAGGGAGACCCTGTCTCAAAAAGACTGAAAAATAAATAAATAAATAAATTAAATAAATAAATAAATAAATAAAAAATTTAAAAAAAGAATAACAAAGTGCTCTTAACCACTGAGCCATCTCTCCAGCCCCTCAACCCTCTCTAATTTTTTTCTTTTTTTTTTTAGATTTTATTTATTTCTGTACGTGTATGAATGTACTATCTGCATGCAAGTTTGTGCACCCGTGTCGTGCAGTGCCGCGGAGGTCAGAAGAGGGTGTTGGATTCCCCTGGAACTGGTGTTCTCCTGGAATTGGAGTTTCAGATGGTTCTTGGCCGCCATGTGGGTGCTGGGGATCAAACCCGGGTCCTCTGTAAGAGAGGTTGGTGCTCTTAACCGCTAGGCTATCTCTCCAGCCCCCCCTCTCTAATTTTATAGCCAGCACAGGAATAAATTTTTTTCCTCTTGTTTATTTTTTTTAAGGGATTCCACAATATAATAGCACAGTTGTTTTCGGATAACATTGATGTTACTCAGTTTGCTGTACAATTAGGTAATTGGTGCATTTTTTTGGAGTGAGCCAAATTATTAAGCTTAAGCAATGAATGTAAGTAACATTCATGTAAAACCAATTTTCAAGTATCTATGTCCAAATTTCGAACAACCCAAGGTTCCCATAGTCCAGTTGGAGGAGGAACAATTGTTTTATTTTTATTTATTTATTTTTTTATTTTTTGGTCTTTTCAAGACAGGGTCTCCTTGTAGCCCCAGCTGTCCTGGAACTCACTCTGTAGACCAGGCTGGCCTTGAACTCACAAAGATCCGCTTGCCTCTGCCTCCCAAGTGCTAGGATTAAAGGCGTGCGCCACCACGCCCGGCTTGGAACAATTGTTTTAATCTATATTTCATTAATTAAGTATTGAAGTGATGCCTTTTCATATTTGTTTATTTTTTGTATTTTCTGTACTTCATTTTGAGTTTTTATTTTTTGTTGTTGGTGTTGTAAGGATGATTTATATACTAAAGATGTATGTACTTTTTTTTTCAAAATAGTAAGGTAACTTTATTTAAAGCAAAGCAATATGAAGGATCAGAAGACATTGCTGGAGAGCAGGTCACGAGCTGGGAGAGACTTGGACCTGTTTCTTCTAATATCACACGCTCCAGTTACGAAAGACTTTCTCCTTGACCCATTTCATCGGAAAAGGAGCTGTAACTTCTTGGCTTCCTTTTGCCTGTGATTGTGTTAGCCGCAAAGTAAGGTCTATTGTAGAGAATTTAGGGAGGAGATCTGCTAAAATGTTGGTAGTCTTTCCAAGCAGGGAGTCTTGAGCCACTGTTTGGGTTTTTTATTGTTTTGCTTCTTTATTTATATTTTTAGAATTTAAATGTTTCTATTTATTTATTTATTTATTTATTTATTTATTTATTTATTTTGGTCTTTTCGAGACAGGGTCTCCCTGTAGTCCCAGCTGTCCTGGAACTCACTCTGTAGACCAGGCTGGGAAATGTTTCTTTTTAATTATGTGTATATGTGTGTAGAATTGTCTGCTGGTTACACGCAGCTTGTGTAGGCCTCCCAGTGTGCATGCTGGGAATTGAACTCAGGTCTTCTGGAAGAGCAAGAAGTGCTTTTCACTCCCGAGCCATCTCTCCAGCTCTTTCCTTTAGCCCTAGCTGGCCTGGAAACTCGCTATGTAGACCAGGCTAGCCTCAGTCTCACAGAGATCCACCCGCTTCTGCCTCCCAAGTGCTGGGATTAAAGATGTGTGTGTCACCATGACAGGCCTTTCCTTTTACATTTAAAATTTTTATTAGAGGGGGAGGGAGGAGATTCTGTGGGGTCAGTTCTCTCTTTCCACCTTTATGTGGGTTCCAGGGCTCAAGCTCAGGTCGTCAGACTCTGCAAGCAGGAGTTTCTCTTCACCGAGCCATCTCATTGGCCCCCGTCCTTTTGCATTTTTTGATAATGAACATGAATTACTTTTAATTAATTTTTATTTGTTTTTAACAATGAATGAAAAAATATATTATGTGCCTCAAGCATGATTTCTCTTCATTTTTGGCTAATAAAAGGAGCCCTAGCTATCCTGGAACTCACTGTGTAGACCAGGCTGGCCTGGAACTTGCAGCTAACCTCCTGACATTGCCTCCCAAGTAACGGGAATACAAGGGTGTACCTCCATGCCCAGCAACATACAGATAAATTGACAGTGGTTAAAGTGAGTGTGAACTCCTATACTAACCATTGTTTTTTTTTTCCCTGAGTGATTTGCTTTTTTATTAATTTGCTTGTTCCAATCACAAGAACAGTATGATTTGGCTGAGAGCCACTGAAGTTCTCAGCCTCAGTGGCAGCAGCAAATAATATATTCTGTATACCATTTAACTGAGAGAAGAAAGGCACTTTGGGGGGCTGGAGAGATGGACTAGCGGTTAAGAGCGCCGACTGCTCTTACAGAGGACCCAGGTTCGATCCCCAGCACCCACATGGCGGCTAACAATCGTCTGTAACTCCAATTCCAGGAGAACTCCAGTTCCAGGGGAATCCGAGACCCTCGTCTGACCTCCGCGGCATTGCATGACACGGGTGCACAAACCTACATGCAGATAGTACACTCATACACATACAAAAAATAAATAAAATTTAAAAAATTAAAAAAAAAAAAAAGAAAGGCACTTTGGTAGTTCCGTGTATTGTAGAAGATAGGCACTGAATCCAACAGCTGTCTAGTGAGTGCCTGCAATTGGATGAGTGTAGACAGAACACCTGTATTAGTGCCCTGGCAGGAAAACAAAAGAATTTTAAGGTAATGGACTTCCTTTCAAGGAATCTTTGACCTATCCTGAGGTTCTTGAGCTTGGAAATGCTGTAGCAGAAAAAAAGTAGTGACGAGAACATGAGAGGCCAAAGCAGAAATGTTTCTCAAACTTCACAGCTTTCTTTCAGGTAAAGCTAATGAGTGCCAATAGAAAGCAAGTCATGGCCAGTGAGCCGGCTTAACCAGTAAAGGCACTTGCTGCCAAGCCTGGGGATCCCCAGGACCCACATGGTACAAGGAAAGAGCCAACTCCTGCAAGTTGTCCTCTGACCTCCACACGAGTGTTGACCTGCTCACACACACACACACACACACACACACACACACACACGCTCAATAAGTAAATAAAGAGACAGGATCTCCCTATAGCCTCAGCTGGCCTGGAACTCACTCTGTAGACCAGGCTAGGCTTGAACTCACAGAGATCTTCCTGCCTCTGCCTCCTGAGTGCTAGGATTAAAGGCACGCCCAGCTTAAAGATGGTTTTTAGCCACCCTATGGGTGCTGGGAATCGAACCTGGGTCCTCTGCAACAGCAGTAGGCACTCTTAATGGCTGAGCCATCTCTCCAGCCCCAATAATTTTTTAAATTTATTATTATTTTTTTGTCTTTTCAAGACAGGGTCTCCTTGTAGCCCCAGGTGGCCTGGAACTCGCTCTGTAGACCAGGCTGGCCTTGAACTCACAAAGATCCGCCTGCCTCTGCCTCCCAAGTGCTAGGATTAAAAGCATGCGCCACCATGCCCAGCAAATGCTGACATATTTTTATATTTCATTTATTTTATTTTGCATTGCTGGGGATTGACCTGAGGGCCTCAGGCATGTTAGACACATTCTCTAACTTTGAATTTCATCCTTAGCCTGACTTACACATATATTTACAATTATTACTTTATTTAGTAGGGGACATGTACACACTACGGCATGCATGTGGAAGTCAGAGGACAGTCTGCACCAGTCAGTTCTCTCCTTGCACTGTCAGGGCCCTGGAGACTGAACCTGTCATCAGGCATGGAGACGTCCCATTGAGGCATCTTACATTTCCCAATTTACAATGTTTTTAAAATTAAGAAAAGTAGTATGTAGCTTTGTGGTGGAGCCCTTGCCTAGCATGTGTAAGGATCTGGATTCGGTCCCCAGCAGTGCAAAAAAAGAAAAAAATGATAATGATGGCAGGCAAGATGGCTCAGTGAGTAAAGGGTCTTACTGCCAAGCCTGAGGACTCGAGTTCAATCCTCCAGACCCACATGGTGGAGCCTGCTCCAAAAAGTTGTCCTGTGATCTGCACAGGTACGCTGTGGTCTGTTTGCCACACGTATACACAGACACACCCATACAATACGCAAACAAATAAGTGTAATACATTTTAATAAATAAAAGTAATAAAACTGATTACATGGAAAGGACAAAGTAGCTATGAACTCTTGTGTACAAAAGTCTATTACAGTTGCCTTTGAGTTCAAGGCCAGCCTGGTCTACATAGTGAGTTCCAGGACAGCTGGGGCTACAGGAAGACCCTGTCTCAAAAACACCAAAAAATATTTTTTTTTAAAAAAATATGTGACTGTAGAGATGGCTAAGCAGTTAAGAGCACTGGCTACTCTTTCAGAGGATCTAGGTTCAGTTCCCAGTACCCATATGGCAGCTAAAAACCATCCATAACTCCAGTTCCAGGGGCTCTGGCACCCTCTTCTGGCCTTCTTCTGCACTGCACAGCACAATTACATACATGCAGGCAAAGCACTCATATACATAAAAAGTAAAATTAAGGGCTGGAGAGATGGCTCAGTGGTTAAGAGGACTGGCTGCTCTTGCAGAGGACCAGGTTCAGTTCCCAGCACCCACATGGTGGCTAACAACCATCCATAACTCCAGTTCCAGGAGTGTGCTCTCTTCTGACTTCCATGGGCATTGCATGACAGATGCACTTACGCACATGAAAGCAATACATTCATACATGCAAAGTAAAAATAATAAATGAAATGATTTAAAAATATAATAAAATTTTAAATTAAAAATATGGATGGAAAGTCTTGGAGAAATATACCTACATATCAGTAGAATTTCACTTTACAGAATATGATTTCAAGTGATATTTTTTTGGTCTTTTTGAGACAGGTCTCTATAGCTCTGGCTGTCCTGGAGCTCACTCTAGACCAGGCTGGCCTTGAACTCACAGAGATCCACCTGTCTCTACCTCCGAGTGCTGGGATTGAAGGCGTGTGCCACCATGCCTGGCAATACAAATGATATTCTAAAGGTTTTCACTACATTTTTAATCTGTTGTTAAAACATAAGAACAAAGATACTTATTAAAATAATTTATTAAAAAGCAAAAGTATCAGCCTTTTACTTACTTTTCTGTAAGATCCTGAAATCCGGGGAATCTTCTATTACAGCCCCTTCTCTGTACCACTGGACTTTGGGGGATGGAGCTCCTTTGACTCTGCATTCGAAGACCACCAGCTGCCCCTCCGAAGCTGACAAGTTTTGTAGCATCTGGAATGAGAGGAGAGGGTTTTATTTTGGGGGGAGGCCTTGCTTTTCGAGACAGGGTCTCCCTGTAGCCCCAGCTGTCCTGGAACTCACTCTGTAGACCAGGCTGGCCTTGAACTCACAGAGATCCACTTGCCTCTGCCTCCCAAGTGCTGGGATTAAAGGCCAGCAGGCATCACTTTAGTAAAGGGGATACTTTTTAGTAAAGTGTTTTTTTTTTTTTTAATTTGTATTTCCCTTTTTCCTGTGCCTTTGGGAGTCACTCCTATAGGTAACTTGTGATTTTTTTTTTTACAGTTCTTATCCCAACAGAACATGACATTTTCTTTTTCTAAAATTTTTTTATTATAATTTTTTATGTGTATGAGTGTACTGTCTGCATGTAGGTTTGTGCACCCGTGTCATGCAATGCCACAGAGGTCAGAAGAGGGCGTCGGATTTCCCTGGAACTGGACTTAAAGATGGTTCTTAGCCACCATGTGGGTGCTGGGAATCGAACCTGGGTCCTCTGCAAGAGCAGTTGGTGCTCTTAACCACTGAGCCATCTCTCCAGCCCCAGAGGACATATTTTCTGCACTGCCCTGATACATTTACGGCTCAGAGACCCTCACATCCCAAAACAGCTATGAGGGTTGCCATATCGAGGTCACAAACTTAAGATATTACAAAGTGGGGGTTTTTTTCTGAAATTTTGTGGGGAGCGGGTGTGGCGACAGTCCTAAGAAGGCACCCGAGACTTTAGCCAAGTTTTATGACTAACACCTGAGTCTTATGACTAACACCTGATTCCCTCCTACCTCTAAGTAAAGCCACGCTCACCGTTTGAGCTGTGCAGGTGCACCCTGTATACAAGATCAGGCCAGATGATACCAATAGACTGAGGCCACGCAACCTGGGCTGGGAAGGTGGATAAATAGAGGGACTTTCTAGATAGAGGGACTCTCTCCTTTCTAGTCTTAGGAGAGAAGCTTGCTTGCCTGAGGAAGGAGAAGGCTTGGAGAAGGGAGAAGGCTTAGAGGGAAAGACTTGAGGCTTAGAGGGAGAAGCTTGGAGAAGGAGAAAAGATGTGCCTGAATAAACCGTTCTGACAAGACCTGCCTGCCTGAATAAACCGCTTTGAGAAGAACGAGCGAGAGGTGCTTTGTTGCTGCAGCTTCATACAAGTGTTTCCTACAAGTGTACAAGTGTTTCATACAAAATTTGAAAAATACTACAAAGTAGGGGGTTTTTGAAAACTTTATTGTACAGTTTTTGAGTAAGAACTTCATAGATGACAATGTCTTGTTCTAATGTTAAAAGGTTGGACAGGGGTTTAGACCAGATTCAGAGGTGTATGCAATTCTCACTATGACCACCAGAGGACACTGTAGCTCAACATCAGTGTTGTGTTCTTTTTGTGCTCTAAAATTTGCTGAAGTCATGCATGAGAATAGCAGAATGTTTCTGAATTTAGAAGGAATTATTTAATTAAAAATCTAGTTACTCCTCACCCCCTCCTCCTGGCACAACACATCTTTTAGACAAGACTTGGAAGCAGTAAATATCCAGGAGACTTGGGTATTCCCAGCAAAGTCATAGATATATCCTCTGCCCTGAGCTGTGAGCAAATTATATGCTTAAATATCAGCTTCAGGTCCTACTAGAACCTTTAGTGGTACCCAGCATCTCCCTGCAATTAATTTATATACAGTGTTTATTTCTTTTTAAAAATAATTGATTTGTGGGGGGTGTCTTTTTGAGACAGGGTTTCCCTGTAGCCCCAGCTGGCCTAAAACTCACTCTGTAGACCATGCTGGCCTTGAACTCACAGAGATCCGCTTGCCTCTCCCTCCCAAGTGCTAGGATTAAAGGTGTGCGCCACCACGCCCAGTATAATAATTGATTTTTTTTTTTTTTTTTTTTTGGTCTCCCTTTAGTCCCAGCTGTCCTGGAACTCACTCTGTAGACCAGGCTAGCCTTGAACTCACAGAGATCCGCCTGCCTCTAGCTCACAGGTGCTGGGATTAAAGGCATGCGCCATCATGCCCAGCTAATAATTGATTTTTTTGAGAATTTTATACACGAGTACTGCATTTATCTAGTTTCCTCCCCTTCCCTTCCCTTCCCCTCCTCCAACTCTTCCCCAATGTCCCCTTCTGGACCCTCTCAAGTTTGTGACCTCTTATTTTATTATTGTTACATGTGTGTGTATGTACACATATATGTATAAAATCTGAGTCATTTAGTGGTATTTGTCTACCTGTATTTATGGCTGACCACTTGGGTTTGGATAACCTATCAGGGAACTTGTCCTTCTAGAAAACTGATTCTCGGGCTGGAGAGATGGCTCAGTGGTTAAGAGCACTGGCTGTACTTACAGAAGACCCGGGTTCAATTCCCAGCACCCACATGGCAGCTAACAATTGTCCGAAACTCCATTTCCAGGGGATCTGATGCCTTCTTTCGTCCTCTTCTCTGGGCATTGCAAGACACAGATGCACTTACATACATGTAAGAAAACTGATTCTTCTTCCTTTAGCAGCCGCTGACTGACTGTAGCTCTTCATCGACCCTGTGATGTCTCTCCCATCCACGCTGGCCTTTCCACTGGCATTGCCACTGTGCATGTCTGTTTGGGCAACCATATCGTTGTGTTGCTCATTCCTTTTGAGGTAAACAGATTGCAAACAACAGTCCCCAGTAAAGGTGGTTGGGGCAGCCGGGTTGAAGAAATGAATGAACAGAGAGAAGGTCAGTCCACACGCTGCAGCTTGATCTGTAGTTGAGTTCATGGGCTAGGCTAGTCTGCAGAGAAGCTGCACCCAATTGGTTGTTATTTTTCATTTGACAGTGAAAGCCAGGACCTGTGTTCTAGTTGAGAGGCCAAGGTAACCGTAAATCTACAGTGTGTGGAACAAGCCTACTGGGAAAGAGGTTCAATGTAGTGTGAATCAGCATTCAGAGAAGAGTCCAAGGGTCACCTTATAAGCCACTTAGAAAAAAGCTGTTGAAAGTCCAAGTTGTTGCTGTTGAAAATTGTACTTCCAATCCTAGCACTTGGGAGGCAGAGGTAGGCGGATCTTTGTGAGTTCAAGGCCAGCCTGGTCTACAGAGTGAGTTCCAGGACAGCTGGGGCTACAGGGAGACCCTGTCTCGAAAAGACAAAAAAAAAAAAAGAAAAAAAGAAAAAAGAAAAAAAAAAAGAAAATTGTACTTCATACACTAAAAAAATTAAATTAATTTTATTTATTTCTGTATGTGTATGAATGTACTGTCTGCATGCAAGTTTGTGCACCTGTGTCGTGCAATGCCAGCAGAGGTCAGAAGAGGGTGTCAGATTTCCCTGGAACTGGAGTTCTCCTGGAACTGGAGTTTCAGACGGTTCTCGGCCACCATGTGGGTGCTGGGGATTGAACCCGGGTCCTCTGTAAGAGCGGTCAGCGCTCTTAATCTCTAGGCCATCTCTCCAGCCCAGTACTTTTTTTTTTTTTTTAACTGAGGGATAGGTACATGGGTGTCAATGTGGAGGTCAGAAGTCAACTTTCAGGAGTCAGTTACCTTCTACCATGTGGGATCTGAGGATCAAATTCAAGTCACCAGGCTTGGTGGCAAGCACTCTCACCTGATGAGCCATTTTTTTCTTTTTTTAAGATGTTATTTATTATTTTTAATGATGTATACCTGTGTGTGAGTATGTGCATATGAGTGCAATGCCTTTGGAAGCCAGAAGAGGGTGTTGGAGTCCTTGGAGCAGGATATACAAGCAGTTGTGAGCTACACCAATATGGGTGCTGGGAACTGAACTCATGTCTTCTGGAAGAGTAGCCAGGTAACAATGTCTCACTATATTAATTTGTTCTTGTAGTTTTTGAGACAGGGTCTCCTGGTAGTCCCAGCTGGCCTGGAACTAGCTATGTAGACCAGGCTGGTCTTGATCTCACAGAGATCCACCTGCTTCTGCCTCTTGAGTGCCAGGATTAAAGGCATGCCCCATCACACTCAGCTTCTACAAAGTCTAGTAAGAAGGAAATGGCAAAAAAAAAAAGAGAGAGAGAGAGATGGCTTGTGTTGCAATACATCAAGGTCCAAATTAGTTACACCATTAAAACAGTGTGGATGACCTTATGTGTATTATGGCAGTAGATGTTAGGCTGCTCCTAAGGCTTTGGATACAGTTAAAGTGTGTCTCCCAGCTTGGTCCGTCCCCAAGCTAAGGATGTGAAGAGGTGGTGGAACCTAGTAAGTGATAATTGTCAGCTCTTTTTTTAATTATTTTACTCTAGATTCCTGCCTTGCCACATGATCTCTCTCTCTCCTCTCTCTCCTCTCTCTCTCTCTCTCTCTCTCTCTCTCTCTCTCTCTCTCTCTCTCTCCCCCCTCCCTCTCTCCCTCTCTCCCCCCCACCTGTGCTATTATACACTGAAGAGCTCTTCAAATTCTCACTTCCCCTGCCCCCTTGCACTCTTCAAATTACTGCTGAAGCAGCTGGAGCTAGGCTGCTGCAGCCTTGAAAGGCGGCCAGCGAAGCTGCTGCTGAGTGGGACAGCCCCGCCCCCGGAGGGAACAGGACAGGAACGGACTCTAATCCAATCACCTCTCCCTCCCTCCGTTCTCAAGAAGTGCGAGTGTTATTCTCCCCATAAGCAGAGGAAATGTGTTTGATACTGCAGAGGATGGAGGGTGGTCCGGGTCCACCCCAAACTGAAGAACATTTAAACACTTAGGAGGGACAGTGAGATGATGGCTCACAAGGTGAGATGGCTCATCCTGAAGGGCACTTGCTGCCAAGCCTGGTGATCAAGCTTGATCCTGTAACACACCCTTGATGGAAGGAGAGAACCAACTCTTGCAAATTGCTCTCTCACCGAAAATGAGCAAACAGGAGGCGGATTGAGGGGGCAGCCTAACTGAAGAGTGCAGGCACACAGCCCTGGGTTTGATTCCCAGCACCACATAAACCGGGGGTGGTGGTCTACACCTGTGGCCCTAGCACTAGAGTAGAGGATCAGGAGTGAAGGCCATCCTCTAATACATACAGAGTTTGAGGCCAGCCTGGGCTACATCAGTGAGTGATTGCCTAGCACGTGCAAGTGTTGGTTCAGCCACAACAAACTGAACCAGGTATTATGCATGAGTTAATCAGTAAACTCACATAGAATCCCATAGTCTTTTCTTAAACTCTACCACTGTTTGGCTGGGCAAGTCTCCTTTTCACTTTAATCTTCAAAAAGAAGATAAGAGCTTCTCTATCATCAAAGAAGGACGAAAAGGGTTGGATAAAGCTGCGCTCTCTAATCGCTGCTCATTCAGAAGTGGCTTCTTGCCATAACTGGCAAAAAAAAAAAAAAATGCTCTGTTGGGCCGTATAGAAAGTGAGTCACAGGATCCCCAGAGTCTGAAGTCCCCAAAGAGATAAGCACAGAAGGAATACCCTGGATGAACATATGCAGATCACCTGTCGTGGCTCGGGCCACAGAATGCCGTCATTGGTAGCTGTGACTCAGAAATTTGCTAAGGACGTTGGCAGTGACTGTGTCCCCAGTCCTGCCCTCTCTGACAGAAACTACGCAAGCTCACTGCAGCTGATAAGCCTCTGGAATCTGAGCCCCAGCCTATACTGGTGCTCCACAGTCCCTGAACAAATCTGCATCCCATTTATGGAGGTGGAAGCCCACGTCCAGAGGTCAGAGAAAGCCTCCTTGCACTTTGTGTACCAAGGACCCATATCTTACCAGGGAGCTAATGTTTTTCTAGATTTCACTGTATCTAATGATCAATTCATTTTCCCAGTTTTGTTCTTTAAAGGCATTTGCCAATCAAAGCATCTAAACAGAAAAAGGCAGTCAGAGCTCAGCACATAAGAGCAGTTAAAACTTATGCTCTGATGAACCTGGAAAAATTAAATGTCAGGAATGTTGAAGGTTCCTATCTGAATTCCTTTCTCACTCCAGCCTCCCTTTCTCTCTGTCTCTCTCTCTCTGTCTCTGTCACTATCTCTGTCTCTGTCTCACTCTCATTCTTTGTGGTACTGAAGGTTAAACCCTGTGCCTGGTACATAAGTACTCAACCACTGAGCTACATTCTGAACCTCAGACTTTTTTCAGCAATAAAAATAACTTTAGATCTATTAATACTCTCCTGAACGTTTCCTATGTAGCCCAGGCTGTTCTTGAAAAACCTCCCTCTATCTCAGTCTCCTGCTGTCGGGATTATAGGCAAGCATCCACAGACCAGACTTTATCTTTGTAAATTTCGATCTATGTATTACACATAGCTTTCAGGCTGATTGGGAAAGACAGAAAAAGCAACAGCTTTATCTAAGATGAGTGTGCAAGGGTGATACAAACAAATTGGATGTAGAGCACTGAGATTTTATTTTTTTTAATTTTATGTACATGAGAGATGGCCCAGCAGTTAGGAGCTCTGACTGTTCTTACAGAGGACCTGGGTTTGATTCCCAGCACCCACATGGTAGCTAACAACCATCCTTAACTGCCATTCCAGTGGACCTGATTCCCTCTTCTGACCTCTGTGGGCATTGCATGACATGGGTGCATTTACACATACGTAGGCAATCCACTCATACAGATAAAATAAAAACAATAAATAAAATATTCTTTAAAAGAAATAGTTTCACTAGCTGTAACACACACATACACACACACACACACACACACACACACACACGGAGTCCATCCACAATTTCTCCTCAAATTCTTGTATCTACCAAATTGTAAGAGGTAATATTACTACTTCTAGTCCTTTAAAAACTCAGAGGCAGGTTACTGAGTTAATGTAAAGAATCAAGAGACTGGGGCTGGAGAGATGGCCTAGCGGTTAAGAGCGCTGACCGCTCTTGCAGAGGACCCGGGTTCGATCCCCAGCACCCACGTGGCGGCTGAGAACCGTCTGTAACTCCAATTCCAGGAGAACTCCAGTTCCAGGGGATTCTGAGACCCTCTTCTGACCTCCGCAGCATTGCATGACACGGGTGCACAGACCTACATGCAAAACAGTACATTCATACACATAAATAACTAAAATAATAATAAAAAAAAAAGAATCAAGAGACTATTTAGATAAGAAGCTGTGTCTGACATGGACATGGAGATGGGTGAGTATAGCTTGGTCTGACTCCACGATGGATTTCTGAAAATCATCCTGTATGAACTGATCCTCCATGACCCCTGTCTGTGAAATTTTTGGATTCATTAAGAGTATTAGGATGGCCAGACAAGACTGTTTTTGCCATCTGCTGGGAACTGGGGTTTCTCAGTGTGGGCACTACTGAGATGGAAGCTACTTAATTTGTCGTTGGGGCTGTCACCCTGTGCACTGTCGGATGCTCAGCGTCCTTGGGTGTCTCACGCCAACCTTTCCATGTGACAACTGGAACTGTTTCCAGACATTACCAGTGACCCTTGGCGAATGAAATTAACCATGATTAATAACCATGGCTCAAACCATATTTCTTATAGGATAGAAATTTCTTTGGACCTTTGTTTTGTGTTCATAATAAAAATAAACTATAAATCCAGACACAGAGTCTATCTACCCTTCATAATACCAAAAAAAAATCCAATGTGACTTAATTTTTTGTACCTTTTAACTCATTGTGTTGTACAAAATGTCTGTGTTACAAGTAGAAAGAAGCAATCTAAAGAAGTGGAAGAACTTGTTTCTGGTCCCAATTCTACCATTAACCAGTCCTGTGTCATTGGCTAAATTATCTAATCTCTCTGACCTCTCTTTTTTTTTTGTTATTTTTTTTCTTCATTTGTAAATGGAAATGCCTGTCTAAATTTTCAGATTCTACATACAAATGGGTTTTAGAATTTGGTGGCTCCATGATAACTAATATCACAGAGCAGAAAAGAAACCTTTTTGTCCTAAGCCAGGCTTTATGTTAAATCTCTTAAAAGCATTTAACTCCATCTCACAAACCTCACAACCAGATTATCCTGAAAGTCCACAGAAATCTCTAGAATAACAAGGGGCTAGAATCTTGTCACCTGACCTCCAGCTGTAGATATTTAACAACTCCTAGAATGACATAGAGACCAGCACAGTTAGAGGAGAGGAGAGTCTCTTCCTTGCAAAAATTATTGTTAGAAATCTGAGATTTCTAGGTCAGATGGCAGAGAGCTTGCGTTGCATACAGAATGCCCTGGGCTCAGTCCCAGCACTGAATAGATGGAGTATGGATTACACCTATAATCCCAGCCCTTCAGAGGTTCAAGTTTATCTTCAACTATATAGCAAGTTCAAGGCCAGCCCAAAGGAAGTAAGAAAGTAAATCTGGGACTCGAAGTGATTCCATGAAAACTACTACCAAACAAACCAACCCCAAGCCTGCATGGTAGTTACAGAAGACCAAAAACTCGAGATAAAACCAGTCAATCTTGGCTATTTTGTCTGGATCCAGTCTCCTTTGATTACCTTTGTAAATACTGGTGCCGCAATAATGGGTTTTCCATCCAGTCCTTGCAGATAGTTGGTGGGGCTCGGGCACTGTTAGAAGGAACCAACAATACATTCATTGTCAGTAATGCTATTGCTTAGTTAGGTGGATATGAAAAACCTCCAAATTTTGTTAAATAAAATGAATCTCAAATCAAAAGACCAGTGTTATCTAAATTTATGAAGCATAGACTTCAGATTGTAGACTGAATTGAGTGCATTTCTTTCTAGATCAAGTTGGGTATAAAATGCATGCTTTATCCACAGCACACAGATCTGGGTAACCAGCCCTAAGCTTGTGAAGAAGGCATCAAATCCCTGGGCCTACACAGATCACAATTTGAAAACCAGTGGATTTGAGCCAAAACTTGACCCACTGAATTGTTTAATGGATGGGATAAGTAATGCTGAATATTTTTAAAGTTGTATATAAATATATCTAAAAATATATTTAAGTCATCAATATGTTGCAAATATACTTAGAAAGTTTAATTTGATGTTTTAAAGTACATGCCTACACAAATATTTTTATATATGGATAGAAAAATGTCTGGAATTCTCTACTAGCAGCTATTAATATTAACAGGAAATACCTCTAAATACCGCCGGGGAATGGGGATAGAGGGGTAGAAACTGTACTAAAGGTTTTAACCTATTATACTTCTATATTTGAATGCTCTGATATATTATAATCAACTTGAAAGAGAAGGGTCTTCATTTGACTTTATTTTTTCCTCAAAATATATAAATTCCTGAGGCTGGAGAGATGGCTCAGCAGTTAAGAGCACCGAATACTCTTGCAGAGGACCCAGGTTCGATCCCCAGCACCCACATGGCGGCTGAGAACCGTCTTTGACTCCAGTTCCAGGGGAATCCAACGCCCTCTTCTGACCTCCACTTGGCATTGCATAACACGGGTGCACAAACCTACATGAAGACAGTACATTCATACACATACAATAATAATAATAATAATAATAATAATAATAATAATTTTTAAAACCCTAGAGGTAGGCTGATAAGTAGGCTTTTATATTTATAATATATTATATATAAATTCCTGCTTGCTCTATCTTGGAAAGCAGAATTATTCAGTGTTATGAAATAAAGTTTTATGATGCAGTGCAATTGGCTGACATCTAACCAGAACAGTTTATGAAGCTGAGAGGTCAGAGACCTAATTTGTGAAGAGTTCTCTTTTCCTGTGGAGCTGGAGAATAAGTTCCCACAGCAAAAGGAATCTCTGACCTCATGACGACAGAATTATAAGCAAGGCACCAGCGTGCTGTACGAGGCGGCCGTGTGGCGGTGCATTGCCCATCATGGTCCACAGTGCTGTTTTTGCTAGATCCTTTACCTGCTGGGTGGTAGGTACCCCAGGCTGAGCCACTGAAGGCTGGGCTTGGTGCACTGCTGGAGGAACGGCTACAGAGGGAGCTGATGATACTTCATTTGGCTTCTGGATCCTGAGAAGTTATTAAAACATAGATTATGATACAGAACTATAACTGTGAAAAATCTTTCAGCAAAACTAGTAATGTCACCACTGTTTACAGTTGGATGTAACCGAAGTCTTTGACAATGTTCTACAAATATTTACCCAACATATCATTGCTACTTTGTTAGACAATGCAAACACCAAGAGGAATAAGAAACCATTTTTATCCTTGTGCTCCTTGTTTTCAGTTCATCAGTGAGTCAGACTTTGAACAGGGACCCAAGATTCAAGACAAGTTCTGGGCAGAACATGACTGAGATTTATAAGAATTTTTTTGCTATTGTTCTCTATTTTCCTTTCTCTCTCTCTCTCTCTCTCTTTCTCTCTCTTTCTTTCTTCCTTCCTTTCTTCCTTCCTTCCTTTCTTTTCTTGCTTGCTTCCTTCTTTCACTCCCTCTCTTCCTTCCTCCTCTTCCCTCCCTCCCTCCCTCCCTTCCTTTTCTCTCTTCCTCTCTCTTCTTTTTCATCCTCTTTCTTCCTCCTTTCCTTCCTTCCTTCCTTTCTCTCTCTTTCCTTCTCTCTTTCTCTCCTCTCTTTCTTTGAAACACTGTCTACTGTGTCCCATGCAAGTCTTGAACTGGTTGTCTCCTGGAAGGTGACCTTGAACTTCTGATTCTTCTGCCTCTACTTCCCAAGTGCTCAGACTATAGGTGTGCACCATCGTGCCTGGATTTTAAGGTGCTAGAGATGGAACCCAGGGCACTGTGCATTTTAGGCAAGCACTCTGTCAACTGTGTTCCATCCCGAGCCCTTCCTCTTCCCATTCCAAGCAAAAGGCCAGGCTTTGTAAAATTTTACTTCTAGGATTTTGGCCTGGGATAAAGTAGAAATAGCCTGAAATCAACAACCTCTTCAGAGCTACACACTTTAACTGAAAGAGAGGATTTGAACCAGGAAGTATTCCTGAGAAGGATGCAGAGGGAAAATTATTTCGTTCTGTGGGGAAGAGAGGTTGAGAGAGGTCTGTGGATCTGGCTAGAAAACCTGACAAGAGAAAGAACCGAAGACCAGAGGAGAAGGGAACCCCTCTGGGGGGGAAGGGGGGAGGGTGTGGTTCTTCTGAAAGACAAAGCGAAGCATGTCAGGAAACAGAAAGCACTGGACCCAAGGCCTGTTAGGATCTCCCAGTGGGCCTCTCACTTATAACTGCCTGACCACCGACCATGGACACCGAGGTGCCCTTTCCTGGTTACCATTCAAGGTCATTTCTAAAATGGGGGGAGGGGGGCAATCATTCATAGCCCGTACAGGGTTTATGAGGGTTAAAGAGGCAGATCATGTCAGATGCTTAGAATGCACTTGCTCCCGTGATGCTGCACACACACACACACACACACACACACACACACACCAGATACACACAGACACAGACACACACACACACAGGCACACACACAGACACAGACACACACAGATACACACAGACACACACACAGGCACACACACACAGACACAGATACACAGACACACACACACACACACAGGCACACACACGCACACACACACACACACACACACACACACATGCACACACCCTAGGGATCTTTGTTCAACAGAGTGGGGAAGAGGGACACAGAATGAACTGTTTCCTAGTAGGCAGCAGTTGTCTCAGAAGCAGCTTATGATGCTCACCATCACCTCCAGAGCATTCGCTTTTTTCCATAATAACAGAATCCTGGATTTCTTTGCATGGCTACTCCATAGAAAGACTACATCCCCCAACCGTCTTTGCAGCTAGGTACGGCCATACGATGACTTCCCAGCTGGCCGTGGGCTGGGAGGGATGTGTGTAATATAAGTGAGGTAACTCACAAGGAGGGCTGGAATACCCTTTATGCCTTCCTCTTACACAACACCCAGAGCCCTGCATTAGCTTGAGAGGAAGCAGAAACCTGGCCGGACACTCATGATGTCCCCACCTGGAGCCCAGTGGAAGGAGAAGGTCTTTGCCAGACAAACCCTGATTTTACGTAAATAAAATCCCAGCACTTGGGAGGCAGAGGCAGGCAGATCTCTGTGAGTTCAAGGCCAGCCTGGTCTATAAGAGTGAGCTCCGGGCTGGAGAGATGGCCTAGCGGTTAAGAGCGCCGACCGCTCTTGCAGAGGACCCGGGTTCGATCCCCAGCAACCACATGGCGGCTGAGAACCGTCTGAAGCTCCAAATCCAGGAGAACTCCAGTTCCAGGGGAATCCGAGACCCTCTTCTGAACTCCGCGGCGTTGTACGACACGGGTGCACAGACTTGCATGCAGACAGTACATTCATACACATACAGAAATAAATAAAAATTAATAAAAAAAAATTAAAAAAAAACATAAACTGGCAAAAAAAAAAAAAATGCCTGTTGGGCCGTATAGAAAAGTGATCACAGAGCCCCAGAGTCTGAAGTCCCAAGAGATAACAACAGAAGGAATACCACCCCTGGATGAACATATGCAGATCACCTGTCGTGGCTCGGGCCACAGAATGCCGTCATTGGTAGCTGTGACTCAGAAATTTGCTAAGGACGTTGGCAGTGACTGTGTCCCCAGTCCTGCCCTCTCTGACAGAAACTACGCAAGCTCACTGCAGCTGATAAGCCTCTGGAATCTGAGCCCCAGCCTATACTGGTGCTCCACAGTCCCTGAACAAATCTGCATCCCATTTATGGAGGTGGAAGCCCACGTCCAGAGGTCAGAGAAAGCCTCCTTGCACTTTGTGTACCAAGGACCCATATCTTACCAGGGAGCTAATGTTTTTCTAGATTTCACTGTATCTAATGATCAATTCATTTTCCCAGTTTTGTTCTTTAAAGGCATTTGCCAATCAAAGCATCTAAACAGAAAAAGGCAGTCAGAGCTCAGCACATAAGAGCAGTTAAAACTTATGCTCTGATGAACCTGGAAAAATTAAATGTCAGGAATGTTGAAGGTTCCTATCTGAATTCCTTTCTCACTCCAGCCTCCCTTTCTCTCTGGGACTCTCGTCTCTCTCGCTGTCTCTGTCTCTATCTCGGTCTCTTTTCTCACTCTCATTCTTTGTGGTACTGAAGGTTAAACCCTGTGCCTGGTACATAAGTACTCAACCACTGAGCTACATGCTGACCTCAGACTTTTTTCAGCAATAAAAATAACTTTAGATCTATTAATACTCTCCTGAACGTTTCCTATGTAGCCCAGGCTGTTCTTGAAAAACCTCCCTCTATCTCAGTCTCCTGCTGTCGGGATTATAGGCAAGCATCCACAGACCAGACTTTATCTTTGTAAATTTCGATCTATGTATTACACATAGCTTTCAGGCTGATTGGGAAAGACAGAAAAAGCAACAGCTTTATCTAAGATGAGTGTGCAAGGGTGATACAAACAAATTGGATGTAGAGCACTGAGATTTTATTTTTTTTAATTTTTATGTACATGAGAGATGGCCCAGCAGTTAGGAGCTCTGCTGTTCTGACAGAGGACCTGGGTGGTGATATTCCCAAGCACCCACAGGTAGCTAACAACATCCTTAGCTCCAGTTCCAGTGCACCTGAGTTCCCCTCTTCTGACCTCTGTGGGCATGGCATACATGGGTGCATTTACACATACGTAGGCAATCCCTCATACGATAAAATAAAAACATAAAATAAAATATTCTTTAAAAGAAATAGTTTCACTACGTAACACACACATACACACACACACACACACAACACCACACACGGAGTCCATCCACAATTTCTCCTCAAATTCTTGTATCTACCAAATTGTAAGAGGTAATATTACTACTTCTAGTCCTTTAAAACTCAGAGGCCATGTTACTGAAGTTAATGTAAGAATCAAGAGCGGGGCTGGAGAGATGGACTAGCGGTTAAGAAGCGCTGACCGCTTTTGCAAGAGGACCCGGGTTCGATCCCCGCAACCCCACGTGGCGGATGAGAACCGGCTGTAACTCCAATTCCAGGAGAACCCAGTTCCAGGGGATTCGGAGACCCTCTTCTGACCTCGCAGCATTGCATTACACGGTGCACAGACCCTACAGCAAAACAGTACTTCACCATTAAATAACTAAAATAATAATAAAAAAAAAGAATCAAGAGACTATTTAGATAAGAAGCTGTGTCTGACATGGACATGGAGATGGGTGAGTATAGCTTGGTCTGACTCCACGATGGATTTCTGAAAATCATCCTGTATGAACTGATCCTCCATGACCCCTGTCTGTGAAATTTTTGGATTCATTAAGAGTATTAGGATGGCCAGACAAGACTGTTTTTGCCATCTGCTGGGAACTGGGGTTTCTCAGTGTGGGCACTACTGAGATGGAAGCTACTTAATTTGTCGTTGGGGCTGTCACCCTGTGCACTGTCGGATGCTCAGCGTCCTTGGGTGTCTCACGCCAACCTTTCCATGTGACAACTGGAACTGTTTCCAGACATTACCAGTGACCCTTGGCGAATGAAATTAACCATGATTAATAACCATGGCTCAAACCATATTTCTTATAGGATAGAAATTTCTTTCTTTTGGACGTGGTTTGTGTTCAATAAATAAAATAAAACGATAAAAACAAAAAAAAATAAAAAAAAAAAAAAAAAAAATACCAAAAAAAAAATCCAATGTGACTTAATTTTTTGTACCTTTTAACTCATTGTGTTGTACAAAATGTCTGTGTTACAAGTAGAAAGAAGCAATCTAAAGAAGTGGAAGAACTTGTTTCTGGTTTTTTTCCCCACCCCCCCAATTCCACCATTAACAGTCTTGGTGTTCATTGCTAAATTATCTAATCGCTCTACCTCTTTTTTTTTTTGTTATTTTTTTTCTTCATGTGTAATGGAAATGCCTGTCCTAAATTTTTTCATATCTACATACAAATGGGTTTTAGAATTTGGTGGCTCCATGATAACTAATATCACAGAGCAGAAAAGAAACCTTTTTGTCCTAAGCCAGGCTTTATGTTAAATCTCTTAAAAGCATTTAACTCCATCTCACAAACCTCACAACCAGATTATCCTGAAAGTCCACAGAAATCTCTAGAATAACAAGGGGCTAGAATCTTGTCACCTGACCTCCAGCTGTAGATATTTAACAACTCCTAGAATGACATAGAGACCAGCACAGTTAGAGGAGAGGAGAGTCTCTTCCTTGCAAAAATTATTGTTAGAAATCTGAGATTTCTAGGTCAGATGGCAGAGAGCTTGCGTTGCATACAGAATGCCCTGGGCTCAGTCCCAGCACTGAATAGATGGAGTATGGATTACACCTATAATCCAGCCCTTCAGAGGTTCAAGTTTATCTTCAACTACAAAGAGAAGGGCAAGGCCAGCCCAAGGAAGTAAGAATAATCGGGACCGAAGTTGATTCCATGAAAACTAACTACCAAACAAACCCAACCCCAAGCCTGCATGGTAGTTACAGAAGACCAAAAACTCGAGATAAAACCAGTCAATCTTGGCTATTTTGTCTGGATCCAGTCTCCTTTGATTACCTTTGTAAATACTGGTGCCGCAATAATGGGTTTTCCATCCAGTCCTTGCAGATAGTTGGTGGGGCTCGGGCACTGTTAGAAGGAACCAACAATACATTCATTGTCAGTAATGCTATTGCTTAGTTAGGTGGATATGAAAAACCTCCAAATTTTGTTAAATAAAATGAATCTCAAATCAAAAGACCAGTGTTATCTAAATTTATGAAGCATAGACTTCAGATTGTAGACTGAATTGAGTGCATTTCTTTCTAGATCAAGTTGGGTATAAAATGCATGCTTTATCCACAGCACACAGATCTGGGTAACCAGCCCTAAGCTTGTGAAGAAGGCATCAAATCCCTGGGCCTACACAGATCACAATTTGAAAACCAGTGGATTTGAGCCAAAACTTGACCCACTGAATTGTTTAATGGATGGGATAAGTAATGCTGAATATTTTTTATAAAGTTGTATTAAATATATCTAAAATATATTTAGTCATCAATATGTTGCAAATATACTTAGAAAGTTTAATTTGATGTTTTAAAGTACATGCCTACACAAATATTTTTATATATGGATAGAAAAATGTCTGGAATTCTCTACTAGCAGCTATTAATATTAACAGGAAATACCTCTAAATACCGCCGGGGAATGGGGATAGAGGGGTAGAAACTGTACTAAAGGTTTTAACCTATTATACTTCTATATTTGAATGCTCTGATATATTATAATCAACTTGAAAGAGAAGGGTCTTCATTTGACTTTATTTTTTCCTCAAAATATATAAATTCCTAGGCCTGGAGAGATGGCTTCCAGCAGGATTTAAGAGCACCGAATACTCTTGCAGTAGGACCCAGGGTTCGATCCCACCGCCACATAGGCGCTGCTGAGAACCGTCTTTGATATCCAGTTCCCAGGGGAATCCAACGCCCGTTCTGACCTCACTGTGGCGTTGCATAACACGCGGTGCACAAACCTACATGAAAGACAGTACATTCATACACATCAATCAATAATATACATAATAGAATAATAATAATATAATTTTTGTAAAACCCTACGAGGTAGCTGATAAGTAGGCTTTAATATTTATAATAAGTTATATATGAAAATTCCCTGCTTGCTCTATCTTGGAAACGCAGAATTATTCAGATTTTATGAAATAAAGTTTTATGATGCAGTGCAATTGGCTGACATCTAACCAGAACAGTTTATGAAGCTGAGAGGTCAGAGACCTAATTTGTGAAGAGTTCTCTTTTCCTGTGGAGCTGGAGAATAAGTTCCCACAGCAAAAGGAATCTCTGACCTCATGACGACAGAATTATAAGCAAGGCACCAGCGTGCTGTACGAGGCGGCCGTGTGGCGGTGCATTGCCCATCATGGTCCACAGTGCTGTTTTTGCTAGATCCTTTACCTGCTGGGTGGTAGGTACCAACCAGGCTGAGCCACTGAAGGCTGGGGCTTGGTGCAAAACTGCTGGGAGGAGAAGGCTACGAGAGGGAGCTGATGATACTTCATTTGGCTTCCTGGATCCTGAGGAAGTTATTAAAACATAGATTATGATACAGAACTATAACCTGTGAAAAATCTTTCAGCAAAACTAGTAATGTCACCACTGTTTACAGTTGGATGTAACCGAAGTCTTTGACAATGTTCTACAAATATTTACCCAACATATCATTGCTACTTTGTTAGACAATGCAAACACCAAGAGGAATAAGAAACCATTTTTATCCTTGTGCTCCTTGTTTTCAGTTCATCAGTGAGTCAGACTTTGAACAGGGACCCAAGATTCAAGACAAGTTCTGGGCAGAACATGAACTGAATTTATAAAGAATTTTTTGTGTATTGTTCTCTATTTCCTTTCTCTCTCTCTCTCTCTCGTCTTCTCTCTCTTTCTTTCTCCTTCCGTTCCTTCCTTGTCCTTCTTCTTCTTGCTTGCTCCTCTTTCACTCCCCTCTTCTTCCTCCTCTTCCCCCTCCCTCCCTCCCTTCCTTTTCTCTCTTCCTCTCTCTTCTTTTTCATCCTCTTTCTTCCTCCTTTCCTTCCTTCCTTCCTTTCTCCTCTTTCCTTCTCCTCTTTCTCCCTCTCTTTCTTTGAAACACTGTCTACTGTGTCCCATGCAAGTCTTGAACTGGTTGTCTCCTGGAAGGTGAACCTTGAACTTCTGATCTTCTGCCTCACTCACTTCCAAGTGCTCCAGACTATAGGTGTGCACCATCGTGCCTGGATTTTAAGGTGCTAGAGATGGAACCCAGGGCAACTGTGCATTTTAGGCAAGCACTCTGTCAACTGTGTTCCATCCCGAGCCCTTCCTCTTCCCATTCCAAGCAAAAGGCCAGGCTTTGTAAAATTTTACTTCTAGGATTTTGGCCTGGGATAAAGTAGAAATAGCCTGAAATCAACAACCTCTTCAGAGCTACACACTTTAACTGAAAGAGAGGATTTGAACCAGGAAGTATTCCTGAGAAGGATGCAGAGGGAAAATTATTTCGTTCTGTGGGGAAGAGAGGTTGAGAGAGGTCTGTGGATCTGGCTAGAAAACCTGACAAGAGAAAGACAGAAGACCAGAGGAAAGGGAACCCCTCGGGGGGGAAGGGGGGAGGGTGTGGTTCTCTGAAAGACAAAGCGAAGCATGTCAGGAAACAGAAAGCACTGGACCCAAGGCCTGTTAGGATCTCCCAGTGGGCCTCTCACTTATAACTGCCTGACCACCGACCATGGACACCGAGGTGCCCTTTCCTGGTTACCATTCAAGGTCATTTCTAAAATGGGGGGAGGGGGGCAATCATTCATAGCCCGTACAGGGTTTATGAGGGTTAAAGAGGCAGATCATGTCAGATGCTTAGAATGCACTTGCTCCCGTGATGCTGCACACACACACACCACACACACACACACACACACACACCAGATACTACACAGACAAGACACACACCACAGGCACACACACAGACACAGACACACACAGTACACACAGACACACACAGCACACACACACAGACACAGATACACAGACACACACACACACACCACAGGCAACACACCACACACACACACACACACACACACACCATGCACACACCCTAGGGATCTTTTTTCAACAGAGTGGGGAAGAGGGACACAGAATGAACTGTTTCCTAGTAGGCAGCAGTTGTCTCAGAAGCAGCTTATGATGCTCACCATCACCTCCAGAGCATTCGCTTTTTTCCATAATAACAGAATCCTGGATTTCTTTGCATGGCTACTCCATAGAAAGACTACATCCCCCAACCGTCTTTGCAGCTAGGTACGGCCATACGATGACTTCCCAGCTGGCCGTGGGCTGGGAGGGATGTGTGTAATATAAGTGAGGTAACTCACAAGGAGGGCTGGAATACCCTTTATGCCTTCCTCTTACACAACACCCAGAGCCCTGCATTAGCTTGAGAGGAAGCAGAAACCTGGCCGGACACTCATGATGTCCCCACCTGGAGCCCAGTGGAAGGAGAAGGTCTTTGCCAGACAAACCCTGATTTTACGTAAATAAAATCCCAGCACTGGGAGGCAGAGGCAGGCAGATCTCTGTGAGTTCAAGCCAGCCTGGGCTATAAGAGTGAGCTCCGGGCTGGAGAGATGGCCTAGCGGTTAAGAGCGCCGACCGCTTTGCAAGAGGACCGGGTTCGATCCCCAGCAACCACATGGCGGCTGAGAACCGTCTGAAGCTCCAAATCCAGGAGAACTCCAGTTCCAGGGGAATCCGAGACCTCTCTGAACTCCGCGGCGTTGACGACACGGGTGCACAGACTGCATGCAGACAGTACATTCATACACATACAGAAATAAATAAAAATTAATAAAAAAAAATTAAAAAAAAAAAAAAAGAGTGAGCTCCAGGTCGAGCTGGACTAAAAGGAAAACCTGTCCAAAAAGACCAAAGAAAAAGAAAAAGAAAGAAATGTCCAGTTATTTAAGTCACAGTTATCTACAGGTCTCTGTTATCAGATGAAAAGGAGCTCATTATGGAACCCAGAGAGCATTTAGACTAAGGTGAAGGCTGAATAAGAATTTGTGCTGCAGGAAAAGAATAAGGGCATTCCTAGCAAAGTGAGGAGCTTGTATGAAAATCCGACAGTGAATGCTGCGCTGTGTGAGCGAGGTGACAGCAGTGTGGACAGTCTAAGGGGAGGAAAGGGGAGAGCCTGAAACTCTCCTGAAGACAGCTGTGTATGAAGGTATTTTTCAAATGTAATTTGTATCATGTTTGGTTTTGCTTTCCTGCAAATAATAATCTTTTTAAAGTCAGGATCAAAAAGATCATTTGGGAAATAATTGGTGGCACTTTAGAGTCTATAAAAAAGTGAGAGCCAGGGCTGGAGAAGTGGCCTAGGGTTAAAAGCGCCGCCGACCGCCTTACAGAGATCCGGGTTCGACCAAGCACCCACATGGCGGCTGAGAACCGTCTGAATCCAATCCAGGGAGAACTCCATGTTCCAGGGGAATCCGACACCTTCTTCTGACCTCCGCGGCATTGCACGACATGGGTGCACAACCTTGCATGCAGACAGTAATTCATCAACAATACAGAAATAAAAAAAAAAAAAAAAAAAAGCAAGAGCTGGGCGTGGTGGCACATGCCTTTAATCTTAGCACTTGGAGGCAGAGGCAGGTGAATCTTTGGTGGAGTTCAAGGCAGGCTGTCGACAGAGTGAGTTTCCAGGACAGCTGGGGCTACAGGGAGACCTGGCCGCGGAAAGACCAAAAAAACCAAAACAAAACAAAACAAAACAAAAACGAGAGAAAGGGCTGAGATAGAAGATGTCTAAGGAGGTGCGTGGCAGGGAGACAGAAGAGGCCTTGAAAGCGGTGAGAAAGGGGCGAGGGAGGAAAACCTGGCTCGTTCTAGATGTTCACATCTGCACGTTATCGCAGCACAGTAGACACTCAAAACTTTTTGAGAAATAAGGATGATTTCTTCCTCTGCAGAGCGCATGGGGAGGGTAGAGCGTGGGCTCACCAGCTTTGCGAAGCCTCTTTTGATCTTTCTCTTTCTCTTCCCAACCAATACACAGTCTACTAAGCCAAGTACAGCACAGCCTGGGTGGGGTCTCACTGACTGTTGTACTTTATATTTTCATTTTATATTTTTCTTGCTTCGACTCTCTGCATATTTGTGCCCTGAAATCTCCTAAAAGCAGGAAGCTCGTGATTTTACTTAGTGTCCACTGAATCCGGTGCATACCTGTGGTAGGGTAGATGACCAGTCAAGGTTGCAGAAAGTAATTGGTAGATGGATAAAAGTTTATTAGGTATTCAGCACCATTGTTTAGTGAAAAGCCAAGATGTGCCAGACATTTTATATGTTGTCTGGAACTCAAGGCAACCCTCCTGCCTCACCTTCCAAATGTCAAGGGTTAAAGGCATGTTCTACCATGCCTAGCTTAGTAAGGAATACTACACATAAGTTATTTATTTTTTTATTTTTATTTATTGGTCTTGTTTTCCAGACAGGTCCTCCCTGTAGCGCCCAGCTGCTCGTGTACGACCAGCTGGCCGCTTAAACTCACAGAAACCCTGTGCCTCTACCCCGCCCAAATGCTAGGAGTTAAAGGCATGCACACCATGGCCTGGCTCGAATTATTGTATTTTTTAATTTTTTGTTTGTTTGTTTTGTTGGTTTTGGACAGTTTTCTCCTTGTGGCCATATTTGGCCTGGAGCTCACTCTGTAGACCAGGCTGGGCTTTAGCTCACAGATATTCTGCTTACTTTGGCCTCCTGAGTGCTGGGATTAAAGGTATGTGCCACACCACACCAGACTTTTTTTTTTTTTTTTTTTTTTTTTTGTGTTGGTGTTTTTGAGACAGGGTCTCCCTGTAGCCCAGCTGTCCTGGAATCACTCTGTAGACCAGGCTGGCCCTTGAACTCACAGAAAGATCCGCCTGCCTTGCCTCCAAGTGCTAGGATAAAGTGTGCGCCACCACGCCGGGCTTTTTTTTTTTTTTTTTTTTTAAGACTGTAGCCCGCAGAGAGACCTAGGCTGTCCTCCATCTGACAGAGATTCTCCTGCCTCTCCGGGATTAAAGGCAAAGGTATATGTTCGAGTCACCATATCTGGCTGTTTAAAAACTTTGTTGNAAAAAAGAGTGAGTCCAGGTCAGCTAGGACTAAAAGGAAACCCTGTCTCAAAAAGACCAAAAGAAAAAGAAAAAGAAAGAAATGTCCATGTTATTTAAGTCACAGTTATCTACAGGTCTCTGTTATCAGATGAAAAGGAGCTCATTATGGAACCCAGAGAGCATTTAGACTAAGGTGAAGGCTGAATAAGAATTTGTGCTGCAGGAAAAGAATAAGGGCATTCCTAGCAAAGTGAGGAGCTTGTATGAAAATCCGACAGTGAATGCTGCGCTGTGTGAGCGAGGTGACAGCAGTGTGGACAGTCTAAGGGGAGGAAAGGGGAGAGCCTGAAACTCTCCTGAAGACAGCTGTGTATGAAGGTATTTTTCAAATGTAATTTGTATCATGTTTGGTTTTGCTTTCCTGCAAATAATAATCTTTTTAAATCAGGATCAAAAAGATCATTTGGGAAATAATTGGTGGCACTTTAGAGTCTATAAAAAAGTGAGAGCCAGGGCTGGAGAGATGGCCTTAGGGTTTTTTTTTTTTTTTTTGAGACAGGGTCTCCGTATAGTCCCATTATTTATTTATTTATTTATTTTTGTTTGTTTGTTGTTTTGTTGGTTTGGGGGACAGTTTCTCCTTGTAGCTCCATCTGGCCTGGAGCTCACTCTGTAGAACAGGCTGGGCTTGAACTCACAGAGACCCACTTGCCTCTGCCTCTCAGATGCTAGGATTAAAGGCGTGCGCCACCACTCCCAGCTTAAAGACGGTTCTTAGCCGCCATGTGGGTGCTGGGAATCGAACCTGGGTCTTCTGTAAGAGCAGTTGGCACTCTTAACCATCTTTCCAGGTCCTGTTTAAACATTTTTTAAAGTCATGGCATTATATTTGTTTGTTTTTTGTTTGTTTGTTTGTTTTGGGTCTTTTCGAGACAGGGTCTCCCTGGAGCCCCAGCTATCCTGGAACTCACTCTGTAGACCAGGCTGGTTTTGAACTCACAAAGATCCGCCTGCCTCTAGGATTAAGGGCATGTGCCACCATGCCCGGCTTATATTTGTTTGTTTATACTATCACTATAAGTATGATGATATTTCATAAGTAACATTTCATTTTTTTAAACCTTGGGAATATTCAAATTAATCTGCTAAGCAAGGCTTAAGCAAAAACAAATATAATCTTCCCCAAATCTGCTCATGTACATATATATATATATACACACATTTCCTGTGACCCTGAAACTACTTCCTTCAAGTAATTAGTGGTTTTCCTGGGATCTCAGGATACTTAGATCATTAGGATTACCGATTCATCTCTTCCTTGTTAGGGTCCCCTTCTGAGTCAGAGGAAGAAACTCCTAAAGAAATAAAAACAAGAGATGGTGTTTTAAAGACAATAATTCATTAAACTAATTCCTAGGCTTTGAAGACCTAAAAAGGAATCTCAGGAGTCCCCTACATGAGTATCCTACTTAACAAGGAAGTAGTCCCTAAGGAATTGCTCAAGGTCATGGTTAGTGACACAGCTCAAATTCACTAGGGCAACTCTAGTGTTCCAGTATGCAAAACACCTGCTGACCTCGTGGACTAACAGGGCAGGCTTTGTAGGCGTTCTCTGGTGTTCATAAATCCCTATACCCTTGGCCTACACAGATTGAATGAAAGAAGGGATTATCCTGGATTCTGCACATTGCAGGTGTGGGCGGGCACCTCTTCCGTCCTGTCCTAATATTACCAAGTCATCCTTCATCTTGGGAGTGGGGGTGTTTGGTGTCTGATGCCCTAAAGAAAAACAAACAGTGAGCCAATCTCAGGACTCCTCCCAGAGCCTAAATTCTAGATTGACTTCTCAAGACAGTAACTCCAGGAATATAGTGAGATCTAAAGAGCAAGCCTTTGCTGTGGCCTCAAAACTTGAGGATGAAAACATTTAACACACACCGATCTGTGTATTTATCCACCAAATGTTGATTGGAACCCCTCTCTGTACTCAGCCCTGTGGAAAGCCCTGGGGATAAAAGTAAAGAATGGGACAGTCCTAGCCTCATCATCTTGGCTAATGAGCATTTGTTCCATAATTATATAAGACGCCAGTACTCAAAGCAAGACATACAGAAGGCATTATGTACAGAGAGGTGCGAGGGAAGAGTCCCAGATGAAACATGAAGGACAAGATAAAACAGGAACGAAAGCTCAGATCTCTGGTCTCTATAGAGCGATTTCTTCTCTAAGTTTGGTGCTGTCATAAATCCTTCCCAGGACTCCTGTAGGCCAGGAACTCTCTCTGTAGACTAGGCTGGCCTTGAATTCACAGAGATCTACCTGCCTCTGGCTCTCGAGTGCTGGGATTAAAGGCATGTGCTACCACACCTGGCCTTTTTGAGACAGGGTCTCCGCAACCTCATCTTGAACTTCAGGCTTCATCTTCTTCATTGTTTGTCCTACTCTGGCCACACTGGCTCATCTCTTTTTTTACATGAAAAAAATTATTTATTATTATCATATGTTGCCTATGTGTGTGTGTGTGTGTGGGAGAGAGAGAGAGAGAGAGAGAGAGAGAGAGAGAGAGAGAGAGAGAAAGACTGAGACTGAGAAAGAGAGAGAACAGGCGTGTGGCAGTCAGAAGACAACTTTTGGGAGTGGGTTCTCTCCCACTGTGTATCAGGTATCGAACTCAAGTGTCAGCTTGTTCAGCAAGTGGTTTTACTCTCTGAATATCTTGCTGGCCCAACACACTGGCTCATGTCCTTAAGACTGGCCTCTCTCACCTGAAGGCTACTTGACTGGCCGATTTCTCTGCTTTTCCCTTGACTATCCTGTGGTCGTCACCTGTTCTAGTTTGCTTTCTCTGTTGTTGGGTAAAACACCATGACCTCAGGCAGGGAAGAGTTTGTTTCATCTTACAAGTCCAGGTCGTAACCCATCACCAAGGGAGGGCAGGGCAGGAACTCAAGCACAGGAGGCAGAGACCATGGAGGAACGCTGCTTACCAACTTACTTCCCCTAGTGTACTCAGGTACTTTTCTTTTTTTTTTTTTTAATTAAAAAAATTTTTTTAAATTTATTTCTGTATGTGTATGAATGTACTGTCTGCATGCAGATTTGTGCACCCGTGTCGTGCAATGCTGCGGAGGTCAGAAGAGGATGTCGGATTCCCCTGGAATGGGAGTTCTCCTGGAATTGGAGTTATAGACGGTTCATAGCCGCCATGTGGGTGCTGGGGATCGAACCCGGGTCCTCTGCAAGAGCAGTCAGTGCTTTTAACCGCTAGGCCATCTCTCCAGCCCTCAGGTACTTTTCTTATACTGCCTAATAGATATGGCACTGCCCATAGTGGGCTCTGTGCTCCTGCATAAGTTACCAATTAAGAAAATGCTTCATGCTGGGCGTGGTGACGCACGCCTTTCATCCTAGCACTTGGGAGGCAGAGGCAGGTGGATCTTTGTGAGTTCAAGGCCAGCCTGGTCTACAGAGTGAGTTCCAGGACAGCTGGGGCTACAGGGAGACCCTGTCTCAAAAAGACCAAAAAGAAAAGAAAATGCTTCTTCACACACTTGGCCACAGACCACTCCGTGGAGAAAATTCCTTCACTGAGGTCTCCTCTTTCCAGTGCCCCTAGTTTGTGTCCAGTTGATAAATACTAACCAGCGCACCCCCTCATTTCCTCCAGGTCTCCCCTCAAATGTTACCTGTTTATTAAGGTCTTCACTGGCCACCCTATCTAAAATTACAGTCAACACATGTATACACATATACATAAATATAATTCCTGTTCCTTTCTCTATTTCTTCTGTAATGTTATATATTTATCATCTTATTTTTGAGCTTATTTATCTCATTTGTTTTCTGTCTCTCCAATTCCAATGTAAATTCACCAGAATATCACTCTAGAGATGCTTGTTTACTTGATTTATGGCTTTATTCCCACTATCTAAATAGGTAGAAGAGGCCCTCTGTAAAGGCTTACTAATTAATGGCATATGTTTTGATAATACACATCATGTTCCAAAAGCATTTGCTTTACCTTCTATATAAATCTCGGCGGAAGTTGAGTCTGTCCCATAGATGTTGGAAGCAAAGCAGGAATATCGCCCCGTGTCCTCTTCAAAGGCTTCAGCGATGGTCAGCGAGTGCAGATTTCCTGTCTGTGCGATGTGAATGTCTGGGGAGTTTTCAAGTTCCTTCCCTTCACAATACCACCTGCAAGGAAGGGACTAACTATAGTCATTGGACACAGCTAAACTATAAGACGCATTGGGCATGGTGGCACTCTCCCAGAACTTAGGGGGTAGAGGCAGGAGGATCAGAAGGTCAAAGTCATCCCCTCTTACATAGTGAATTTGAGACCAGCTTGAGCTTCACGAGAACCTGCCTCAAGACAGCAACAAAACAGACAAATAAAAGTAAATAAAATAAGGGACTCAATTAAACAGACAGCTCCAGATATTCCCTGAGAGGAAAACTGACAAACGTAGAATATTGAGCCATCCAAATAGCACTAAAAAGTATTTGATTGTAACAATAAGGAGAGTTGGCAACCACATTGACATTTTACTCAGGAAATCAGAAAGTGACTTCCGTTAACAATTATACATGGGGGCAAGTAGGTGAGGAGATGGCTCAGTGGTTAAGAGCGCTGGCTGCTCTTGCAAAGGACCCAGGCTTCATTTCCAGCTCTCACGCAGCAGGTAACAACCATCTGTAACTCCAGTTCCATGGGATCTGATGCCCTCTTCTAACCTCCAAGGGCATTGTATGACATGGGTGCACTTAACATATATGCAAGGAATACACTCATATATATATATATATAAATAAAAATAATAAATTATATATATATATATATTTTTTTTTTTGAGTCAGGGTCTCCTGTAGTCCCAGCTGGTGTAGAACTAGCTATGTAAATCAGCCTGGCCTTGAGCTCACAGAGATCCACCTGCCTCTGCATCCCAAGTGCTGGGATTAAAAACATGCGCTGCCACTCCTGGCCATAAAAAATATATATGTATTTTTTGGGGGTGTCTTTTTGAGACAGGGTCTCCCTTTAGTCCCAGCTGGTCTGGAGCTAGCTATGTAGACCAGGTTGGCCTTGAACTCACAGAAAACTGCCTACCTCTGCCTCCCGAGTGCTGGGGTTAAGGGTGTGTGCCACCATACCCAGCCTCATAAAATATATTTTAAAAAGAATTATACAAGGGCCTGGAAAGATGGCTCAGTTGTTAAGAGCACTTGATGCTCTTCAAAGGAGCTGGGTTTGGTTCCTAGCACCCACATCAGGTTGCCTACAACCTCCTGTAACTCCAGACCCAAGGGATTTGGCGATCTTTTCTGGTCTCTGTGTGCACTGCTCTCACATGTGAAAACCCACACATACACATTTTTCACATTTTAATTAATTAATACATTTTAACTAATTGATTAATTAGTTTTTGGTCGTTTTGAGAGAAGGTCTCCCTGCTGTATCCCCAGTTAGCCTGGAACTCACTATGTAAACCAGGCTGGGCTTGAACACAGAAATCTGTGTGCCTCTGCCTCCTGAGTGATTTATGTTTGTTTGTTTGTGTATTTATTTATTTATTTATTTATTTATTTATTTATTTATTTATATTTATTGTCTTTTTAGGACAGGGTCTCCCTGCAGCCCCAGCTGTCCTGGAACTCACTTTGTAGACCAGGCTAGCCTTGAACTTACAGACATCCACTTGCCTCTGCCTCCCAAGTGCTGGGATTAAAGGTGTGTACTACCATACCTGGTGATTTATGTTTATTTTTAACTATGTGAACTATGTGTATTTATATATATATGTGGGGGCATGTACGCAGGAGTGCAGGTGGCTGTGGAAACCAGAGGCATCATGCCTAAGGAGCTGGGTTACAGACAATCATTACAGGCAAACATGAGCCTCCTGATGTAGGTGCTGGGAACTGAAGTCTGTTCATTTGTAAGTGCAGTACATTCTCTTAACCACAGAGCCACCTCTCCAGCCTTGCACATAATTTAAAAAAATGGATTATAGAACTAAGAGATGTAGAGAAAAGTACCCAGTACCAATCAACATGGAATTTTCCTTCCCCTAAAATGACTTTTACTTCTTGTAACATGCAGTAAATAAGCACTGCTTTATCTTATTTAGAAAACATAAAGCAGGGGCTGGAGAGATGGCTCAGTGATTAAGAACACTGGCTGCTCTTGCAGAGGACTTGGGTTTGATTCCCAGAACCCCTATGGTGGCTAACAATGTCCAAAGCTCCAGTTCCAGGAGATATGATGCCTTCGTCTGATTCCTTGGGCATTGCAGGACACCAATGCACCTACCCGCATGCAGGCAATATAATACACATAAAATAAATAAGTAAAATATTTAAAAAAGAAAACTGTTTATGAATTTTTTTTTTTTGGTCTTTTCAAGACAGGGTCTCCCTGTAGCCCCAGGCTGTTCTGGAACTCGCTCTGTAGACCAGGTTGGCCTTGAACTCACAAAGATCCACCTGCCTCTGCCTCCCAAGTGCTAGGATTAAAGGCGTGCGCCACGACGCTCAGCTGTGTTTATGAAGTTTTATGCACTCATGTTGTAGGTGATGATATATGAAAATTAATTTGTTCTGTTACAGCTTCTCCCAGGACTGGCCTAACCCTAGCAGATAACCTAACAAACATATTTCTATAGGCTATGCATGATCTTTAGGCTATGCCTCCCAAGTGCTAGGATTAAAGGTGTGCGCCACCACGCTGGAAATCTTTTATTTTAATTTTGTGTACTTGAAGTTAGAATCCTTCACCATAAAATATGGGGGAATTTTTTGGCTAAAAGTTTACACAAAATAATACATAGAATATTTAAAATGTGGGGTCTGGAGAGATGGCTCAGTGGTTAAGAGCTCTTCTAGAGGATCTGGGTTCATTCCCAACACTTATATCAAGTGTCTCACAACCTCCAGTCTAGGGGATCTTATACCTCTGGCCTCTGCACTTACCTGTGATCATGTTCACAGACCCACATGGAGAAGCACACATAATTAAAATAAACCTTACAGAAATATTTAAAATATGGAGGTACATGACAAGAAAAATAAAGATTAAAATTAAATTGGAAGTATTTCTTTTTTTTTTTTTTTTTTTTTTCATGGAGAAGCACACATAATTAAAAATAACCTTACAGAAATATTTAAAAATATGGAGGTACATGACAAGAAAAATAAAGATTAAATTAAATTGGAAGTATTTCTTTTTTTTTTTTTTTTTTTTTTTTTTNTGGTCTTTTCAAGACAGGGTCTCCCTATAGCCCCAGCTGTCCTGGAACTCACTCTGTAGACCAGGCTGGCCTTGAACTCACAAAGATCCACCTGCCTTTGCCTCCCAAGTGCTAGGATTAAAGGTGTGCGCCACCACGCTGGAAATATTTCTTACATAGCATTTTGGGAAGAATCTATTGATCATTTTCATATGAGTAAGAACGTAAAATTACATCACTCCTCCTGGGAATACTGCTACATTTACAGATGTGTTTTGTTTGTTTGTTTGTTTTTTGTCTTTTCAAGACAGGTTCTCCCTGTAGCCCCAGCTGTCCTGGAACTCACTCTGTAGACCAGGCTGGCCTTGAACTCACAAAGATCCACCTGCCTTTGCCTTCTAAGTGCTAGGATCAAAGGCGTGTGCCACCACGCCCAGCAATTACAGATGTATTTTATCCTTCCAGCCAACAATCTTGTTGGAATCTGTGATAAAGATATAATTGCACACATACAAAGTGATAAATATACGGACTATTCATTGAAATAGCACAAGATTGGAAATAAAGCAACTGTCCATCACTAGGAACTAATAGGATAAACTACGTTTAGGCCGTAGAATGGAAAAGAGGAGGAGAATGATCACTAAGCACCCACACGTGTGGAAGGAATCCTAGGATCTATTTGGCTGGTCAAGAGGCTTGACTCCTCCTCCCCATCACTTAACAAAGCCGGATTCTAAGGCACACTCTAGAAAACGCATCTTCTTTCCTCCTCCCCAAGTCAAGTTGTCCTCTGCTGTTCTGTAACCATGTCCTGGTCACCCCTCTCTTCAGGCCTCTGCTCTGGTTCTGACAGTCTTTCCTCTGCTTTTTTTTGGAACTGTAAATATAACTCATCCATCAAAATTTGACTCAGAAATTTACCTCCTACACAGGGCCACGTTTGCCACCAATTCTCCATGATTACATCCTCTAACTTCACCTTAAAAGATACTCTATGTCGGTCTCCCCTGGAACTGGAGTTCTTCTGACCTCCACAGCATTGCACAATACAGGTGCACAAACTTGCATGCAGACAGTACATTCATACACATACAGAAATAAATACAATAAAAAAAAAGATACTCTACGTCATAAGTTTTGATTAGACCATCATCTCTGATTCTGTACTTTGGAAGCTTGTCTCACCAGTTTCACTGGATTGTAAATTCTTAGAATTCCTTGGATTCCATCTTCACAGGGAAGGCACTCTCCTCAGAGATGGTGCCTTAGACACTTCCCAGCATCCACTAAGCCTAGCTCCTCTCTGTCCACTCTCTCCGTTGGTCATCTTATGTCACCCCATTTCTGAAAGACCCCTTCCTCCACTCCTGCCCCCTAAGCATCCGCTATCTCCCTCTCTCTTTTCTTATATTTTTGACCTCATTTTCCTTCCTATTCTGTGAGCACATTCAGCTTTATGCCACCATGGAATATTTATTTGTTTATTGAGATAGGATCTTATTACATTTAAAAATATTTGAGGGGGTGGGGGACATGCCTGCCACAGCTTGCATGTGGAGGTCACAGGACAACTTCCAGAAATCAGTTCTCTTTCAGGGACCGAACTCAGGTCATCAGTCTTGGTGACAGGGGCCTTTACCCACTGAACCCTCTCTCTGGCCCTTAAGGTGGGGTCTGACTTGCAATCCTGGGTTGGCCTGAAGCTTGTTGTGTGGCCCTGGCTGACCTTGAACTTTCAGTCCTCTTCTCTCCACCTCCTGAGTGCTGGGATTACATGTCTGCTTTACTTGCTCTACTGTGGAATTTTTGTGATTCCCCAAATCCTCCTCCCTACATCTTCGCAAAGATAGGTCTTTCTCATCAGTCGGACCACTGCCTAAATGGCACTTCTTTTTTTTTTTTATTTTACTTTCTTTATTATTTTATTATTTTTTGGGAGGGTCTTTTCGAGACAGGGTCCCCCTGTAGCCCCAGCTGTCCTGGAACTCACTCTGTAGACCAGGCTGGCCTTGAACTCACAAAGATCTGCCTGCCTCTGCCTCCCAAGTGCTAGGATTAAAGGCCTGTGCCACCATGCCTGGTGAATTTTTTATTTTATATGTGTTAGGTCTGGGCTTCCCAGAATCCCAAGGGGCACACAGATGCCCACTTCCTCTAGAAGCTGTCAATCTTCTGACCACTTCCTCTGTACCTGAGGCCCCAACCCATGGCTATAAATGGGTGGGCTCCAGGCGCCATCTTGCCCCTGCCGTGCTGCTCCTGCTCTGCTATGTGTCTGCACGCGGCCGCTCTTCCACATGGAAATAAATCATGTTCCTGGAGTGACTTAAACCTCATGTGCCTTTTATTTGGGATTTGCACCTTTTACAACCCAATATGTGGTGTCGTGCACTCGGTTGGGGCTTGAGACATTTTTGATCAGGCGGAATGCGCACAGGCTCAGGATGTTTTGATCTGGCAGAGCGTTTGCCAGCTCTCATCCTGAAAAGGACCTCCTAACTTTTGGGGGGACCCCTAGGACAGACCTGCCAGCAGCATATTTCTCCAGACAACCAGCTTCCACACTTCATGATGAGGTACCACTCTGCTCTCCAGCACTCTTCCTCCTTCCCTCACCCCCTCTCTTCCTCTCCCCCCACTTCTGCCCCTTGTCTTTCTCCCCCCTCTCTCCAATTCTCCTCTCAGCCTTAACCCTTCACCGTTTTGACCACTGAGGCTTGCAGACTGCCTCAAACTGGGTTCCCGCGTGCAAAGAGGTACAACTCTCTGCCCTCCTGCACTCTTCCTCCTTCCCTCCCTCCCTCCCTCTCTCCCCCTCCCTCCCTCTCCACCTCTGCCTTCCCTCTGATTCTCACCCTTCATTTTTTTAGCCTCCTGTTCCGCTTTCCCCATTTTGGACCCCTGAGAGCCAGTGTATCAGGGATTCTCCAACTTTTCCATCTGGACTGCTGTCCACTGGGACTCTAGGGACAAAATCTGGACCCATTTTCCGATCCCCCCTGTGAATTTCGGGATGCTGATTTTGCAGGCCTGTGGACCCTGCTTCAGAGTCTCCCATGTTTGTCACATAGACCCGGGAACGCTGACCAGCACCCCTGACGCTAGGGCACATTTGCCCTCGGATGGTGCTTTGAGGCTAAAATACTTTACTTCCTTCCTACAGCTCTCTGATTCTCTTCCTTCTTTTAGCCTCCCGTTAGAGGAAGTAGTTCCTCCACTCTGTTCTGCTTTCTTTGAGGCTAAAAAACTTTACTTCCTTCCTACAGATCTCTGATTCTCTTCCTTCATTTTTTTAAATTTTTTTAAAAATTTATTTATTATGTGTATGCATGTAGGTCTGTGCACCCCTGTCGTGCAATGCCACGGAGGTCAGAAGAGGGTGTCGGATTCCCCTGGAGCTGGAGTTACAGACAGTTCTCAGCTGCCATGTGGGTGCTGGGGATTGAACCCAGGTCCTCTGCAAGAGCAGTCGGCACTCTTAACCGCTAGGCCATCGCTCCAGTCCCTCTTCCTTCATTTTTTAGCCTCCCGTTAGAGGACGCAGTTCCTCCACTCTGTTCCGCTTTCTTTGAGGCTAAAAAACTTTACTTCCTTCCTACAGATCTCTCTCTCGTCTCCTCTCCTCCCCACCCCACCTGCTCTGATCTGTATCCCTCTCTCTGGCACCACCACACCCCGCCATGCCCCACCATACCCTGCCGCCACATTCAAACCGAAATGGGAAGCTGTAGACTGTTTCCATGCCCACTTCTCAGCCATCATCTTGATGCTGCCCCATTTCCGTGTTGGCGCTGAGCCACACCCACTCCATCTAGACCATGTGACAGGAAGCTTGGATTTGCATTGGAGCTTATAACAACTAATGCCATGTTCTAATTATTTTACAATTTATTTAATGGCGTGTTCTGATCCCTTCACAATTTTGGTTTGGGGTTTTATATTGGATTGTACAAGGGAAATTGAAATTCCATTAATACATTGTTATGTGGAGTAACCAAGGTTTGTTTTTACCATTTTTCATCCATTTCAAAATGTAATCAATTTTCACTTTTTTTTACTTTTGTATGGTTACAGGCTTTTGTTTGAGATTTTTACATCATTTGGCTTTTTAACAAACACTTTTGTTTTTTGGGTTTTTTTAAATATTTTGTTTACAAGACTTTTACCTGATTTCACGGGATTATTTCAGATTTTGGTATTTTCCATTTCATTGTTTTTTCTTTATAAACACCATTTTATTCAGAAATCCCTTTTTGTGTCTGCTTCTGGATGCAAGCCTCTGTATCTGAGATTAAGAAGATGTGCCAACCATGCCCTGTCCCACCTGCATTTAGCTTTTGCCTCAGGCAGTAAACTTTCACCTGGCTGGGACTTTTTGAGAAGCCTCTGTATCTGAGATTAAGAAGGTGTGCCAACCACGCCCTGTCCCACATGCATCCAGTTTTTACCTCAGGCAGTAAACTTTCACTTGGCTGGTACCTTTTGGTTTTTCCACTAACAATAAATTTATTCTCATTAAATTAGCAGGTAATATACACAAGCCACCAGATCTGCCTGCCTGCCCGGTCTGCCATCCTGTACAGGCATGCACACACTTCAAAGCGCAGTATGGGGATACAGGCTGTTTCCACCTAAGTAGATGTCTTAAACTCTAAATGACTCTGTGTGAATGTGACAATTGCAATTAATGGTTCCACAGCCCTGGAAAATGATGGAAAACTTTAGATTTACATGTGCAGCAGATCAGGGAACTGAGAACTTTCTGTGCCTTACCATCAAGTTGCTCTGAGTACCAACACCTACCTATGACATTTTAGGGAAAAAGGGATTTCCTGTTGTTAAGTCATGTGTCTGATCCAACCTGTCTGTGAGTTATAACCATTCTTCAGTGTGTCTTTGTAACTGTCATGTGTCCATGTTTTCCGGTGTGTTTTTTGTTATAAAAAAGTGGCCACTTCAAATTTTTTTTCATTCTATATTGTGCACGAAAACAAAAAATTGAATTAAGTTTACTTTTGGCATGCCTCAATGTTTTTTTCAAAGGCCTGATTTGAACCCGGGTTCCTAGGTTTTTACATTGCTTATCTGAAGGTTTTATTTCTTATCTGTCCAAATTATTTTCTCCACAGGTATTATAACTAAAATTTTTCCTTTCTAGTTTTTTCTTGTTTCCAGACCTCTGAAGACCTGATTTTTGACCCTTATGGGTTCACTAACAGATGTTTTTTTCTTTTTCTCCTATGCTGTGCCACCATCCTTCTGACCAGAGATCATTTTAAAAATCCCTGGATTCGGGACTGGAGAGATAGCCTAGCGGTTAAGAGCGCTGACTGCTCTTGCAGAGGAGCCGGGTTCAATCCCCAGCACCCACATGGCAGCTGAGAACTGTCTTTAACTCCAGTTCCAGGGGAATCCGACATCCTCTTCTGACTTCTGTGGCATTGCTCGACACAGGTGCACAAACCTGCATGCAGACAGTACATTCATACACATAATAAATAAATAAATTAAATTAAAAAGAAAATCCCTGGATTCATTCATACTCTGGCACTTGGACAGTGCCACATGGCTACCCCTGCAATCTCTTCCCTTTAATGAAACAGCTTAAATACATTTGGTATTGTCAGTTTTTAATTATACATATATATATATATATATATATATATATTTTGTTTGTCCCCTGTTTTCATCGCATACTTGTTAAAGTATTTCAATAAGTTCACAGTTTTAGAACCAAAGGTGCAAGATCATAGCATCTTAAGCCTTGGTGCACTGCAACTAATAGGCTCCATGTTTTAAATATTACTAGACGGTGTTTTTTTCCAATGTATGTGACCGTTCAAACAAACACTAGGATAAAAAATCTCTTGAAGGAAGTGGGAAAAATGTGTGTATATGTAGATATTGTTAAACAACAATTTAAGATCTGTCTGTGTATGATTGCAAAGCATGTGCTTCTGTCAGTACAACCTTTAGAGACTGTCATTGTCAAATTTGTTTATTGGAACCTTGTTTGTGAGTGTGTGCATGAAGTACGTGTACACTTTTAAATTTTATATGCAGCTGGGTGTGGTGGCACACGCCTTTAATCCTAGCATTGGGAGCAGAGGAGGCAGATGTTTGTGAGTTTCAAGGACAGCCTGGTCTATAGAGTGAGTTCCAGACAGCTGGGGCTACAGGGAGACCCGTCTCAAAAAGGACCAAAAAAAAAAAAAAAAAAAAAAAGAATTCTATAATGTAATTATGGCCAATATACAAGAAATTGTGTTCCACCTAGCAGGTACTATATACCTTGTTTACAGCCTCAAGTGAAACGGACACATTATAAATATTGAGTTACCCATATGTTCTGGTTTGTCTTCCCTGCTGTGACAACACACTCTGACACCAACTTGGGGAGGAAAGGTTTATTCAGCGTACATCTCCTGGGTCACAGTTCATCACTTAAGGACGCAAGGCAGGACTCAGGGCAGGAACCAGGAGGCAGGAGCTGAAGCACAGGCAGGTTCACCGGCTTGCTCTCTGGCTTATGCCCAGCCCGCCTTCTTATACGTAACACAACAACCTGCCCAGGGTGGCACCACTCTTGTGGGCTGGGCCCTCCACCACTGCTTGACCATCAAGACAATACTCCAGAATGTGGCCCACGGCCAATCCCAATGGAGCCAATTCCACCAACTGAGGTTCCCTCAGACCTAGGTGTGTCAAAGTTGTACACTAAGCTATCCAGTACAATTGACCCGCTGTCAACTTGAACACAAACCACACACATTAAACTACCACAACTTTTCCATGTCTTATCCCCAAAGTATGATGTTAACACTAATTACAGCCTAAGACAGAACATCCTTAAAAGCCCCACAGTCCTTAAAATGTCCAAACACTTAAAAGTCCAGTCATTAAAAGGTCTCTTAACTGTGGGCTGCTGTAAAATCCAAAACAAGTACTGTCTATTTCAAAGGGAAGAATCGGGCACCTCCAAACAAAAACCTAAGTCCAGCAAAGTAGCTCAAGGCTGGATACACTGGGATTCACTCACGATCTTCTGGGCTCCAAAAGGTCTCAGCAGCCTCCCCCCTCTCGACTCTGCCATCCGTGGCACACTCATCTCGCAGGCCAGGCCAACTCCATTCCACACTTACCGCTGCTCTTGGGGGTCGTCCCAGGGTACCGGCATCTCCAAAAAGCTGGGGTTGCTACTGAAACTGAGGCAGCACCTTCACCAATGGTCTCTTCTGACCTCTCCTGGTGCAAAGCCTCAGCTTCTCTCCATGACCCCTGCAATCCTGGGGTCTTCACAGCAACCGGGGTGCACTTCCACCAATGGTCTTTCCTGACCTCTCACAGTGCCAAGCCTCGGCTGCTCTCTGTGACCCCCTCAAATTTCAACACCAGAACCATATAGGAGACTCTTACACATTACCAAGTCCGGCTTCTGGCTCGAGATGGAGGCTCAGGCCCTTTCTGGGTCACAGCTTCTGTGTGCTGGCCTTGAAGAAATTCTCCCCAGAAGATTTCACCTCAGTGATGCTGGTCTCTTGTTACTTACAGCTGATTTTTCAGCCCCAGCTAACCAGCATCAATTGCCCCAGTACAACAAAGATTTCACTTCAGGTTCTGGTCTCTTGTTACTTACAGCTGATTCTCCAGCCCCAGCTGACCAGAACCCTCAGATTACACAGTCCTGATGATCTCTGTTCCCCTTTGAAACTAGAAACTTCACAAGCCAGGCCTCCATCTTCTACAACTCCTTCAGCAAAACTGCTCCAAGCTCCACAGCAACCATCTTTAGGCATTCAATGATCTTCCCAGCCCAAAGTTCCAAACACCTCCATAATCCTTCCCCAAAACACCAAGGTCAGGTCTGTCACAGCAATACCCCACTTCTGGTACCAATTTCTGTTCTGGTTTGTCTTCCATTGCTGTGACAAAACACTCTGACACCAACTTGGGAAGGAAAGGGTTTATTCAGTTTACATCTCCTGGGTCACAGTTCATCACTTAAGGAGCCCAAGGCAGGAACTCAGGGCAGGAACCAGGAGGCAGGAGCTGAAGCACAGGCCATGTTCACCGGCTTGCTCTCTGGCTTATGCCCAGCCCGCCTTCTTAAGTACACAACAACCTGCCCAGGGTGGCACCACTCTTGTGGACTGGGCCCTCCCACACTGCTTGACCATCAAGACAATACTCCACAGATGTGGCCACAGGCCAATCCAATGGAGCCAATTCCCCAACTGAGGCTCCCTCAACCCAGGTGTGTCAAGTTGACACTAAAGCTATCCAGTACATCATACATACTATAACTGTTTTATATATCTGTTTTACTTTGCACGTTACTTTTAATATTTTTAAGAGAAATTAGGCTTTACTTCTGGTGACCACATGGACAGTTGGAATGTAAACAATTTGGGTGAGCCCTAAGCATCTCCTGTCTTCTGGTGGTATGTAACAATGCCCTCGTCCTTCCTTTTCCTTCTCAAAGCTATAATTCAAAATCTGGGGACAAGTGACATGGCCTTCATTTGAGAAGGTACCGGTTTTAACCTCTTTATTATCTTGGGTTTGTTAGAACTTTTTTGGGCTGTGTTAGAACTTTTTTGCCTGTCATGGTTTATATTCATTGTACTTTGAGTACCTAAATGACTTAATGTCAACTTGATACACCTGAGCTGAGAAACCTCAATGATTGCCTTCATTGGCCTGGCCTGTGCCCATTGTGGGCAATGCCATTCTTGGCCAGATATTTCTATATTGTATACTATAGATTGAATATGAACCAGCAACACAAGCCAGTAAGTAGTAGCATCCTTTCCTAGCTTGCTACTTTCCTAGCAGCTACTACCAGCAGGCTACTACCATGAGCTTTTATTATTTGTCAGAATATTTTGCCACAGCAATTAAGAATTTATTAAGAGTGCTTAAGTCAAAGTTCAAGCTTTACTTAGGAGTTATATGGTAATTAAAGTACCAAATTTGGGGCTGGAGAGATGGCCTAGTGGTTAAGAGTGCCAACTGCTCTTGCAGAGGACCTGGATTCAATCCCTAGCACCCACATGGCGGCTGAGAACTGTCTTTAACTCCAGTTCCAGGGGAATCCTACACCCTCTTCTGACCTCCATGGCATTTCATGACACGGGTGCACAAATCTACATGCAGACAGTACATGCATACATGTAAAAGATAAATAAAAATAAAAAAATAAAGTACCAAATTCATTCAAATAATCCTCTTGGAGGTTTAGCAACCACACTTGGAGTTCCAATCTGATTTGGCAAGAGGGATTTGAAGGGACAATATTTTGACCCATACCCTCTAAGGTCGACTTGGTTCCTAGGGTCCTGCATCGGCAGCTTTGTACATGTCCTGTGGCAGCGAGTCATCAGTCATCTTGAGCCAGGGAGGTCTTGGAGATTCACTTAAAAGGACTTCATGGGGAAAAAAAGGACTTCACAGGGCTGGAGAAATAGCTCAGCAGTTAAGAGCACCAACTGCTCTTGCAGAGGTCCTGGGTTCGATTCCCAGCACCCACATGGCGGCTGAGAACCGTCTTTAACTCCAGTTCCAGGGGAATCCAAGGCCCTTTTCTGACCTCCGCAGCATTGCATGACAAGGGTGCACCTACCTACATGCAGACAGTACACCCGTACACATAAAATAAATAAATTTTAAAAAAAGGACTTCATCCGACCAGTGTCCAGTCAAGGGACGAAAGTCCATGTAGAGGAGAAAGTCCTAATGCTTCAAAGGGAAGCTCTGGTCACGCAAGGCCTGACTTTGTCCTCACATAAATGGAACTGGTGAAGAGAGCCAGGCCCAAGGCCTGAATGACCCCCTAAGAACCAGAACCTCAACTGACCTTAACACCAAAACTAACTTCATTTATCTGAGCTAACTGTGTGGTTTTAAACACCCCAACAGGAAACTGTAATCTAAAGAAGAGAAAATGAAATAACTTATTGCCAGAGAAATAGGTGAGAGACTTACTGTGCCAAGTTAGAAAATATCTCAGAGATAGGTGACAGGTTTAATGTGCCATGCCAGAAAATACCACCTTTTATATTCTCATGGTTGTGGCTCTCATTCTAGAGCCCTGTATACTAAAGCTGGCCCTCATTCTAGAGCTCTGTGTACTAAAACTTTTTCCCAATTCCTCAAACTAGGGTATAGGTCCTCTCTCCCTCTGCAGACCCTAGACAGGGACCCTCCAGTTGCTAATGCACCCAGTAGCCCCCTGTTGGTACTGTGAAGTCCTTGCACTGGTATACTCATATAAGACTCAACCAGCTTGTCTTTTCAGTTGCAGAGAAAATGTCCACTAAGTACTGGCCACTATTGATCTGGACCAAAACCACTGGGCAGAGCAGCCAAAATGGGAAACCAGATTCTAACCCTCCAGGCTGACAGCTGTTCCCAGACACCCACTTCCTCCAGAGGCTGTCAATCTCTGACCACTTCCTCTGTACCTGAGGCCCCACCCCATGGCTATAAATGGGCTGTCCCCAGGTGCCATCTTGCCTCTGCTGTGCTGTTCCTGTTCCACCACGTGTCTGCAGGTAGCCGCTCTGGCAGCCCACATGGAAGTAAATTATGTTTACTTATGTCACATGTGCCTTTTATTTGGGGTTCGCACCTTTTTTTTTTAAATTTTCGTATGTGTGTGGATGTACTGTCTGCATGCAAGTCTGTGCACCCATGATGTGCAATGTTGTGGAGGTCAGAAGAGGGTGTCGGACTCCCCTGGAACTGGAGTTCTCCTGGAATTGGAGTCTCAGACGGCTCTCGGCCGCCATGTGGGTGCTGGGGATCGAACCCGGGTCCTCTGAAAGAGCAGTCGGTGCTCTTAACCACTAGGCCATCTCTCCAGCCCCAGGGTTTGCACCTTTTTATACCTAATAATATGTACAAGTGTTTTGCCTGCATGCATGTAGGTACGTCCATGTTGTGCAGTGCCTGTGAGGCCAGAAGAGGGCGTCAGATCCCTTGGAACTGGAGTTAGGACAGTCATTAGGTGCCATGTGATGCCGGGAATGGAACCAGGTCCTCTGAAAGAGCAGCCAGTGCTCTTAAGTGCTGAGCCCTCATCTCTCCAGCCCCAAATGTCATTTCTTAGTAGAGGCTTTCCTGGCGCTTTTTAGCAATGTGGCCTCTTTATCCACACTCCATTATGTTACTTTGTATATCAGTTACTTTTACTGTGACCAACATTTTACCTGAGGGGACACTTAAAAGGATGTGTCTAGGCTCCCAGTTTCAGAGTTTAGTCCATAGCTAATTGGCCACTTACATTTGGGCAGAATATCACAGCAGTTCCAGTGTGTGTCAGATGAGGCTATTCACCTCATGGTGGACAGGAAGAAGAGGGAGTGGAGCAGTGAGCTAGTAACAGATGTAACCTTCCAAGCCAATGACCAGTGTCCTCCTTCCTCCAACTAAAGTTTCTAGCATCTTCTAACATAGCATCCCCAGCCACAAAAACAAAAAGAAACAGAAGGGAGGGATAGCAGACCCGAGTCCTCAGACGCCCTGGAAGATGGAAAGTGGGAGGAGCCAGGAGAGCTGACAACCAGTATCTAACTTGGGGATGTCAGCGAAAACCACCTGTTTGTGGCGGGATAGAGAATCACAAGATGGCTAATAACAAGAGGGAAGACATGGACTTAAAACAGGAACATAAGGGCTGGAGAGATAGCCTAGCAGTTAAGAGCACTGGTTGCTCTTGCAGAGGACCTGGGTTCGATCCCCAGCACCCACATGGCGGCTAAGAACCATCTGTAACTCCAATTCCAGGAGAACTCCAGTTCCAGGGGAATCCGACACCCTCTTCTGACTTCCGCAGCATTGAATGACACGGGTGCACAAACCTACATGCAGACAGTACATTCATACACATACAAAAATAAATAAATAATTTTTTTAAAAAAAGACAAAAAAACAAACAAACCAGGAACATAGGTTGGAAGTTTGGAAAACAAGCCTTTAGACCTCTGCCTCAGGTTACCACCCCTCATCTGAGCAGTCAGCAAATGTCACAGGAACCAGGCTGAATGAAGCCCAGGTTGAGGCTGCTGCTGTCCCGGGAGCGAGCAGGAGAAAGAGAAGCTCAGAAAGGACTTCTCCAGGCAAAAGCAAGGGCTTCACTTCATAAACAGGACTGTGGGGAGGTTTTACAACTTGATGGGAATTGAGACAAAATTGTTACAAGTCCACTGAACTAGGCACATAGAAACAAGCACCAAGAACAAGGTTAAACCAGATAGCTAGCTCTACGTCCTTCAAAACAGTTCGGGCAGTGGGAATCAGATTTCTATTGAGATGTACAGACTTTTGGGGTCATTATTTCCCAAACAGTACAGTAGAATGACTATTAAAGCAGCATTTATATTGTATTACTGATTTTATTTAGTTATTTATAAATTTTATTACAGTTATTTATTTATTTATTTATTGGTGTGTGTGTGTGTGTGTGTGCGTGCATGTGTGTGTGTGTGTGTGTGTGTGTGTGTGTGTAACACACAGCTTATGTGGAAGTCAGAGAACAACTTATGGGAGTTGACTCTTCTTTCTTTCACCGTGTGGGTCCCAGGGATCAAACTGAGGTAGTCAGGCTTAATGGCAAGGGCCCTTATCCTGTGATCTAGACATGATTTATACACGTGGGAAGGTCTGGGATGTGTAGTTGAGTGGCAGAGTGAATGCCTAGCATGCATGAGGCCCTGAGTTTGACCTCTAGCACCACTACCAAAAAAAAGAGAAAAAGCAGAGAGAGAGAGAGAGAGAGAGAGAGAGAGAGAGAGAGAGAGCTATATAGGAAGGTACACATACATTGCATGCAAATAATAATAATTTTGAATTAGGGACTTGAACATCACAGATTTTTGTTATCCCTAGGGGAGTTCTGGAACCAACCGGCTGAAGATAACAGGGTCGGTGTGCAAGCAGGGAGGCAGCCATCTTGCCCTGCTAGGCAGGGAGTGAACAACACTTACATAGTAACGAGAACAGAAAGAAGCATTGAGCACGTGGTAATAGAGCAGTGGGGATCACGTGACGGTGCGAGGCTAGCATCCCACAGGACCAGACGTCCATAGAGAAGAGCTTACGTCAGCAGCCTACGCCACAGTGTGTAAGCATATCTGCAGCAGTTCTTGCCCAACTGCAGTGTAAGTCACTTTCCGTGAGAACAAAAGTGAGATTATTTGCCCTTTCGCTGTGTTTGCACTTACACGGATGGGGCAAAAGCCACAGTGGGTAAAGAAGGCTGGGGAAGCCTCGGCAGCCGGGGACCAAAGCGCTGGGGGCTCCTGGGGTCACTATCACTACCACCAGGCTCACAGGAAAAAGTACAGGCTTTGGGTAAAGCAACAAAACACATTGCTTTTTGTCTGGGTTGGTTTTTGCTATTGTTGCTGTTTTTAAGATGGGGTCTCACCGTCCAGCCCCGACTGACTGGGATTCACTATGTAGACCAGGCTGGTCTCGCCTACCTCTTCCTTCTGAGGGCTAAGATAAAAGACACACACTGCTTTCTTATTAAATCATAACCTTGAGTCCAATTTTTTTTTTTTTTTTTTTTTTNGCTGTCCTGGAACTCGCTCTGTAGACCAGGCTGGCCTTGAACTCACAAAGAGCCGCCTGCCTCTGCCTCCCGAGTGCTAGGATTAAAGGCGTGCGCCCGGCAATTTTTTAATATTCTGGGTGAAATGGGGTGTGGTATAATGTATTTCCGCTGCGTGTGGGAGGGCCCTCGAGTGACACTCTCATTGAAGGTTAAACTAACAGCTTGATGCACAAAATGACAGTGTTGTTTTTTTTTTGGTTTTCTTTATTATTATTATTATTTTTTTTTATATGAATGTACTGTCTGCATGTAGGTTTGTGCACCCGTGTCGTGCAATGCCTCGGAGGTCAGAAGAGGGTGTCGGATTCCCCTGGAACTGGAGTTCTCCTGGAATTGGAGTTACAGACAGTTCTCAGCCGCCATGTGGGTGCTGGGGATCGAACCCAGGTCCTTTGCAAGAGCAGTCAGTGCTCTTAACCGCTAGGCTATCTCTCCAGCCCGCAAAATGACAGTTTTACTTAAAAGAATTACTGATAAGCCGGGCTTGGTGGCACATGCCTTTAATCCTAGCACTCGGGAGGCAGAGGCAGGCAGATCTTTGTGAGTTCAAGGCCAGCCTGGTCTACAGAGTGAGTTCCAGGACAGCTGGGGCTACAGGGAGACCCTGTCTCAAAAAGACCAAAAAAAAAAGAAAATGTGCCGGGTGTGGTGGTGCATGCCTTTCATCCCAGCACTGTGGAGGCAGGTGGATCTCTGTGAGTTCAAGGCCAGCCTGGTCTACACGGCGAGCTCCAGGCCAGCTGGGACTAAAGGGAGACCCTGTCTTAAAAATACACACATTAAAAAAAAGTGTTACCTTTTAGGTAGATCTGTATTGCTAATTTTCTAAATGATAAAATTCAGTGTTCAGGATATCCCATTAGGTACAGCGAAGGGCAACAGTCCATCAGCATGGGTTCAGATTTGCAACTTCCCTTTAGGAAACTGATCTAGAAAGGATTCTAAAACACTTCTGTTTCTAACTGCATGTCAGTGTAACACTCGGCTCATTTTAATGACTTCAGCTCAAACAGCACATTACAACCAACCAAACCAGGAGCAAGTGTGATTTTATACATATATATATATGTATAATATGTAAACATATTTTATATATATATATGTATAATATGTATATATATTTTATACATATATATATGTATAAAATCAGAGTCGGAGGGATGGCTCAGTTGGTTAAATTGTTTATTATGCAAACATGAGGACTTGCTCCAGAGCCCATAAAAGTCAGGTGTGCCAGGCCTGGTGGCGCATGCCTTTAATCCCAGCACTCGGGAGGCAGAGGCAGAGGGATATCTGTGAATGCAAGGCCAGCCTGGACCACATAATGAGTTCCAGGCCAGCTGGGGCTAAAGGGAGACCTTGTCTCAAAACAACAACAACAACAATAACAACAACAACAACCCAAAACCAAAACCAAACAAACAAAAAAAGCCAGGTGTGTGCCCATGATTCCAGTGCTGGGAAGGGAGGCGGGGGACCCTGGAGCTCAGTGGCAGCCAGTTAGCTAAATCAGTGAGCTCCAGGTTCAGTGGAAGGCTTTGTCTCAGAAAATAAGTTGGAGAATCGATTAAGGAAGACAGCCCACGTCAACCTCTGGCCTCCACATGCATGTGGACACATGTGCATGCGCACTTGCATACACATGTAAGCACACACACATTAAATGAATGAACGAATGAATGAATACATATGGGCTGGAAGATGGCTCACAGGTAAAGCGGAGCAAGCGTGAGAACTTAAATTGACCCCCCAGAGCCTACATAAAGCCACATATGGCAGCGTGCATCACAGTGTTCTCTGGCAAGATGGGAGGCAGAAGCTGGAGGAGCCCCAGCTCATGGGCTGGCTAGCCTGGAATACACAGAAATTCTGCTTCAAACAAGGTAGAGTGAGAGTTCAACACCTTGGATTTCTACATGCGCCACTGACGCGCACGTGCACATGCATACAGGCAGACAGGTCATACAATAACACTAATCATCTCACTAAACTTTTTACTTCGAAAAATAGTTATTTCTCATAAAATTATGTATAGTAAAATGTTATTTAGAAACAAATGAAAAATATTTGAAACATTTTTTAGTTTGAATCTCTGATTTATATAACTCACATAAACAAAATTGCAGCTGGAGAGACGGCGCAGCAGTTAAGAGCACTTACTGTTCTTCCAGGAAACCCAGGTTCTTTTCCCAGCACCCACATGACAGCTAGCAACTATCCTTACCTTTGGTTACAGAAGGTCTGACACCCACTTCTGGCCTCCATGGGCATTATATGCACAGAAGCATTTACATACATGCAGGCAAAACACTCATACATATGAAATAAAAACAAAATATTTAAAAAAATAAATAAAAGTTTCTGGAATGGGGACATAGCTGAGTGGTAGGATGGGTGCTTAGCATGTTAGATGACCCAAGTTCAATTCCTAGCACAGGAGGAGGAGGAGGAGGAGGAGGAGGAGGAGGAGGAGGAGGAGGAGGAGCTGCTTTCTTTTGGACCATAGTGATTTTTAAGATCCTAAAGGGGACCTGAGAACAATAATAATAAAAACGAAACAAAACTGAGAATCCTGGCCATATTATTGGAAGACTTAAAGAGAAATAAACAGGAAATCACAAAGAGAATCGGAAATGGCCTGTTCTGGAATATTTGACTTTTTTTGATTTTTGAGACAGAAGTGTTTTTACTCTTATTCAAATGCCCAGGATGGCTTCAGTCAGACCTAGAGAACAGTGACCTTGTCCCTGGCTTTAACATCACAACCCACTCAGAAATCACACAGTTGTCAGGCCACCTTCTAAAAGGGTATTCAACATCCAGCTACCTAAAGGCACTGAGGGTAGGAGAGGAACATTCTCCTCAGTCTACCCATGTTAGGGAATGCTTTCATAGAAATGGCCTTGCTAACTCCACCGTTGAGAATGTCAGCCCCATGACACAGAACGGCAGGAGGTGCCAGACGTGATTCATGGCTCAGGGAATTAGGGCGGATCCAGACCGACCTTCAATATACTGCAGTTATGTGCCAAATCTGCTAATTGAGCCAACTATCAAGACAGGGAAGGAAGATGCTCAAGAAAGACATTTTTCAGACTTAACTGATCACCACCATTCTGCCGTTAGGGTTACTGCTTCATCTAAAATATGGCTTGGATGAACACTGTGATTCATTGTTTTAGCAAGTTAACAAGTTCTAAATGTGATGTGGATGCTATTCTGACTCAGCAGCAGCACTGCTGTGAAGATAGTTGCTCAGAGTCCTCTTTTTTTAATTTTTTAAAATTTATTTTTTATGTGTATGAATGTACTGTCTGCATGTAGGTCCGTGCACCATGTCATGCAATGCCGCGGAGGTCAGAAGAGGGTCTCGGATTCCCCTGGAACTGGAGTTCTCCTGGAACTGGAGTTCCAGACGGTTCTCAGCCGCCATGTGGGTGCTGAGGATCGAACCCAGGTCCTCGCTCAGAGTCCTCTTTTAACCTCTTCCCAGGCCTTCTAGAGTTCTGTCCTACCCTCTGTTATTTTCTCTCATAGTAGCCTGTACTTTTTCTTTCATAGAACCTATATATCATGTATAATTATAGACTTATTTTATGTCCCTCTCTGGACATGAAGACCTGAAGGTCTAACAGGAACAAAATTTGTGCGTGTTTTTTTAAAATTCTTTTTTAATGTGTGTGAGTGCGTGTGCATGTACGGGCAAGCATGTTGTGAAGGCCAGAAGGCAATCTGGGTGGGGTGTTATCCTCAGGAATGCTGCCCACCTCTGTTGAGAAAGACTTTCTCATGGAAAGTCATCATTGGAGGTCATCAGTAGGCTGGCTGGCCAGCAAGTCACAGGGATCCACCTGTCTCCACTTCCCCAGCCTGGGGATTCCAAGGGCTCAGCACCATGCTGGACTTTTCTGTGTGGGTTCTAGGAATAGAGCTCAAGTCCTCCTGCTCCTGTGGTAAGAGCTGTACTGAGTCCTTTCCCCAGACCCTGTGTGGGAGTGTGTGACACAATTGGGTGTTTTGTCTGTCTTGTTTATTCCTAAATTAACAATCGCAAGTCTCCATGTCCACTCTATGGCACTTCCACTCCCAGAGGAGAGGCCAAACTTGACGTCTATCAAAAATTGAGTTCCTCCAGGTGGGAGCTAGTTAGAAACTTAAGAAAAGCATAAATTGGGGCTGGAGAGATGGCTCAGAGGTATTGCAGAGGACCTTGGGTTTGGTTCCAAGTATCCACATGGTGGCTAACAACTATCTGTAAACTCCAGTTCCAGGAGATCTAATGACCTCTTCTGACCTCTGCGGCATTGCACAACATGGGTGAAACTTACACACATGCAGGCATTACACTCAACCTCATAAAAATAATTTAAGGGGGCTGAAGAGATGGCCTAGCGGTTAAGAGCACCGACTGCTCTTGCAGAGGACCCAGGTTCAATCTCCAGTGTTGGGCCCTGTGGGCCCTAGAGAATGAGGCCTACTGTAACCCCTTGAGCCTGACTAGAGTTTAGTGACCTGTCTCTGGCCGGTCACTTCTGCATAGGAGTGACTCAGCATAGCCCAACCTGAAAACGCCTACAACCAATGTGGCAAGTTACTATTGGCCCAAAGCTAACCCCCCACTCTACGTATCTCCTCTCCCGCCTTCTTTTCTCTACCCCTCCCGCCAAGCATATATAAGCCGTTGCCTAACTCAATAAAGTGAGTCCTCGCTTCGACAAGCTCCCGTCCTGGTGTGTTCTCTTGTGGACCATCGACACTCATCATCCCGCTCAGCCCCATCCACCGAGCAGCTGGTTTGAGCCTCTTCTCCCCTGTCCCTCTTCAGGTGACACCGCCACACCCCAGCACCCACATGGCAGCTGAGAACCGCCTTTAACTCCAGTTCCAGGGGAATCCAACGCCCTCTTCTGACCTCCGAGGCATTGCACGACATGGATGCACTAACCTACATGCGGACAGTACACTCATACACATAAAAAAAATAAAATAAACAAAAAGTAATTTAAAAAAGTTTAAAAAGGGCTGGGTGTGGTGGCACATGCCTTTAATCCTAGCACTCGGGAGGCAGAGGCAGGTGGATCTCTGTGAGTTCAAGGCCAGCCTGGTCTACATAGTGAGCTCCAGGCTAGCTGGGACTAAAAGGGAGATCCTGTCTCAAAAACAGCCCCCCCCAAAAAAAAGTTGAAAAAGAAAAGCATAAATAAGTAAGCTTTGTCTCATAAAGCCACTGAGACTGACCCTTACAGCAAAGCTGAATTTAGGTATAACAAGAGAACAATGTGAAGAGTAAAGCTAGTCCTAAAATTAAATAAAAAAGAAAGATGCCTGGGCTGATCTTGACTTCATTCTCTTCCCATCTCAAACTCCTAATACCAAGGTTACAAGTGTGTACCACCATATCTTGCTCCTAAAAAATATAGTTTTTGAGGCAGGGTCTCATATAGCCCAGGCTAACCCTGAACTCACTGTGTATCTAAGGATGACCTTGAACTTCTGATCCTCCTGCCTCTACCCCCTGAGTTTATGCAGCGCTGGGGATCAAATCCGAGGCTTTTTTCTGGGAAGACAAACACACTACTAACTGTACTACAGACCCTAAAATAATATATTTGGGCGGGAGGGTGTTGAGACAGGGTCTCCCTGTAGCCCTGGCTGCCCTGGATTCCCTATGTAGACTCCATATGTAGATCTGCCTGGCTCTGCCTCCAGAGTGCTGGCACTAAAGGCACTCGCCACCACACCCTGTCCTCCACCCTTTTTGAGACAGGATGTCTCATTGGGCTGAAGCTCCCTGATTTGATTCAGCCTCAGCAGGACGGGCTAGTCAGCATGTGTCAGGGATCCACCTGTCTCCACCTCCCCAGTGTCTGGGTCACAGGCATGCTGCCAAGCCTAGGTTTTTGTGTGGGTGCTGGGCATCCACACTTAAGTCCTTGGGCATACACAACAAGCATTTTATCCCATGAGCCATCTGCCTGATAGGGTAAATCTTTTAGAATAGATTCTTCGGCCTGCCCCCCTGGGAGACTTTCATGGTGTTGATTTTCCTGTGCTGTTTGAACAGTCAGTACCTTGCCTGGTCAGGGCTTCAGGCTCTGATTACAGAAGGACAATCGCTTCTGGTGATTGTGGGGAGAGGCAGCCGTGATTGCAGATAATCGGACACTGTGTGCCAGAAGCTCCTCCGACGTCCTGGCTATTGTTAGCTATCTGGGACCATGCCCTACCCTCCAGAACACATATGCCGCTTTGGCTTCTGTGTCCAGGGCTGTGCTTGGTGCTCAGCCCAAGCAAAGGAAGCAGGAGGCTCTGACCCACACAGCTGCTCTGAATGTGGGCCCCAGATTAATCACCCTGACTGCCCAGGGTCCTCTTCTATTTGCAAATTCTTTGCCTCTGAGCTTGGAGCATGCCTGGAAAATCCCAAATCATCTTTTTTTTGAAATATGATTTTGACTTGGGGTTTCTTTGTCAATCTGGTTCCTTCTGCTTAGGGTTTGGATTGACTAAGAAACCAATGAAGTTTTAGGTTCCCAGGGTTCCTTTTCAAAGCCCCAAGATCTGTGTATTCTCAAGTCTGCGTTGTTTATCTTAAAGAAGACTCATTCTGTTGTATCGACTTCAAAACTCACAAACTTCATCTGTTTCTTTCATATGTGATTTCTATGTTTTAGGGAATTTCTAAAAATTCCAGATTTGGGATTGGTGGTATAGCTTGGTAGGTGAAGAGTTTGCTGAGCACACCTGAGACCCTGAGTTTGATTCCTAGACCACAGAAACCAGGCATGGAGGTGCCCAGCTGCGACCTGGCACCCCAGAGCAGAGGGAAGAGAAACAGTACATACATAGTAAATTTGAGACTAGCCTGAGATACATGAGATCTTGTCTAAAAAATAAACAAATAACTGAAACATTGATGCACAGATGGTAGCCTGTGTTGTTTTGGGGTGTTGAAGGGCAGGCAGGCACAGGCCTTATTTTGATACAACCCCTGATTCTAATTTGCTTTTCATTGTTGTGATGAAACACTGACCCAAGCCAACTTTAGGAGGAAAGGGTTTGTTTGGCTTGCAGATTACAGTCCTTTGTGCAGGGAAGCCAAAGCAGGAACTCAAAGGAGGAGGCTGGAGGCAGGAACTGAGCACAGGCAGAGACCCCGGAGGAGCGCAGCGTACTGCCTGGTTTGCTCCCCCTGGCTGGCTCAACGACCTTCTTCATACAGCCCAGGCCCATCTGCCCAGGGATGGCACTGCCCACAGTGTAGCAATTAACAAGAAAGTGCCTCACAGACACGACCGCAGGCCAATCTAATGGAGACAACTCCTTCACCCAATTCCCTCTTCCCAGGTGACTCCAGTTTGTGTCAGGTTGACAAAACTAACCAGCGCCAGCACCAGCACCAGCACCCCCCTTTCATGGTTAAAACATTTCTCATCTGCCTTCTGCCCTATCACCGTTTCAAAGCCATTTCCACGGAGGTCATCAATGGCCTCTTGTTTAGAGAGATTTTTAATATATGTGTGTGTGTGTGTGTGTGTGTGTGTGTACTTTTTTTTTCTTTTCAGACAGGACCTCCTGTTGTCCAGGCTGGCCTTGATCCTAGTCCTCCTGCCTCTACCTCCCAAGTGCTGGGATTATAGGCATGTGCTGCCATACCTGCTTGATGTTTCAAAAATACTAAACTTTCAGCTGAATGTGCTGGTGCATGCCTTTAATCAGAGCACTTGGGAGGCAGAGGCAGGTGTACCTCTGTGATATTGAAGCCAGTCTGATCTATAGTGAGCTCCTGGCCAGTGGGGGCTACAGGGAGACCCCTTAAAAAAAAAGAACAAAATTACACACACACACACACACACACACACACACACATACACACACGCTAAAAAAAAGTACAGTACATAGTTGGAAAGGAAGACTATACAAAAAATTTTATAGAGAAAATTTCATGAATTTAGCAGTTGTCAAATGAGGAAAATCTCACAAAGGATAATGCTTCATGAATTTAGTAAGATTATGAAAGTCAATTATATATCTACAGATAATAAACATGGAACATAATTAAATATGTGCTATTTATGATTGCATAAAAATTAGAATGCTATGAAAAAGGCAACCAAAGAGTTACAAGACTCACAGAAGTGACTATAAATCTTTCTTGAAATAATTCAGCAGAATCCCAGCACTTGGGAAGCAGAGACAGGTGGATCTCTGTGAGTTCAAGTCCAGCCTGGTCTACAGAGTGAGTTCTAGGCCAGCTGGGGCTACAGGGAGACCCTGTCTTGAAAAGACCTAATAATAATAATAATAACAATAATAATAATAATTCATCAGGCCAGGGGCTGGAGCTCAGTGGGGGAGTGATTGCATCGCAAAGCCCTGGGTTCCATTCCCAGTAACACACACACCCTAACCCATATCCACACCCACACACATACCTACACACACCAGGCATGGTGGCACACTCCTGAAATCCCAGCACTCAGGAGGCTGAGGAAAAAGAATCATAAGTTGAGGCCCAGCCTAGACTACATAGAGAGTTCCAGACCAGTGGGGACTGCAAAATCAGTCTCAAAAAACCCAAACCAAACCAAAACAAAATGGTTAAAGAACACCTAAAGGCTCAGAAAAGATGCCATGCTATTGAACATTAAAGCTTGTTTGAGATAGGGTCTTACTGTATAACCCAGGCTGACCTTGAGCTCCCTCTGTAGCCCAGGCAGGCCTTGAACGCTTGATCCTTCTGCTCAGCTTCCCGGACAGCTCAGGTTACAGGCCTGCTCCACCGAACTCCGCAAATACCCAGAATATTTAGGAAGTCTTACAAATCAACAGGTAAAGAACAATTTAATAGAAAAATGATTTGAAAATATAAAAGGCTCTTCATAGAAAACAAGGCCTGAATGTTTGAAAAGCTTATTTTTAAAAAACTGACAACCTCATTTGTAATTATAAAAATGAAACTGTAGGACTAGAGAGATAAAGTGACGTGTGCAAATGCACACACACAATAAACACAAAACAAACATCTAACTCATATGAGATAGCACTTTATACGTGGATCAAGACTTGTTGAGCTCGTAATGTCAATACTGGCAAAATGCTCACTCGGTGTTGGTGAGAACATAAAACAATTCCTCTGGGAAACAATTTGGTACTATTCTGAAGTTGAAATTTGACACACTCTGCCTGAAATCCCATCCCTACACACATTTCTGTGATGGAAGAAACCTGTCCATCAGGATATACTGAAAATATATGCCATTGTTCACATGAAGCAAAACACTAGAATCAACTGGAGTGTATGTCAAACAAAACAACAAGCTAGATGTTTGATGAAATACTATTCAGCGATAAAAACAAGTGAATAGAGGTTTATGTACCTAGGGGACAAAGGTCAAGCAGCAAAAGAAAACAGGTATTCCACTATCCAAAAGTGCAAACTTGTTGAATTTTTAGTACACTCTCTTGAGTGGGAGTGCATGCACCATGGTGCTAGCCAGAGGATAACCTGGGGGAGCCAGCGCTCTTCCTTTTCCACCTGGGCTCTTCCTCCCCGACCTGGGCCCTGGGGAGAATCGAATTCAGGTTGTAGGTCTTGGTGGAGCACTTCCACTTGCTGAGCTATCTTGCTGGAACCAAACTTTTTGAAAACAACCTTTTATATTATAGAAACTTTCAAATATATTCAAAGTGAGAAACACACATTGCTGAGTGTCCAAAATTACCAATGAATTATCAGTAGCTTGTGCAAACAGTGGCTGGCATAAATGTAAGTACATGTTGTGATGGCTGAAGTGACTCCACTTTGTACACTTAAAGCTCATTCTTAGTTCAAGGCTGCAAAACAAATTCCAGGTAGCCCCGACTTCTCCCCCTTTCCTTGAATACACTGCTGCTGACCATATGCTCATCCAACCCTTGATAAAACACAGGCATGATTAACTGCTGTTTTGGCCTCTGTAACTTGCTTATCATGCTTAAAAGCACCCTGACACTTTGTAAGTGGGCCAAAAGTTCAAGGCAGCTTCCTGTTGTGGTTTTCCCCTTTAAAAGGCCTTCCTTTGGCCCATTTAGGGCTGCAGTTTCAAATCCGAACAGAAACTGTATGCATGGCAGACAGAATTGAGCAGAGACCGGCTTGCTAAAATGGCACTGTTCTTTCAATAAATTTGGCTGATTAACATTTAAATTGAGTCTGGTGGTCTTTTCCCAGTGTTCTTGAACTCTGAAACAATGTAATAATAATAATAATCAAAGAATAAAATAAATTAAAATAAAATAAAAATAAAAAACAAATATAGAGGCCACCTCATCTCAGGGCTGTGGCCTCAGTAGCTCTCAGCTCTTCAGTCTCTGAAGTTGCCCGCCTATCACCTGTTGGGCGGTGCCCATGTTGCTGGACCAGCAAACTGTTCTGCCTGTTTTAGAGGTTCTCTGAAGCTGCCCTCTCTTCTCTCTCTAGTTTACTTCAAAAACACTTCCTCCTCCTTCCTCCTTCCTCAGCACTGGCTCCATCAGTCCCTTCAGTTCCTCACACTCGGGTGACTGCTTGGCTCAAGGGCCTTACATTTTCTGTTCCCTTAGCCTGCAGCACTTTCCGCACTCTCCACGGCCACTTTTTAGGATAAATTTCCCCAACCAATCACTAGGCTTGTCCCGTTATAGTCCCTCCTTTATAAAGTCTGTCAGCACTGTAATTATATAATCATTCGTAGATTTGTATTTGTCGTTTGTTGTTTTTGAGACAGGATCTCCCTGGAGCCCTATCTGGCTTTGATCTCACAGAGATCTGCCTGCTTCTACCTCCTGAGCATTGGGATTAAGGGTGTGCGCCACCACGCCCCACTTTGTAGATTTCTTTTAATTATCTGGGTCCCCTACTAGACTCTAAGCTGCCGGAAGGCAGTGAATTCACCTGTCTTGCTAACTGCTTTAGCTTTAGGCCCATGACGCATAAATATACTAAATGTTCACTGGATGAATGGAATTTTCCAAAAGGTAGAAGAAAAAAAAATCCTTAAATAATATTATATAAATTTCTCCTATATTATTTAAGATAACCTTTTTTTTTTTTTTTTTTTTTTTTTGAGACAGGGTTTCCCTGTAGCCCCAGCTGTCCTGGAACTCACTCTGTAGACCAGGCTTGGCCTTGAACTTATAAAGATCCACCTGCCTCTGCCTCCCAAGTGTTAGGATTAAAGGCGTGTGCCACCATGCCCAGTTCTTTTTTCTTTTTTTTTTTTTTAATTTTTTTTTTTTGTATGTGTATGAATGTACTGTCTGCATGTAGGTTTGTGTGCCCGTGTCGTGCAATGCCGCGGAGGTCAGAAGAGGGTCTCGGATTCCCCTGGAACTGGAGTTCTCCTGGAACTGGAGTTCTCCTGGAATTGGAGTTACAGAAGGTTCTCAGCCACCATGTGGTTGCTGGGGATCGAACCCGGGTCCTCTGCAAGAGCAGTCGGTGCTCTTAACCGCTAGGCTATCTCTCCAGCCCCTCTTTTTTCTTTTTTTAAGACAGAGTCTCATGTAGCCCAGGATGGCTTCCAACTTGTTATGTAGCCAATGAAGATATCAAACTTGTGACTGACCTGCTTCCACTTCCCAAGTGCTGCACAGGTTGTACCACCATGCCTGCTTTATTTGGTGCTGGGGCTTTGTGCATACTGGGCAAGCACTCAACCAACTGAGCTCCCCCCCCCTTTTTTTTTAGAGAGGCTCTCATACTGTAACCCATGTTGGTCTTGAACTCACAGTGATCCTCCTGCTCAGCCTCCTGAGTGTTAAGATTACAGACATGAGCCACCATGCCTGGAAAATCTCCTTTCTTCTTTTTAAAAATAATGACTTCCTTCCCTTTTTATTTCCTTGGCATGGTACCAACAGGCAGATGTCTAGAAGTGGTAGTAAGGAAACTTAGTGGCCAAGGCAGTCCCCAATAGCTATAAAAAGGTAAGCTTGAGCTGCCTCAGGAGGTTGTGTGTGAGCAGTGACCCAGCTGCACATTCCCGGGAAAAGAATTTGGAGTCAGGATACAAAAAGGGATCGCAGCCATCTGCTGCCAATCCTGCTGACTCTTTCATCTACAGCCACTGCACCAACACATTTCCTTTTCCAGGGCAATTCAAAACTACATCCAGGCTTTCAGAAATGCTAGTTTCAATCACATAAGAACTCACAAAACAATTCTACACAGTTGGAAACTAATAATATGAGCAAAAACGTTCACCTTGCTTAACTGGAGTTCCACAGACACGGGTAAAATGCTCATTATACACAGAGCTAGATGCCTAGTATACTGAGAGATTTTCTTGCCAAAATAAAGCAAGCTTAATTTCCTTACTGACCTTGATGTTCCTAATTAACAAACTAAAGTGACTCATTAATTTATTTTTTATTTATTTAGACACAGTCTTGTGTATCTCAAGGTACCCTGGGACTCATTAATTTGCCAGGGATGACCTTGAACTTTTTTTTTTTTGAGACAGGTTCTTCCTGTACCCCCCAACTGGCCTGGAACTCACTATGCAGACCCGGCTGGCCTCCATCCCACTAAGATCCACCTGCTTCTGCCTCCCAGGGGCTGGGATCATAGGTGTGTGCCATGGTGCCCAATCTTTAACTTTTGATCCCCCTGCCTCCACCTCCTAAGTGCTGGGATTCTGGGCCTAAGCCACTAGGCCTGGTTTATGCTGAGGACAGAACTGAAGGCCCCATGCAGGTGAGGAGAGCCCTTGACCAATCGTACTGCTTCCCCAACTCAATTTTAATGTGTTTTAAAAAGAATTCTCAGGATCAAAATCTGTGTTCCTGGGTTGTAGGAGATCCCTCAGGTGCTTCAGTGGTGGAACGAGCAGGTGTGTGTGTGTGTGTGTGTATGTGCGTGTGTGTGTGTGTGTGTGTATGTGTGTGTGATATTATTAGGGGAGTTACTGTTAAAAGAAAGTTGGAAAATACTTTTCCACTCTATCACAGGACTGAGCCAACAGCCAGAAGTTGCTTTTTTTGTTGTCATGTGGCCAGCCTCCTTGTGCCTATCAGAGAAACACCCGCATTGGCGATGTCCTTTCGGGCCAGGTCAACTCAACAGCTTTCTGTGAGGCGAGGAGACACCGTGCCTGCCAGACTTTCCTCAGTGTCCAGGCTACTCTGTGGAATGTTCTAATTCCTCGGAGACGGGGTCTCGGGTGCCCAGGCTGGCATGAACTCACTGTGTAGCAGAGGATGACCTTGAACACCTAATCTTCCTGCCTCCCCTTGCCGAGTGCTGGGATTACAGGTGTGCACCACCAGGCCTGCTCAGTCTGTACTTCTGACTGCCTGTTTTGGTCTCCCCGATGTATCACCACCCTCTCCCCACCATGTCCCCCTCCAACGTCATCCTCTTTTCATAGCCCACTATCTAGTCAGTGCTGTCCTTAGGTGCATGGTGTAGGGCCATCCACTGGAGCACAGGCATCCCAGCCTCTATCAGGGTCTCTCACAGGCCTGGAGCTCACCAAGTAGGCTAGGCCGGCCGGCCATCGAGCCCCAAGGATCTCCTTGTCTCCACCACAGATGCACTCCACCATGCCCGGCTTTTTCCCAGGAGCAATTTCTTCACTCATTCTTCCCATCTAGTCGGTCACTAAGTTCAGCTTAATCGACATCTCTCTTCTCATCCCACCCCACTGGAGTCAGGACGCCTTCCACAGATTTCCCATAAGCCTCCACACGCCATCCTTTCCTATAACCCATCCTTCCAAAATGCTGCCTTTCATCTCCATTCTTCTCCATGCACATCAGACAGTTTCTAGATTGTTCTGAACTGAGTCTGAACTCCTCTGCTTTGCTTTCCAGGTTCTTCAAAGTCATCGGCCTCTGCTCTCCTTTCCAGTCAGATCAGTCGCCTCCCTGTCGCATAATGAATATTACAAAGCCCGTGTCTGTGGTCTTATGTAAACATTTTGCTGTGGCTTGGAGAGGACTCATGTCTACACCACCTCCTCATTAGTGCCTCTTCCTGCACTCGTGAGTTCTGCAAACCCTTGCCTCTGGCCTTTCTGCCCCTTCTTCCAGCTCCCTTGTCAATGGTTTCTTTATCCCACGCCCCTGGCATACACCTATTTTGGAACACTATTGTATCCTCTACATCCATTTTTTTTTCTTTTTAAAAAGACACGCTCATTCATGTAGCCCAGTATGGCCTAATGGCTTCAAACTTGCTTTGAAGCTAAGGATGACCTTGAACTTCTGATCTTCTTACCTCTGTCTCCCAGGTGCTTATTATAGGCATGTGTCACCACATCCACTTTTATAAGGTGCTGGGGATCAGACTCAGGGCTTGTTCATGCTAGGCAAGCATCCTACCCAGTGATCTGCATCCCCAGTCCTACAAACTTCTTTTATACCCCCTATTAGACAATACCTCAGTGCTCTGATTATATGTCTGATTCCTATACTAGATTACGAGTTACCCTCTCGGAATGGGTTAGATGTGGTTTCAAAACCAGGTCACTAACCCCCAATAGCTTACTCTTTTAGACTGTTGGTGAACCACTTAGTCAACACATAGGCATTTGTTGAATGAACAAATGAATCCATTTCTACCTAATTCCTGTTTCCTCTTCAACTAAAATCCCTTTATGCCTCCCTCTTCCGCCTTCTTTGACCTTCCTAATCCTTAGCCTGAGAGCCTGATGATTTATTACCATGGAAGTTAAGATGACATCCTTAATTAGACTGCGAGCTCCTGGAAGGCACACGTACATATTTATATTGTCTATGTCATTGCATTCACAATGGTACTGAGCACAAATTAAAGCTAAACAAATATTTGATTTCTGATTAGACTTGTATAAACTCTGTCCTTAGGAAAATATTGACAGCCAATTGCTGACCTAGAAAATTATCATTTTCTTCATATAATTGTAGTCATGAAATTAAATACGAATTCATTCCAAAATGAATACTAAATTCCTAGTAGTTTTCTGACCTCACACCAATTGCTGAGAAATAGACATGAATTCTATCAGCAAAGTAATTCTTTGTCAGATCAAATTAGTATTGCTACCTGGAGGCTGCATCTCTCTCTCTCTCTCTCTCTCTCTCTCTCTCTCTCTCTTTGGTGTGTGTATGTGTATGGTGTGTGAGTGCATGTATGTCTTGGAATGTGTGTGTGTGCACACATTCACACAAGTTGCATTCACTCTGCACTCAGCAGCATCTCTCTCTGAACCTGCCAATCCCGGATATTCTAGCTGGCCGGCTTACCTAGGAGTCTCTATCTCTCAAGTGCTGGGGTTACAGGTGGCTACCACACCTGCCTGGCTTTTACGTGTGCTCTGTGGAGCTGAACTCTGGTCCTCACACTGGCACGGCGAATGTTTTATCTGAGGAGCCATCTTTCCAGTCCTTCTTTCACTTTAAAATGTATGGGCTTATAAACTTTTGCATGGCTGATTAAGTAGTTTGGGGTGGCTAACAGATTACTTTGATGGGGGTTACTTTATAATTCCTGGCTGATTTTTCTTAATGGTGCACTGAATCCATTCTTGTAGCCAAGACTGCCACAATTAGAAATAGAAGGAGTTAATTCTTGAGTGATTTGGTCTATTATTTTTAAACCAGTCTCTGTCCATAAAACAGTGAGTTGGACTGGATGACTCTCGGTGTGTGTGTGTGTGTGTGTGTGTGTGTGTGTGTGTGTGTGTGTGTGATGTTATAATCCCAGGACTCACAAGCCCAGATGCCATGGAAGGGTGTGTGTCATTCTGCTGGAATGACACCACACTAGCTTTACTGACCGGCGTCCCAGGAGGTGTTGTCAGTTTAAAGTAGAAGGTCAGACACTGCCCTGTGTTCTTTAGTTCCAACTCTTCCCCAGGTCTTAGGCCTAACTCCTGATGTAAATCCAAGGTGAGTTTCTTGCTTTTCTGGCTTTGTTTGCTTTTAGCGCTTGGACGGCATGCTCTGCCTAGTGCTCTCCCAAACGTGGAGATCATCCATCACCAGAAGCACATGGTGGCTTCAGGGAAGTGGTGCCTGGTGCTTCACACTCAGGAGGGGACACTGTCCATTCTCTCAGAGTTCCTGATGCTCCTCACATTCAGAGAAACTGCTCCAGTGCTCAACTCTGAAAATCATCCTGGAGGTCTAGCCTTCATTTTCTTCTCCATTTATTGATTCCTGTATGACCAGAATGTTCCAGAAGCAATGGCCAAGGTTCAAAGGCTCAAACTTAGAACCCTGCCCTGCAGGTCCATTGGGTTACCTGAGAGTAAAGTGTCTACACCTCTCTTAAGATTCAATATGCCTTACATTGCCTTTGAAAGCAAAATTCAATATCTGAATACATCTTTGGACCAGAATACCTTGAAATTGTGTGCATACATAAATAAAACACCATTATTAATATGAGTACTATGATTGCTCTAGATTATGAATGTTTAGGGGAAAAAGGTGAGACCTCGTTGACACGTACAGAAAAGAATGTTAAGTAGAAGTGTAATCATATTCTAGTAGTAATTAGGTGATTAGGGATGCACAGTAACTCTTTTTTTTGTTTTTTTTGAGACAGGGTCTCCCTGTAGCCCCAGCTGTCCTGGAATTCACTCTGTAGACCAGGCTGGCCTTGAACTCACAAAGATCCGCCTGCCTCTGCCTCCCAAGTGCTAGGATTAAAGGCATGTGCCACCATGCCCAGCCACCCAGTAACTCTTACAGAATTCTAAATGCCAGTAATTCTCTACAAAAGTAAAGCATTCCAGCTACATTTCACATATTATTACTTTGGGCTTTTTTGTCTTAAATTTTATTTGTTTTTATTTTATATGTAAGAGTTGCCTGAATGTATGTAAGTTCATATACAGGTACAATGCCCAAAGAGGCTAGAAAAGGGTGTTGGATTCCCAGGTACTAGAGTTATGGATGGGTGTGAGCTGCCATGTGGGTGCTGGGAACCAAACCCGGTTCTCTGCAGGAACAGCCAGCTCTCTTAACCACCGAACCATCTCTCCAGCCCACATATCATTACTTGGTAGTAAGAGAAGTCACAAATGTCACCTGTTGAGCTAAGGTTGTGTGAGGTTTTGTGAGACCACAAACATGGAAGGATTACTTGAAAATGTAAAATAAAATTAGAACACAAAATTAAGTACAGCCCTTGTAAGTTGGGAGCCCTGAGACTTCTGCTTCATTTGCCTCACAGAGAAGCTGACTGTGTTCAGCACATCAAAGATGAGTTCCCTGGGGCTGGGGAGATGGCTCTGTGGGGGAAGCATTTGCCTCACAAGCATGGGAACTGAATTTGGACCCTCAGATCCTATGGAACAGCAGGTGTGGTACTCTTCGTCTGCAATTCCCATCTCAGTGCTCCTACAGAGAGATGGATGGTAGAGACGGGAGAATCCACACACCCGCTGCAAGTACACTCGAAAGACAACCATCTCCTCTTCTCATCAGACATATTAAGGAAAGACATGGGATTAAGAATAGTGGTTATTAAATTTATAGATGATAGTTTATAACATATTTAATACATGTAAAAATGAGCCTTTAAAAACTGACTTTACAGCTGGGTGCCATGGTGTACACCTTTAATCCCAGCTTTCCGGAGGCAGAGGCAGTTAGATTTATGTGCGATTGAGGTGAGCCCAGTCTACATAGTGAGTTTCAGGATAACTGAGACTATAGGGACAATCTGTCTCAACCCTTCGCCCGACCCACCCAATTTTTTTTTGTCTTTTTTTTTTTTGAGACAGGGTCTCCCTGTAGCCCCAGCTGTCCTGGAACTTGCTATGTAGACCAGGCTGGCCTTGAACTCACAGAGATCCACCTGCCTCTGCCTCCCGAGTGCTGGGATTAAAGGCAGGTGCCACCATGCCCGACCAACCCCCAACTTTTTGAGCACCAATACTGAGCTATTCCTTGAGGCCTAGAACATTTTTTTTTTTTTTGGTCTTTTTGAGACAGGGTCTTCCTGCCAACCTGGCTGGCCTTGATCTCACATAGATCCGCCTGCCTCTGCCTCCCAAATGCTAGGATTAAAGGCATGTGCCACCTCACACAAAGAGGCTTAGAACATTTTAAATTACATGTATAGCTAGGATTATGTTCCTATTGGACATAGCTGCTGGCTGCCTTTCTCAAAGGAGTATGGAATAATAATAATAATAATAATAATTCAATATTATACTAAAAATATAATATCAATAATAATTATTATATAATTATAATTAAATAATAATTATTATAATTATTATTATTGATATTATATTTATTATTATTATTGATATTATAGAGACAGGGTTTCACTGTGTATCGCTGGCTGGTCTGGAACTTGCTATGTAGACAAAATTGTCCTTGAACTCACAGAGGTCCTTCTGCCTCTGGCTGCATCAAGTGCTGGGATTAAAGGTGGGCGTCGCCACGCCCCAGCACCCAGCAGGAGCATGCAAGTTTCACAGACTTAAGGGCAGCCCTTAGTGACTCAGGGGGGAACATTTCTTTTTTTTTTTTTTTATTTCCGTATGTGTATGAATGTATTGTCTGCATGCAAGTCTGTGCACCGGTGACGTGCAATGCCGCGGAGGTCAGAAGAGGGCGTCGGACTCCCCTGGAACTGGAGCTCTCCTGGAATTGGAGTTTCAGACGGCTCTCGGCCGCCATGTGGGTGCTGGGGATCGAACCCGGGTCCTCTGCAAGAGCGGTCGGCGCTCTTAACCGCTAGGCCATCGCTCCAGCCCAGGGGGGAACATTTCTAATCACGCTAACGGGCCATTTTTACCTTACTTGGGGTGGTGGAATTCCTACCACTATGCAATCCAGCTGGACTCGGGTTCCTTCTGGAACTTCTCTGCTCCGTAGCTTTTGGGTGAAGCGGGGCGGCTGTCCCAGGGGTTCTTCATAGTACAGAGAGGACGGGGAGGATCCCGGAGTGGTGTCCCCACCCGCGGCCTCCTGCTCGGCTTCGAGCCGCTTGGCTTCCTGCTGCTCTATGGCGTGGTTCACCTCGTTGTCCCTGCTGTCCGCAGGGATGGGAATGGGGACCGAGGCTCGCTCTCGGCTTTCGCTCAGCTCTGAGAAGCTGGGGCTGTTCTCCTGCGCACCTTTGTTTTGAGAGTCCACTTTGCTTTTGTGGTTTTTGCAGGCCCGAGGTCTAATCCTCTTGGAGCTGTGGGCTTTGAAAAGCGAAGAAAGCTCCTCGATGAAGTCGGCAGCCTTGTTCAGAAACACTTTTTTGCACTGGGTTTCCGAACTGTACTGCGGCCTCTTGGACTCCGGGGGGCTGTCTGGGGCGCTGGCAGGACCTCGGGGGCCCTCCTGGCAGCAGTTAGGCTCGCAGCTAGATCTGGGTGAGTGTTTGATCTGATCCGACAGACGCTTCCGAGCTGGACCTTCCTCCGAGCTCTCCAAGGGGTCGTGATTGATGGCCAGTCGGGCCAGATTGACACTTTCATCCAGTTCTTCCTGGCTCAGAAAGGCGGAAAGATCCGGAAGGTCATCTTGGCCTCCTCCCTCGGAAGCCCCAGGACTGCCGAAATGGAAAGGGTTGGAGGAAGGCTCGGCCCGACTCCTCTCGTTGCTCCCCCGATGCCTGGTTTCGGCCAAGTAGCTTTCTCTCAGAAGCTGAGATATAGAAGTTGAAGCTTCTATGCTGTCGTCTTGCATGCTGCAACAAAACAATGGTGTGAGCAAAGGTTCCCGTCACTGTCGTGGACAACAAAGTGTGTTTACTAGTGCATAGTGGACGCTCGAGAACTTGAGCTCAGACATTTTCTAATTGCCTGATTTTGAGCCTTTTATAAATCGGATGACTTACAGATGATTCCCAATGATAAAAGAGAGAAACCGAATGAAGTTTCTCTGAAATTAGTAATAAAACACGAGGGAGTAAACGTGAGAGATGACTATTTCATTACATTCCTCTTATGTATAAATTCAATTGTGCCAGCTATGCAATAACTATAGTGATTTTATGTATAGTGTAGAGGATGGGGAGGGTGCTAAATCCCTAATAAGTGGACAGAACCACTATTGTTGAGGCATACTTCTGGCTTCTTGGTCTGAGACAAAAGCCTGGGGACTCTTCTGTATGACCAAAGCCAAACCTTGATGAATCTTTGGAGCTGTAAACCTATCAACTCTCCTTTCTTTAAGTTAGCTGGTCCAAAATTAGGGGAGGGGGATCTGCCCCATACCACCAAAGGCACTTAAAGACCCAAGCCCGCTTGGGGGCTTTGGAGTGTTCAGTTTCCGAGTGCCCTCTCCACTTACAGAGACCTTTTCTGTCTCTGTGAGAGTTGTGTGTGTTTCTTCACGTTTAATACAGTTGGTTCCCTGTTGAGGTTTTCCTTGCCTTTCATTTCTTGCATCCACAGAGAAAACAAACCCAATTGAGACCCCTAGATTTTAACAGGGCTGGCAATGTGCTCAGTGGTAGGACTTGTCTAATGCATGAGGCCCTGTGTAGACCAGGCTAGCCTTGAACTAACAGAGATCCGCCTGCCTCTGCCTCCAGAGTGCTGGGATTAAAGGCATGCACTGCCACACCCAGGTAACCCTAATTCTTAAAATTACACTTATCTATTTATTATGTGTGTGGATGGAGGGGCACTGTGCCACAGAGGTCAGAGGTCAACCTGCAGGAGTCGTTTTTCTCCTTCTGCCACGTAGGTCTGGGATCTTATGTTTTTTGACTAGAGCCAAGTTGTTTAAAGTCAGTGTTGTTATTTGGCTCAGTATGCTCTTGAAAACTATGATGATTTGGTCTTCATGTAGAGTCTAAATTTATTTTTATTAAGATTGAAAAAAATATTATGTGTATGCAGGGTTGGGGTAGGTGTGCTCAAGTGCTGTTGCCAGGCTGAGGTGCGGGGAACCAAACTCTGGTTCTCTCCAAGAGCAGCAGGTGCTTTTAACCTCTGAACTATCATCTCTCAGCCCAAAGTCTAGGTTTTTAAAAGTATCTTAAGGGAAGACTTGGGAGATCATAGAATGTAGTACTTGGCCAGAGACTCTTCACAGGCCTGCCAATCTTGATTTTTAATTGTGACTATATATAAATATGTTACCTATTCAAAAAATAAATATTTGAAAGCCTTACAAAAACAGTATAAAATGATTTTGTACTGGTAACATCACACCCATTTATACTTTCAGTCATTTGCTAGAGGGATGGCAAACCTGTGACTCATAACCTGTCAATTCTCTCATCCTGAGTAGACGTAGTTTAGAGATGACAGTATTCTTCCACTGACCTTAATGTGCTTAAAGCTCCAACCGTTTAACTACCACCGACCTACAGAGATGATGATGGGACAAAGACTGCTTGCCATTCTTTACTACTACTCGGGACTTGTCATGGGAATTTGGGGACCAAATAATTTCATAATCTCCGTTGGCTTTAATATTCCATGACAAAACCTGTTTCCGTCCATCCATCTCTTTTCCCGGACACAGTAGACTCATGTAAGTTTTCCTAGGAACGTCCCAGTCCTCAGACTTCTACACTGCTATCCCAAACTAACCTCTCAATTGGCAAAGTAGGCAGTCACCTTGAGAGGGCAGTGAGTGATAGCTGGAAGGATCACTTACAGCAAAATATTTTTTTCCACATGCTTGCCAGAGCCTGGGATTCTTCCCATTGGAGTCACTTATTTAAGTGAGCTCTATTGTACCTTCAAAAAAAGATGAATTTAGGGGCTGGAGAGATGGCCTAGCGGTTAAGAGCACCGACCACTCTTACAGAGGACTCGGGTTCGATCCCCAGCACCCACATGGCGGCCGAGAACCGTCTGAAACTCCAATTCCAGGAGAACTCCAGTTCCAGGGGAATCCGACACCCTCTTCTGACCTCCGCGGCATTGCATGACACGGGTGCACAGCCTTACATGCAGACAGTACATTCATACACATACAGAAATAAATAAAATTAATTAAAAAAAAGATGAATTTAAAATTCAAAAGTTCTGGATGAGGCCAAAGATTTATCTAGAAAGATGTCCATCATGGTATGACTGATAATATAAAAATTGGAACTGTGCCATACAGTAAGAAATGAGTTAATTAAATTATGATATGCTTATTTAGTGGGACTTTTTTTTTCTTTTTAATTTCAGGGAGAGCACAAATTTAGTCCCCCACTACCGCCAATTATGCAGCCAAGGTTCCCATATTTTTGGAAACCTCAGGGATGAGCACGCATGGAGTGCATTGGGTAAGGCTCACTCTGGCAAAACTGCTTTCATATCCAGTATCTCCCCTGTACTAGAATATCTTTAAATTTAGCAGAATGGTGAATCACATGCAAACTAGTACACAAAAGTATAATTGATACCCCAATTGAAATATTTCATTTGTGTATGAACTCTGTGGAAGAACAGATGAATGAAATAAGGACCTGGGATTGGCAGTGCAAAAACAGATGGATCGCTATAAATTTGGGGACAGCCTGGTCTATGGAGTCAGTTCGAGGCCAGCCAGGGCTATATAGTGAGACTTAAAAACAAAGGAGGTGGGGGGGCTCAAAATGCTATATGAAAGCATTTTATTTTTTTAATTTTTAAATTAAAATTTTTTTTTAATTTTTTATGAAAGCATTTTAAAATACTGATTATAATCAGTAATTCATACATCAACTCTTGCAGTTATTCATTTGTATATCAACTATTTCTTCAACTTAGTTTGAGTTTCTATAGCTATTTAGATGTAAAGCCAGAAAGTAACAGCACCTGGACAGCTTTCTGTTTGAGGGATGTCGATGTTGACTGTGCTATGATGTGGCTTTGTCTTCAGCTCTTTATTTTGGGATGACTTAGATCTTAAGACTACAGACAGGCGAGCACTATCCAGGACAAAGGGACCTAGATTCAAATTGTGACTTTGTCTCTTAGCAGCGTGTGACTGAGAAATTTATTTCTCTGAGCTTTGGTTTTCTTATCTGTAAAACATGGATAATCTCGTTCTCAGGGGAGAAACTTAAAACATGGTCTGATGCAATAATTGTATCATCATTTTAAAAAGTTATTTAAGGGGCTGGAGAGATGTCTCAGCAGTCAAAAGCGCTGGCTGCTCTTGCAGAGGACCTGGGTTTGATTCCCAGCACTCATATGGTGGCTAACAGCCATCTGTAACTCCAGTTCCAGGGGATCCATCACCCTTTTCTGACCTCTTTGGGTACTGCATGACATGGGTGCATTTACATACATGCAGGTACTACTCATACACATAAAATAAAAATAATAAGTAAAAATATTTTTAAAGTTACTTGAAAAAGAAAAAACTCAGATGACACCAATGTTAACACTAAAGAACTTTCGAAAAGTTAATATTTATGGTGGAAATGAAAAGAGAATATTCATATAATTCTGAATCTAGTCTTTTTAAAATAAGTCAACTAAGGTATGAGGACCTGTTCTTTATGATCATGAAAAACTATTATGATAACAAAAGTTCGGGGGCTGGAGAGATAGCCTAGTGGTTAAGAGTGCCGACTGCTCTTGCAGAGGACCCGGGTTCGATCCCCAGCACCCACATGGCAGCTGAGAATCATTTTTGACTCCAGTTCCAGGGGAATCCAACGACCTCTTCTGACCTTCATGGCATTGCATGACACAGGTGCACCAACCTACATGCAGACAGTACACTCATACACATACAAAAATTAAAAAAAAAAAGTTCGAAGCATTCAATTTTTTTTGGTCTTTTTTGAGACAGGGTCTCCCTGTAGTCCCAGATGTCCTGGAACTTGCTATGTAGACCAGGCTGGCCTTGAACTCACAGAGATCCGCCTGCCTCTGCCTCCCCAGTGCTGGGATTATAAAATATAGGATTCTTTAGTAATTTCATGTTTCATTCAATTGATTCAAGTCCTAGTTCAGACACTTGCTAGCTATTTAAACTTGACAAAAGTCTAACGTATAAACCTCAATCTCCTCATCTCTAAAACAGGGAAATAACAGTACCTGTCTCACACACTGAAGCAATTGTTTAATGGGGTAGGCTCTGAGTAAGTATTCAATAAGTGGCAGTTACTGTGAATCTTACATAAAAACTATGGCCACACATGGTATCAATTCATAATTTAAAAAGTAGTAGCACTAGTGAAATCATTTATTTCAAAGAAAAATTGGACAAGACACTGTTCTAGATTTGTACTTATTTCAGCATGTCTGCATTCTTTCTAAACATAGACTGTCATGGCCTGCCTGACTTCAAACCTTGAAGCTGCCTTCTCTGCTTGACCTGCTCGCTATCCCTACTCCCTACTCTCTTAGGACTAAGAGAGTGTGCATCACTGCTTTGGGATTTCTTCTCTTTCCTGGTCAGATCCCTCTCCAATGTGCTCCACAAAGCTGAATGACTGTCCTTATTCCCAGACACAGCACCTAACTCAATATATTAAATTGGTCTATTTTCTGTCTTATTTTGCTTTGTATACTGTTATCGCTCTACATGGCACTCAGAAGGTAATCAATAAACATCTGCTGAATTGTTTTGTTCACCAGAACTTCTTATTAACTCATTTATTTGCTTGTTTGTTTTGGCCTGAAATTCACTAGGTAAACTGGGCTGGCCTTGATCTCACAGAGTTCCATTTGTCTCTGCCTCCCAAATGCTGAGATTAAAGGCATGGGCAACCACAGCTGGTATATGTATTTAGTTTTTAATTACAAAGTAAAGGAGAAAAGATAAAATAGCATAAAGGAAACTGGTAGACAAAAGAAAAGCCATACGGCACTGCCAAAGAAGAGCAGATTGGCATATCCTAGCAGGGGCTATATCACTGAACTCCATCCCCAGTCGACTCATCTAATAAGTGTTCATTGCACCTGTATGTGTCAAGCACCAGTCTAGGTCCTGTAGATTCAGCAGTGAACAAAAGATAAAGCCTCTGTTTTTCTTGAGGCTAACTTCCTGGTGAGGGTAATATCAATGTTAAGCATAAAGATAAAGCAGAGCATGGGAATAGAAAATGTTAGAGGTGGAGGTCAAGAAAGGGGTGCTACTTGAGCTGGGAAAGTTAAGCAAAGCTTCTGTTATAGAAAAGTTAGCCATCTGACCAACTGTATGTGAAGGGGGAAGTCGGGAGGTCCTATACTGAAGAAGAAATATCAAGGTCTAAAGAAATGAGTGTTTGGTGTATTGAATCAAGGCCCATGTACCACGTGAGCGAAAAGAAGAATGGGACTGGAGAGATGGCTCAGCAGTTTAAGAGCACTGGCTGGTCTCCAAGTGTTAAGTTCCCAGAACCCACATGGCAGCTCACAACCACCTAGAACTCCAGTTCCAGGAGATCTGGCGTCCCCTTCTGGCCTCTGTGGGTACCAGGCACACACATGGGACACATATCATGTGCATTCAAACACTTATACAAATAAAATAAAAATAGTTTAAAAAGGCTGGGTGTGGTAGTACACATCTTTAATTTCAGCACTCAGGAGGCAGAAACAGGTGGATCTCTGTGAGATGGAGGCCAGCCTGACCTACATAGCAAGTTCCAGGCCAGCTAGGGCTAAAGGAAGACCCTATCTCAAAAAAACTTTTAAAACAGGAAGGAAGCCGGGCGTGGTGGTGTATACCTTTAATCTTAGCACTTGGGAGGCAGAGGCAGGTGGATCTTTGTGAGTTCAAGGGACAGCCTGGTCTACAGAATAAGTTCCAAGACAGCTGGGGCTATAGGGATGCCCTGTCTCGAAAAGACAACCCCCACCAAAAAAAAACAAAAACACACACAAAAAAAAAAAACCAGGAAGGAAAGAAAAAGAAATGTTCAAGCCAGATTGCAGTGGGCTTTGTAGACTACGGAGAGAACTTCAAATTTTACTCTACTCAGGAATAGGGAATATTTTAAGGTTTTTGAGAAACATGGTTTTGAAAAAGTTCAGTCCCAGCCACCAAGTAGAGAGTAAAGTTGGAAGAGCTGATCAGGTAGGAAGCAGTTGCAATGTGTCATTCAGGAAGCGATGGGTGGGGCTGGTGAGTGATGGAAGCAGGGGGTGGTGAGGAGTGCTTGGGTTTGAGAGCTCTTTTGAAAGTAAAGGCAAATGATTTGCTCATGGTTTGAGGATGGGATGGGAGAGAAAGACCCAAGCATTTATGACCCAAGCAACCAGCTGGCTGGTAGAATCAGTGCTCAGAAGAGGCGGGGGAGAGGTAGGGAAGGAAGGCGTGAGCGCTCATAGGCGTGCGGTGACACATGACCATATTCACCTGGGCTGTGCGGTGACACGTGACTATATTCTCTCATTTCTGTCCCGAACAAAATTGAAATGGAGATTTGATGCCACTTTCAAAATAAGATGAGTAATTGCTCTGAAGAGATCTTATGGCATTTGTGAAATGGTGCCAGGTTGGAAACGAAACAGTCTCATCAGTCATCAAGATAGACTGGACTGCAGTCAGGACAGTGCAGACACATAGCAAGCGTGCTTAGTTGGCTGAATCTCTGTGTCTTCTGCTCCCAGGGATCTGTTCTGAGGAGAGGCTCTGCTCTGCCTCAGAACTTATCTGATTCATAAAAACAAACCTCCATGCTGATGCTAATACCTTTAGGTATCTCTCTCCCTCCCTTCCTTCCTTCGTTGTCTTTCTCTGGTCCTTCGGTTGACCTGAGGCCTCAGGCATGCTAAGCAAGCATCTACCACTGAGCTATACCCAGCCCATTGGACATATTTTTCAACTCATGATAAGCTAGTAATACCCTTCTTCAGGCTGTAAAAAGACCCTGTTGTTGGAAATATCATAGAGTATAAGCTCACCTTTCAGTTATTTTTTAAAATATATTTGGGTTAACAGTTTTAGTTTTTTTAATTTATTTTATTTTATTTTTTATGTGTATTTTTTATGTGTCTGCATGTAGGTTTGTGCACCTGTGTTGTGCAATGCTTTGGAGGTCAGAAGAGGGTGTTGGATTCCCCTGGAACGGGAGTCAAAGACTGTTCTCAACTGCCATGTGCATGCTGGGACTCAAACCCGGGTCCTTTGCAAGAGCAGTCAGCACTCTTTTTTTTTTTTTTTAAACTTTTTTTTTTTAATTTTTTTTTTTATTAATTTTATTTATTTCTGTATGTGTATGAATGTACTGTCTGCATGCAAGTCTGTGCACCCGTGTCGCGCAATGCCGCGGAGGTCAGAAGACGGTCTCGGATTCCCCTGGAACTGGAGTTCTCCTGGAATTGGAGTTTCAGACGGTTCTCGGCCGCCATGTGGGTGCTGGGGATCGAACCTGGGTCCTCTGTAAGAGCGGTCGGCGCTCTTAACCGCTAGGCCATCTCTCCAGCCCCTCACCTTTCAGTTATAAGGTGAGTATTTAAATTGGGGCATTTATTAGAGCTTTAGCTCAGTGCTTGCCTCCTATACTTGATGCCCTGGGTTAGAGCCCTAGCACTGCAAAAACAAACAAACAAACAAACAAACAAACAAACAAACAAACTGTAGTATTGCCCAGAGAATTGGCAAAGACTAATATTAAGTAACTCAAATTTAAACATAAGTGCTGCAATTTTTCTGCCTATGAAATATCAATAAATATTTATATTTTACCATTGTTTTCTGGTGCACTAAATTTAAGGCCTTGTCTTTAAGATTTACTTATTTATATTTTACGTGTATGTCTGAGTGCCTGCATGTATGTATATGCACCATGTATAGGCTTGGTGCCCACAGAAGCCAGAGAGGGTGTCTAATCCCCTGGAACTGGAGTTACAAGCACTTGTGGGTCACCCTTTGGATTCTGAGAACCAACACAAGTCCTCTGCAAGAGCAGCAAGTGCTCTTCAGTGCTGAGCCATGAAGGGAAACTCTTGTACACAGGTCTTTAAACAAGGGTGTATCACAACAACCAAAGAAATCTATAAAATCCAAACTAGTTTCTAGGTTGACAAAATGGCCTAATATTTAATGATTATTTATGAAAAAAAGCCAGGATAGGAAAAGATATATTTAAGTAACTCATCCTAAACTGAATGAACAGAATTATTCTGCTTACCCCTTAGGTTTGTTTGTGAAAGCTTTAAAAACATAGACCACTTTGCATATTTAAGATAATTCTTTTCTGTTGATGTGTATCACTAGGGCTAGAATTTTTTTTTAAAGGAAATAATAAGACAGTATTCTCTTTCGGTTTTGATTTTGTTTTTATGTGTCTAGTTCTCTGAGAACCCAGACTACTCTCAAACTCAACATGAAGGTGAGGGTGACCTTGAACTTATGATCCTCTGCCTCCACCTCTTGAATGCTGTCTCTTTAAAAATCACATTTTCTGGGGCTGGAGAAATGACTCAGTGGTTAGGAGCACCGACTGCTCTTGCAGAGGACCTGGGTTCGATTCCCAGCACCCACATGGCAACTAAGACCCGTCTTTAAGTGGGGAGTGGTGGCACACACCTTTAATCCCAGCACTTGGGAGGCAGAGGCAGGTGGATCTCTGTGAGTTCAGGCCAGTCTGGTCTACAGGGCTAGTTCCAGGCCAGCTGGGACTACAGGGAGACCCTGTCTCAAAAACACCAAAAGAAAAAAAATCACATTTTCTTCCTTTAATGTGTGTGTGTGTGTGTGTGTGTGTGTGTGTGTGTGTACAGCATGTATGTAGCAGTCAGAGGATGACCTGTGGGATTTGGCTCCATGGGGTCTTGGGGATTCTGGGGGTTGAACTCAGGTCACAGGTACCTTCACTGGCTGAGTCCTCTCATCAGCCCTTCTTTGTTTGTTCGTCTGTTGGGTTTTTTTTTTTTTTTGGTCTTTTTGAGACAGGTCTCCCTGTAGCCCCAGCTGTCCTAGAACTCACTATGTAGACCAGGCTAGCCTTGAACTCACAGAGATCCTCCTGTCTCTGCCTCATGAGTACTAGGACTAAAAGCAAGCACTAACAACCATCACCCACCCCCAACTGCCCCCACTTGCATTTTTTTTAAATTTCTGTATGTGTATGAATGTACTGTCTGCATGCAGGTTTGTGCACCCGTGTCGTGCAATGCCACGGAGGTCAGAAGAGGGTGTCGGATTCCCCTGGAACTGGAGTTCTCCTGGAATTGGAGTTTCAGACGGTTCTCGACGTCCATGTGGGTGCTGGGGATCGAACCTGGGACCTCTGAAAGAGCGGTCAGCGCTCTTAACTGCTAGGCCATCTCTCCAGCCCCGCATTTTTTTGAGGCAGTATTTCCCTGTGTAGCCCAGACTAGCTTCTAAGTCTCAATCCTCCTGCCTCAGCTTTCTGAGTGCTGTGATTACTGGCGTGATGGCCCAGAGTAAGTGAGTTCTTTGGGACAAAGTCTTGCTTTCTCATGAGCTAAATCCCAGCACACAGGAATCCACTCTGGAGAGCTGCGCGTGAACACTAAGCATTTTGGCTCCCTGTGAGATGCACTTTCTACCATCATGGTGCCTGTCCCTCACTGCTACGGTGATCAGTTAGTGTTATTTCTGGTCTATCTGCAGTATAGATGGCAGGGGTAATTTAGTAAATTAGTGTAGGCTTGGGCTGGAGGTATGCAGAAATGTCAATAGTCCTGGAATAATATGATTCATTCTCTCAAAGTTTGTCCAGTTTGAAGGAAGAGAAACAGTAGACAAAGAAAAACCAGACAACGCAGTCATTAGAAGTGTGTGTGGCATGCTCCGGTATCCCAGCTCTTAGAAGCCTGAGTGGAGGATTGTGGGTATGAGATTAGCCTGCACCTGTATCCCAGCTCTTAGAAGCCTGAGTGGAGGATTGTGGGTATGAGATTAGCCTGCACATGTATCCCAGCTCTTAGAAGCCTGAGTGGAGGATTGTGGGTATGAGATTAGCCTGGCTGCAGAGCAAGACCTTGTTTTTTGTTGTTGTCATTGTGTTTTTTCTTTGTTTTTGTTGTTTAAAGATGAACAAGAGTGTGTTGGAATAAAGAGGCAGAGCTGAGATCACAGGAGAATTAATACTGATTTTTTTTTTTTTACTTCTTATGTGTATGAGTGTACTGCCTGCATATAGATAGGTGCACCCTGGAACTGGAGTTAAAGACGGTTCTTAGCCGCTATGTGGGTGCTGGGAATCGAACCCCAGTCCTCTGTAAGAGCAGTCAGTGCTCTTAACCGCTGAGCCATCTCTGCAGCCCCATAGTACTGATTTCTTAATTAGTTGTCTTCCCTAAAGGCCAGAGGCTAAAGGAATGAAGACTTTTAGACTGTAAGGCAAAGGTGAGTAGGCCAGAATTGCTGCTTTAATCAAATTAGCAAAGGTGAGAAAGTAGAAAAGGTGATTTCATTGAAGTTCATGAAAAGGAGCTTGGCTGTCCAACATAGCATGTATGTCCAACATAGCATGTATGTCCAACATAGCATGTATGTCCACAGAAGACGAACGTGTGGGGAGCAGTAGTGGAAGCAGCATGAGGCCAGAGCCCCAAGTTATTACTGGGCTTGAAACAAGGCAAGAGAATGTATACGGGAACTCCTAGGGCCACTGAAAGGCTAATGGAAAGAGTCTAGGAAGAAGGGGGTGTGGGGTGAAGTGTAGCGCTGACCTAGTACATGGGAAGCCCTACATTTGATACCAGCACTGCAAGAAAGAAAGAGGAAGGAAGGAAGGGAGGGAGGGAGGGAGGGAGGGAGGGAGGAAGGGAGGGAGGGAGGGATATATATTATATACACATAGAAGAAAAAGGGAAGGAAGGTGAGATTTAGATGGAAGGAAGGAAGGAAGGAAGGAAGGAAAGGAGGGAGGGAGGGAGGAAGAAGGAAGGAAGGAAGGAAGGAAGGAAGGAAGGAAGGAAGGAAGGAAGGAAGGAAGGAAAGAAAGGGGCTGGTGGTAGTCCTGATTATTACAGGGACGGAAGCTGTGTGAAGAACTGGGTTCTTATATAGGAAATCTCAGAGCCAAATCATTTGTCAATAAACTCAAAGATTTCTTTTTTAAAAAATAAGAAAAGTAAGGAGAAAATGGACCCCATTTATATTCCTCAACTTCTATTTATGTCAATTAAAAAAAAACCTCAGGTAATTAAGGCTTTGAAAGAAGATAAGTTCCCTAATTAAATTGGCATAATGCATTTTCTTGGTTCAGAGGGGAGTAGGTGCCCCAGTTAAGCTGAGGATCTCAAGACCTCTTTCTAGCTCAAGCGTGGTGAAAAGGCAGCTGTGTGGGAGAGCTGTGTGGGAGAGCTGCTAGCCAGGCGGCCTGTCAGAGCGTGTCAGGGTGGCTCTGGGAATTCTCTGGTGACCACAGGTAGTCACATAACATTTGCTGCCACCAGAAACAGCCATCTACTCCAAATATGTTCTTAAATGTGTAAACAGGGGCTGGAGAGATGGCCTAGCGGTTGAGAGCGCCGACCGCTCTTACAGAGGACCCGGGTTCGATCCCCAGCACCCACATGGCGGCTGAGAGCCGTCTGAGGCTCCAATTCCAGAACTCCAGTTCCAGGGGAATCTGAGACCCTCTTCTGAACTCCGCGGCATTGCACGACACAGGTGCACAGACTTGCATGCAGACAGTACATTCATACACATACAGAAATAAATAAAAATTAATAAAAAAAAATGTGTAAACAGAGCATTCCGTCTGTACTTAGGCTGTTCCTTTGAAGCAAATGTGTGATGCTCTAGAAAGCATTATAGAATTCGTGAGACTATGTCAATGGCACCTCATTAGTTTTCATCTTCCAGCAAAGGGGAAAAGGCTGTCTTTTAAAGTTCTTTCTGAGCCAAGGCATGGCTCTACTGGTAAAGGCCTTTGGTGCCAAGCCTGACTGCCTCAGTTCAATCCTTGGGACCTACGTGGTGGCAGGAGAAAACCAACTTCCATCTGATTCCCATAAACTATCCCCTGTACTGCACATAAACGTCATGGTGTTTGAGTGGGTGCAGAGAGAGAGAGAGAGAGAGAGAGAGAGAGAGAGAGAGATAAAAAAATTTTGAATAAAATCTTGTTCTTAGTTAGGCCAAGCAGTACAGGCCTAGAATCTTAGCTACTCAGGAGGCTGAGATAGGAGGACCACAAGTTCAAGGCCTGCCTGGGCAGCTCAGCAGAGCCCTGTTTCGAAATTTAAAAATACAAAAAAGGATGGAGATATAGCTCAGCAGTGGTGTGCTTGCTTGACATGTTTAGGCCCTGGGTTTAATCCCTGGGACTACAAAAACAAACAGACAACAGGATTTTCATCTTGTTATTAACAACAATACCATGAAATTGGTGGTGCCCTAGTTAAGTCTCAATGTAAATGGAGGAAATTAATTTTTCTGAGATCAGTGTTCCATCGGTCATACTTTGAGATTAGTGAGAGCCGAGTCCTCTATTCCCATTACATTTAGGAATTACTGTTGAAAAGTTTGACCCTGTTTTTATTCTCAAACTACTTCATTAAAACTTCCAAAATAAAAACTAATTTATCTGCTGTCTCATTTGATTTGCACATGCTTTCTTAATTCTAAAACCAACTTGTATGAAAACTCTTTTTCTTGTGTCCATAAATTGTAACCTTGACTGTGCGCCTTTCTAAAATATTTATTATGATTGTATGTATATGCATGTATGTGTATTCGTGTCTGTGCCACAAGTGTGTGTATGTGTGGGTCAGAGGACAACTCGTGAGAGTCTGTTCTCTCCCTCCACTGTGGGGGTTTGGGGGATTAACTTCAGGTGGTCAGGCAAGGCAGTAAGTGCCTTTAGCCACTGAGTCCTCTTGCTAGACCAGTGAGCGTGTACTTTTGTTAGCTTATTGTAATAGAAACATATGCAGTCTGTGTTATAAATTATACATGTAGAGAGCAGTGGGAGCTCACATAATCTTAAGTTCTAATACCATTAGCCACATAGTTGAAGTAGAGATTAGAGTCAACCTTCCAGAATTTGGACAGTGTCCAGCTATTTGTTTCATAGTCCATTATTATAAGATTCTGCACCTCCTTTCATTGGGTCTCTCAACGCTTCTATATATAATCTCCATGTGCTTCAGATTTCCTCTGGTGGTCATGATTTTAAATATTTTGCTAGTTGTTAAAGTATCAGAGAGTAACTATCACTATAGACACTCTTGATTTCCTAGAAAAAGACGATGGATTTTATTTTATTTTATTTTATTTTACTTTTACTTTTGTCTTTTCAAGACAGGGTCTCCCTGTAGCCCCAGCAGTCCTGGAACTCACTCTGTAGACAAAGGCTGGCCTTGAACTCACAAAGATCTGCCTGCCTCTGCCTCCCGAGTGCTAGGATTAAAGGCGTGTACCACCACGCCTGGCGACGAAGGATTTTAAATGGACCTAAGAGTCATAATGAAGGAAAGATTGGAAAGTTATGATAATATTTTAATTTAGAGCCTACAAAATTCAGTTCATCACTACTAATGTGAAAGTGATTGGCTTGTACTAATGACTTGAGGGGAAAAAAACAGTTCTTTTCTTTCAAACTAAATGATGCTAATCATTAAAAAGTATGTTAAAATATTTTTATAAAGGTGATCTCACACGATTACCATAATGCTTACTTTTTGTGACTGGAAATACATCTTTATTTTCTCTTTTTTTTTTTTTTTAAATATTCAAGATGTGTACGCATCTAATGAGTACTAACGGCACCAATGTACCAGGACAAACATTTGCCACTGACTCTCAAGTGTATGTGTGTGACAGAAGAGAGAGAGCAATGTCCCTTGAGCAAGACTTTCTGCAGCTGTTGTGTACATTAATCCAGGGAGCAGATCTCCCAACACTAAATATAGCAAGCAGATCCTTTTACATGATAAAAAAAAAAGTTTTAAATGAAAGCCTTTAACTATGGAGTCACATTATTTTAGATTTGATATCCTTTAAAAAGGAAATAGGCATTACACACATATTTTCCATATAAAATTCTTTTAACTAATGAATATGTAGAAAATGCCAGTTATATTGGTAAAACATCACAACTTCCTCTGTTGAAGTATTTTTCCTTAGAGCTCAAATAGGCTGCCATCTCTGTAAGTCTCAGCGCCCCCACTCCCAAAGCTTTGCATGGAGAAAGCTTTGTTTTCCATTTAATTGTGTATCTCATACAAAATTAGAAAGTTATCCTAGGTTCCACCCCAAGAAGCAGTAATCAGCTCCCTGAAATATCCCTTTTCCCACTGTCAGTATCCTGTTATCAAAACACACTTTGTAAACTTAAATCTGGATATTACCTTTCTTTATTTAGGTGACCCAGATGAGGACGGTTCAACCCAGGCAGTCCACCACGATGCAATTATCCGTGGAGAAGTTTTCGATGAAAACACAGGAGAAAAGGGAATGTCTTCACGCCCTTGGAACGAGAGAGTAGCCGTCCATAGAGAGCGATGAGATAACCTCAGTTTCGGTGAAGATGGCTGTAAGAAGCTGGGCAACCTGTCACCACCAGAGCCAGAGCATTTGTCAGCTCACAGGTCCCAAGTTATTTTGAGCTGTATACACCATGTGCCTGAGAAACATTCCACCTGATTGGACAGGAGAAAACTGAGCAAAGGGATTCCACAGCAGGATGGCACCCACAGGCCTTGGGGTCAGTGGTTTTTCCACCTATAGAATTTCACTTACAGCAGGAACACCAATGTGTTTATTGGTTGATGTTTGGAATTAACAGTAAATGCACTATATTATAAATCATCTGTCAAAGAAAAAGGCATTAGTTTCAAAGTGTATTAGGATTTGCAATTTTAATGCATTTTTGAGTTTATTTATTTATTTATGTCTGTGTGTGGATTTGTATGATATATATGTGGGGGGGTGCATGTGTGCCATCGTGTGCATATGACAGGGGACAACTCTCAGGATTGAGTTTTCTCCTTCCACCTTGTGGGACCTAGGGATTGAACTCAAGTTGTCAGGCTTGGCAGCAAGTGCCTTTACCACTGAGCCATAGTGCTGGCCCAATAGCTTTAATTTTGATCCATGGAAAACTTGCCATCATTTAATTATTAATATACTGAGGAAATTTGGCTAACATATTAAAGCTATGAGATTTTGGGATGCATGTCCATGAGTCACAAAAATCACAGAGAAAAAGTAGAAGAAAAAAAACCACATCAATATAAGAATGAACACAGGAACAATTTAGTTTGAACAAACTTGCAAAAACATAAATTGGATACTGCTTAAAGTTAAAACAAAGGTGGTCCATGTGACTCAGTGCACAAAGAAGCTTGCCATCAAGACTGATGTCCTGAGTTCAATCCCCTGGAACCCACAATGTAGAAAGAGAAAACCAGCTCCTTCGAGTTGTCCTCTGGCCTCCACATGTGCACTGTGGCACTGTGCACACACATACAGTCACATACATGCACACATACATATATACATAAATGTAATTTTAAATTAGAAAAAAAAAAAGGGACGATGAGATGGCTCAGCAAGTAACATGTGTGCCACGAAAGCCTGACAGTCTGAGTTCAATCCCTGGGACCCATGTAGAGGTGGAAGGAGAGAGCCAACTCAATAGAGTTGTCTTCTAGCCTCTGCACATGTTCTATGGCGCGTGTGTGAGGCCCCACAAGAATAATAAACACAATTTTTTAAAAGATTGTTGTTTATATTTTTAATTTATTATTTTTATGTGTATGAGTGTATTATTTGACTGTATATAAGGACATCCATGTCTACAATGCCTGTGGAGGTCAGAAGAGAACATTGGATCCCCTGGAACTGGAGTTATAGACAGTTGTTAGCCACTGTGTGGGTGCTGGGAACCGAAACTAGGCTGAGCCATTTTTCTAGCCCCAAGATTCTTGCTTTTAAAAAGTTAAAATGATTAAATGATATAGCACAGTAGCACAGTACAACTCTTTTTTTTTTTTTTGGTCTTTTTGAGACAGGGTCTCCCAGTAGCTCTGGCTGTCCTGGAACTCACTATGTAGACCAGGCTGGCTTTGAACTCACAGAGATCTGCCTGCTTCTGCCTCCCAAGCTCTAGGATTAAAGGTGTGTGCCACCACCCCCAGCCACAGTACAACTCTTATTAATATATTAGTCCCTGGGGAAAATTTTGTGTCTTATTTTGAAAAAAAAATCAATGTTAGACATCTTCTTTCACAAGCAGTGAAGAAAAAAATCAGTAAAAAAAAGCCCTTAATGTAACCAACATGTGCTCAGATACCACTTTTTTTTTTTTTTTTTTGGTCCTTTTTGGACAGGGTCTCCCTGTAGCCCCACTGTCCTGGTAACTCACTCTTAGACCAGGCTGGCCTTGAACTCACAAAGATCTCCTCCTCTGCCCCTGAGTGCTAGCATTAAAGGTGTGTATCACCACGCCAGGCTGGAGTTATTTTTCCTAAGAATCATTTTTAAATTCTGGTAGCATGGAATACATTAGTTTAAATCTGGCTTTATCATTAATTCACACAACTGTTTATAAGTGTCTTCTCATTCATTCATTCATTTCATTCATTCATTCATCCAACATGCATTTAATTAATGCCTACCATTGCCAGGCACTAGGTGTTAAAACAGAACATAAAATACACACATCTTCCTGACCTCGTGGAACATATTAAGAGCTCTCTGTCCTCTTCAGTCATCTTGAAACTTACCATAGTGCATTGGACAGAGATGAAATGTTTGTTTATTGTGATTGCAACAGAGGTTTCACCACAATTTTTCTTATAGGGTCTTATGCATAGACTGGCAAAATAGAACTGTTATTGAAGAAGAAAAAAGTGCGGGGGAAGAGCTAAGCTACCTGGTTGGGTCTTTCTTTGTTTTTAAAAATTAAATTAGTATATACAAAGTAAGCACGTTTCCTTGTCATCTTTTTTTTATTTTGTTTAAATTTATTTTTGTATATGTATGAGTGTACTGTCTGCATGTAGGTCTGTGCACCTGTGTCGTGCAATGCCGCGGAGGTCAGAAGAGGGTCTTTTGATTCCCCTGGAACTGGAGTTCTCCTGGAATGGAGTTACAGACAGGTTCTTTAGCCACCATGTGGGTGCTGGGATTGAACCCGGGTCCTCTGCAAGAGCAGTCGGCACTCTTAACCACTAGGCCATCTCTCCAGCCCCCCCCTTGTCATTCTTATACATAGCTGCTCCTCTCCCTCATCTCTCTGTTGCCCCATGCCCCTCTTAGCCCCTTCCGTCACCAGAAGTCCATGTTCTGCCTTATATCACATGTATCTTATAACCCTCCCCAATCTCTTCCCTTAATAGCAAGACTATTGACATTAGCTAGGCATGGTGGCATACTCCTGTAATCCCAACACTGGGAGGTTGAGGCAGGAGGATTTTGTGAGCTTCCCAAGGCCAGCCTGGGACCTAAATCATTGGTGTAGTATAAGACAAGTGTAACTCAATTGAAAAACTATATATGAAAACCAAACAACTAAAATTGACATGAAATAAATGTCATTTAAGTGAGTTTTAGATTAGATGAAAATCTGTGATTGTCATGATCCATAGGGTACAAAGTCAATTCGCATTCATAAAAACAACAAAAAATAAATGGGGATCTTCCCTTATACCTCACTTGAATCTCAAGCCATAGTCAGTATCAGTGCTGCCAGGACTGAGTCAGACATGGGAAAGCCAACCCTCTATTTCAGATAGCTAATAGGTATGCTGAAGACTGACCTTCCACATATGTGGAAATGCTTCTAACCAGTGTAAGGGACCATGTTTACTTCCCTGAAAATTGCCACAGCAAGCCTGGGAGCCTACTGTTTTTTTACCTAGGGATAAAATACTGAGTTTGGAGGAGGACTGACACATACTGGCGGAGAATTAGAGTAGTGAAAGCTAGGCATTGGTAGAATGACGGAACGGAATACATAAGGTTGAATAGATACCAGCTGACAATTAATTTAAGTATAGTGTATCTAGATATAAGAGTTGTGTTGGTGGGTATGCAACATAGTCTGCTTTGTATATTCGCGCAGCACTCAGGAGGGCTAGAAATTGAAGGTGAATTAAGATGTGCGCAGGTGTCTTTGGAAAGTGGAGTTCTGTAATGAATGATGTCCTTACCTGGATTGAGTCTATTACTGTTGATAACAAGAGTCAGTCCCCAGGATTGGTGCCTCCAAAAATCTCTCCCGCTCTCTCTCTCCAGTCGACTCAAATTGTTTCCAGGCGCTATGCATGTGAGATCTTACGAATTGGGTATATCCCTGTATGAACAATAAAGTGATGATGGGAGCAATTATCACCACACACACACAACACACACCAGTCTCCCTGTAGCCCCACCTGTCCTGGAACTCACTCTGTAGACCAGGCTGGCCTTGAACTCACAAAGATCTGCCTACCTCTGCCTCCTGAGTGCTAGCATTAAAGGTGTGTATCACCACGCCCGGCTGGAGTTATTTTTCCTAAGAATCATTTTTAAATTCTGGTAGCATGGAATACATTAGTTTAAATCTGGCTTTATCATTAATTCACACAACTGTTTATAAGTGTCTTCTCATTCATTCATTCATTCATTCATTCATTCATCCAACATGCATTTAATTAATGCCTACCATGTGCCAGGCACTAGGTGTAAAACAGAACATAAAATACACACATCTTCCTGACCTCGTGGAACATATTAAGAGCTCTCTGTCCTCTTCAGTCATCTTGAAACTTACCATAGTGCATTGGACAGAGATGAAATGTTTGTTTATTGTGATTGCAACAGAGGTTTCACCACAATTTTTCTTATAGGGTCTTATGCATAGACTGGCAAAATAGAACTGTTATTGAAGAAGAAAAAAGGCGGGGGAAGAGCTAAGCTACCTGGTTAGGGTCTTTCTTTGTTTTTAAAAATTAAATTAGTATATACAAAGTAACACGTTTCCTTGTCATTCTTTTTTTTATTTTTTTAAATTTATTTTTGTATATGTATGAGTGTACTGTCTGCATGTAGGTCTGTGCACCTGTGTCGTGCAATGCCGCGGAGGTCAGAAGAGGGTCTTGGATTCCCCTGGAACTGGAGTTCTCCTGGAATTGGAGTTACAGAAGGTTCTTAGCCACCATGTGGGTGCTGGGGATTGAACCCGGGTCCTCTGCAAGAGCAGTCGGCACTCTTAACCACTAGGCCATCTCTCCAGCCCCCCCCCTTGTCATTCTTATACATAGCTGCTCCTCTCCCTCATCTCTCTGTTGCCCCATGCCCCTCTTAGCCCCTTCCGTCACCAGAAGTCCATGTTCTGCCTTCATATCACATGTATCTTATAACCCTCCCCAATCTCTTCCCTTAATAGCAAGACTATTGACATTAGCTAGGCATGGTGGCATACTCCTGTAATCCCAACACTTGGGAGGTTGAGGCAGGAGGATTGTTGTGAGTTCAAGGCCAGCCTGGGTACCTAAACTATAGAATGAGATCTTCTCTTGAAAACCAAAAACCAAAATATAACAAATAAATCTTGATTTAGATGTATCTAAGTGGTAGAACTCTTGCTTAGGATGCACAAATCCCAGGTTCAATCTTCAGCATCATAAAAACAACAAAAATAAATGGGATCTTCCTCTACTACCTCACTTGAATCTCAAGCCATAGTCAGTATCAGTGCTGCCAGGACTGAGTCAGACATGGGAAAGCCAACCCTCTATTTCAGATAGCTAATAGGTATGCTGAAGACTGACCTTCCACATATGTGGAAATGCTTCTAACCAGTGTAAGGGACCATGTTTACTTCCCTGAAAATTGCCACAGCAAGCCTGGGAGCCTACTGTTTTTTTACCTAGGGATAAAATACTGAGTTTGGAGGAGACCCATACTGACAGATAGGTAGACTAGCATTGGTAGAATGACGGAACTAGGAATACCACCAAGTATTAATATGGATTTAAGATAAAGGTTGTGTGGTGGTACACGCCTTTAATCCCAGCACTCAGGAGGCAGAGGTAGAGGATCTCTGTGAGTTCAAGGCCAGCCTGGTCTACATAGTCAGTTCCAGGCCAGCTGTGGCTACATGGAGACCCTGTCTCAAACACACACACACACACACACACACACACACACACACACACACACACATAAACACCCCAAAAAGAAAAAACAGAATGATTACAGAAAAGCCAAGAAATTCCTAGGATTGTTTTTTTTTTGGGGGGGGTACATTTTCAAATATAAATACTTAAAATTTTAAGCGTTTTAAAAAAGCTAAGTATTATTATCTAAGCATTATTTGGCAATTATGGGTACAAAGCTCATATTCTAGATTTTAGTTTGTAAAATCGGTTTTTGCTTCCATATAACCTAGTCCCTGCCCTGCCTATCAGTTATAATTAAACAAACATTATACCATAAACTTCCGAGTTTAAATTTTACCAAGGTTTATTGGTACAAGGAATAATGTATAAAACTTTGTAAATATACAACATAGTTTAAAATGTACTTAACTAGCAAACACAAGGTTCCATGTCTAAAGCACCCCCATAGCACTGAGCAGTCATCTAACACATGTTTATTGTGTTTCGAATGTGATCCTGTGTTGGCCTTCAGCTGTTTTCTTAATTCAGTCACCGCTACAGAAGCAATCTACTCACACTGGACTGATCCACAGGAATGCTAAGGACTCTGGGAAAGCTACCATAGAGGAAGTCTTCACTCGGAAGAGAAACTTAAAAGAATTCTTATGCTAGAAGATTCATATAGCAGTTTTTATTTGCTAATTTTTCTACGTCCACAGGTTTTTAATGTCTTAAAAATCTCTCCTATATAGCAAAGTTTCAATAACTGCCTTAAGTTCATAGATTTATGTGGAGGAGTTCCCCTCTAGCATCCAAAGAAAAATAACCCATGTGTCATATTATTTGAAGGCCAAAGACATGCATTTACGGTTTAAAGTTTGTCTTCATTACAGAGTCAAGTTTCTGACCATCTCAGCAAGACAGAATTGGCATAGCACAACTTTTACAGATCAGGCCTACGATACAACTGCAAAATATAAAGAATTCCTTAAGAAGTTTCTTTTTCATCTTAAACATTTTCCTGGACAAACTAAAAGCATTTTTTAAATTATAAATTCAGAAGTCATTCGGCAAAGGCACAGAAAACATTTTCAACAAAATTAGAGGAGGGGAAAAAAAAGTCATTTGGTTTTAAAAAAAAACAAAACAAAACTATAAAACAATTTTTGTTCAAAGCTGAAAAGAACACCCGTTTAATAACATGATCTTGAAAAGGAAAGTCGTTACCTGTCTCAGGAGAGGCACAATCCCCGTATCAATCAACTGGGATCATCTAAAGCCCAAATCTCACTGCCCGACTTGTGTCAGCCACAAAAGCAACATGAAGGAAATGTGATACTGCCCAGCTACGGCAATGAAGGGTATTTACAGGGTTCCACTGCTGGTCCAGGGACAGTCGCTTAGAACAGATTGCTCTTTCAGATGGACTTTAATAATCCAGTCTGTATGGTGTTCTTAGCCTGGAGTGGTGGTGGGGGTGGATGATAACTAACAAGACTAAGGACACAGACATTCTTTATCTCTTAGACAAGACGAGAAAAACTGTAAAAAATCTAAAAGAACATCAACCCAAAACAGTATATATGAAAATACTGAGAGGAATCCTGTTACTCTGTATGTTAATTAAAGAGTAACATAAAGTGGGGGCTGGAGAGATGGCCTAGTGGTTAAGAGCGCCGACCGCTCTTACAGAGGACCCGGGTTCGATTCCCAGCACCCACATGGCGGCCGAGAACCGTCTGTAACTCCAATTCCAGGAGAACTCCAGTTCCAGAGGAATCCGACACCCTCTTCTGACCTCCGCGGCATTGCACGACACAGGTGCACAGACTTGCATGCAGACAGTACATTCATACACATACAGAAATAAATAAAATAAAAAAAAGAGTAACATAAAGTATATTTAAAACAAAAATCACGGGCCGGAGAGATGGCTCAGCAGTTAAGAGTACTGACTGCTCTTGCAGAGGACCTGGGTTCAATCCCCAGCACCCACATGGCAGCTGAGAACCGTTTTTAACTCCAGTTCCAGGGGAATCCGACATCCTCTTCTGACCTCCGTGGCATTGCACGACACAGGTGCACCAACCTATATGCAGACAGTACATTCATACACATAAAAAATAAATAAAATTTTAAAAAATGTATCTTGGTGCTGGGTGTGTAGCTCCGTGGTTATATGCATGAACCCCTGAATTCAATTGCCAGCATCTGTACATGTTCAGATTCCAAATGTACACACAGAATGTACAGGCACACATGTGCACACACAGAGAGATAAGATAAAGAAAGAATAGAAAATTTTGTTTACAATGTGGACACTATTATAATTTTCTATTTGACAATCTGTGATCTCAAAAGATGTGGTGGCGCATGCCTTTGATCCCAGCACTCGGGAGGCAGAGGCAGGCAGATCTCTGTGAGTTCAAGGCCAGCCTGGTCTACAGAGTGAGCTCCAGGACAGCTGAGACTAAAAGGGAGACCATGTTTCAAAAATACAAAAAAAAAAAAAAAAGATAGTCAAAGCCCACCCAGGGTCAGACAAATAAGTGCTTGAGCCAAAATTGAATCTAAGGCTAAATCTGTGTTTCTAACCATTGTAAATATTTAAAAAAAAATTTTTTTTTTTGGACTTTTTGAGACAGGGTCTCCCTGTAGCCCCAGCTGTCCTGGAACTAGCTCTGTAGACTAGCCTGGCCTCGAACTCACAAAGATCCGCCTGCCTCTGACTCCCAAGTGCTAGGATTAAAGGCGTGCGCCACCATGCCCGGCCTTAATTTTTTAATTTATTTTTTATGTATGAATGTACTGTCTGTATGTAGGTTGGTGCACCCGTGGTGTGCAATTCTGCAGAGGTCAGAAGAGGATGTCAGATTCCCCTGGAACTGGAGTTAAAGACAGTTCTCAGCTGCCATGTGGGTGCTGGGGATCGAAGCCGGGTCCTCTGCAAGAGCAGTCGGCGCTCCCAACCGCTAGGCCATCTCTCCAGCCTCAACCATTGTAAATATTTAAATGTCCACATTTTCAGCATTTCTGTGAAAAAAAAAATAAAGATTAAAACATACCTTCTCTTTTAGTAAGTAATCTAAAGGGCTATTAAATGTACGATACTTTAAGCTATTTTTCTTTTTTTTTTTTTTTTTTTTTTTTTTTTTTTTGGTCTTTTTGAGACAGGGTCTCCCTGTAGCCCCAGTTGGCCTGGACCTCTCTATGTAGACCAGGCTGGCCTTGAACTCACAGAGATCTGCCTGCCTCTGCCTCCCAAGTGCTGGGATTAAAGGCATGCGCCACCATGCCCGGCTCTTAAGCTACGTTTCTATTTTTAAAAAATTTTTTTATTTCTTTATGTGTATGAATGTACTGTCTGCATGCAGGTCTGTGCATCCGTGTCATGCAATGCCGCAGAGGTCAGAAGAGGGTGTCGGATTCCCCTGGAACTGGAGTGCTCCTGGAATTGGAGTTTCAGACGGTTCTCGGCCGCCTTGTGGGTGCTGGGGATCGAACCTGGGTCCTCTGTAAGAGCAGTTGGTGCTCTTAACTGCTAGGCCATCTCTCCAGCCCCAAGCTACGTTTCTAATTGAAACTAAGTCTGAAATTGTTTTGTATGATTAGATAAAACGAAGGGAAAATGTAAAAGGGCAGGGAAAGCAAATGCTTTCAAAGATGCTCTAGTGGCAGGATTTCAGTTTGGAAGGTGGCATCCCGTGCAGACAAGCAGGACACATGAAGGCTCAGAGGCAGTGGACTAAAGGACGAGCTAAACACATTCACAGACTTTGTATTCATGATAGCAGTTGTGCTGAAATCACTTAAGAGCTTTGTTCATTTGAAACTTGATTGAAATGCTTTAAATGTTACATTTGAACACATCAACATGAGTCAATAATTTTCTATTTTTGCAAGATAGGGGTAGGAAAGTGTGTTTGAATTCCCCTTGTATAATATTAGCAAGGAATATGCTAACATAGCAGGCTCTGGGGGATTCCACTCAGATTCTATTTTAGGGTTACAAGGACATCTTGGAAAGCTGAAAGCAAAGTTCAGCGTTCTTACTCAGGACCCAAGTGATCACACTAGCACCGATGAGGGGAGGGAAGGAAATGGGGACTAATGTTTCTGATTCTGGAAGTTTCTTTCTTAATTCCCAATAATCCCAAGACATAATGTTATTTTCAAACTGGGTTTAAAGAAGTGCAGCTTTTACCATGTTACCCAACCACTGGGATGCCAAGCTGCTGGATTCAAACATTGGGCTTTTAGTTTAGAATGCATCTGTTTTTCATTGGTCACCACTGTCTTCTCCTGAAGGTTAAGTATTCAGTTTAGTGTAAACCAGGCATAATGCAAAGGAGGCTATTCATCCTGATTATATTTTAATTAAAAAATTTGTTTCTATGCATACAGTGTTTTTTGCCTGCATATAAGTGCACCATGTGGGTGCAATACCCAGAGAGCCTGAGAGGGCGACAGCTTCCCGGCAACTAAAGTTATACACAGCTGTTAGCTGCTGCCATGTGGTTGCTGGGAACCGAACCCCAGTTCTCTGAAAGAGCAGCCAGGACTCTTAGTTGCTGTGCCATCTCTCCGGCCCTTTGATTTTTATGTTTTAATGGGCAAAGAAATTGTGGAAGCTATTACTTTGGTCCTATGGATATGGTATTTATTTGCTAGAAACAAAAAGGAAACAGAAAAATAATGTAAGACAGAGCCTAGGCTTAGGACTATTTAAAAAAAATTTTTTTGGGGGGGCAGACAGGGTCTCCCTGTAGCCCCAGCTGGCCTGGAACTCACTCTGTAGACTAGGCTGGCCTCGAACTCACAAAGATCTACCTGCCTCTGCCTCCCGAGTGCTAGGATTAAAGGCACACACTACCACGCCCGGTGAGGTATATTTTTATTGAATTTTTGTGCACTTCATTAAAAAAGTCTTTTTTTTTTTTTTTTTTTTTTGGTCTTATTTGAGACAGAGTCTCCCTGTAACCTCAGCTGTCCTGGAACTCACTCTGCAGACCAGGCTGGCCTTAAACTCACAAAGCTCTACCTGCCTCTGCCTCCCAAGTGCTAGGATTAAAAGTGTGCACCACCGGGCTAGAGAAATGGCCTAGCGGTTGAGAGCGCCAACTGCTCTTGCAGAGGACCCGGGTTCGATCCCCAGCACCCACATGGTGGCTGAGAATCGTCCGTAACTCCAATTCCAGGAGAACTCCAGTTCCAGGGGAATCCGACGCTCTCTTCTGACCTCTGCAGCATTGCACAACACGGGTGCACAGACCTACATGCAGACAGTACATTCATACACATAAAGTAAATAAATAAATAATTTAAAAAGTGTGCACCACCACGCCCAGCTAATAAAAAATCTTAATCATCTTTCTGTCCCCTCCCCCATCTGTACCCCTCATAACCCACCCCCTGTCATATATGTTAAGACCTATCAAGTTACCATTTATTACACCCAAATGTCCCTCAATGCAAGTTCATCCACTGGAGTCTACTTAATGAAGATCTATACACACACACTGGCAAAGGATCAGAAACGTATCTGAGAAGTTATTATGAAAGTGTTTACTGTGAAATTAGTAAATGAGTCAAATGGAATAAATTTGTTGCCAAAGAGAGAAGAGTATAAAGTTAGAGTTTGGAGAATGCAAAGTCACAGGTAATCTGTACATCGTATCTATTTTTTTAATTTTATTTTTTATGTGTATGAATGTACTGTCTGCATGTAGGTTTGTGCACCAGGTTGTGTAATGCCATGGAGGTCGGAAGAGGGTGTTGGATTTCCCTGGAACTGGAGTTAAAGATGGTTCTTAGCCACCATGCAGGTGCTGGGAATCGAACCTGGGTCCTCTGCAAGAGCAGTCGGCACTCTTAACTGCTGAGCCATCTCTCCAGCCCCACATCGTATCTATTTTAACTTACACCTGGTTCTATCTATTTGATGTTTTCTTGAGTTAGGAAACTTTCTGTCAAGAAAAGGTAGAGTGCCTTAACCTAGGAAGACCTGCAAACCATTACATCCCGCCTTCTCATCCATTCTGCTCGTCTCCACGTTGTTCTTCGTTCCAAACCGAGGGTGAGTTATTTAAGGTCTAGTCTAAACAAAGTCTCCTGGTCCAAGGTGATCATTGAGTGTGTTAATGTTTGGGAGCTTCTTTCATCTTCTAGTCTAGGTGGTAGGCAGTAATTCAGAATGTGGTGGCGTCAGTAACCGGGGTAAGTAAGCAGACAACAGAAAACACAAAAAACTCGTCACAGTGTACAGCAAGCCTTAAAGCTACTTGCAGATGGTCACGGGCCTGACATACTGTGCATTTTAAAACAAGCATAAGAAAAAAAAAGATTGAAATAATCACACTCTATCCCACAAATGTTGTAATAATTATATGTTGATTAATTTCATTTAAAAAGAACATGAAAGCCTTGGAGTAAGTAGAAACACGATTATCCTGATCCTATAATAGGTCTTACCAGCCACTCTTCTGCACAAATCCTTGTCTGTGATAAAGAGTTCCACTGATATTTCCACACCGTCTCCTTTCCACATTCCTCTGCTGTTTGTTTATTATGCAATTAAACAACTAGCCACATTTCTTTGAAGTACTGATCCGCTGGTCTCTACTTCCTAAGCAGTAGGATTATAGGCGCGCGCCACCATGTCCTGCTCTTCTCACACTGCTGAATTCAACTAACTTTTCGATTATTTAAAAAAGATTGTTAGCCGGGCATGGTGGCGCACGCCTTTAATCCCAGCACTCGGGAGGCAGAGGCAGGAGGATCTCTGTGAGTTCAGGGCCAGCCTGGTCTACAGAGCGAGCTCCAGGACAGCTGGGACTAAAGGGAGACCCTGTCTCAAAAGACCAAAAAAAAAAAAAAAAGATTGTTACTTGTTCATTTGGGTTTTTTTTCTTTTTTAATGTGGTCTTCCTACAGCCCTGCCTGGCCTGGAACTTGCTACGTAGATCAGGGTGGCCTTAATCTCACAAGAGATCTGCCTGCCTCTGCTTCCTGAATGCTGGGACTAAAGGTATATGCCATCATGCCTGTCCAATATTGATTTATTATTTTTAATTATGAGTGTGTGTGCATGCCTCTGTGTAGGTATGGGTATGTGAGTGCCCTCGGAGACCAGAAACATCAGATCCTGTGGAACTGGAGATCAGGCAGTTGTGAGCCACCTGACATGGGTGGTAGGAACTGAACTCAGGTCTTCTGCAGGAGTGGAACCCACTCTTATTCATGGAGCCATCACTAGGCCTATCATTTATGCTTTATCCTCCCAGTCAGATAAATTCCTTGGGAATGAGAGACATAATTTAAAAAATTTTTTTTTTATTATTTTTTTCTGTATGTGTATGAATGTACTGTCTGCATGTAGGTCTGTGCACCCGTGTTGAGCAATGCCGAGGTCAGAAGAGGGTCTCGGTTTCCCCTGGAACTGGAGTTCTCCTGGAATTGGAGTTACAGACGGTTCTTAGCCGCCATGTAGGTGCTGGGGATCGAACCTGGGTCCTCTGCAAGAGCGGTTGGTACTCTTAACCGCTAGGCCATCCCTCCAGCCCGAGACATAATTTTAAAAAGTTGTTATTTTTATGTGCATGTAAGCGCACATGGATTGCGCAGTGCCCATGTTGGTCAGAAGAGGGTGTTGGATACCCTGGAATTGGAGTTAAGGACAGTTTTTAGCTGCCATGTGGGTGCTGTGAATCAAACTCAGGTCCTCTGGAAGAATAGCAAGTATTCTTCTTAATCACTGAACCATCTCTCCAGCCTGAGAGCCATAATTTTTTAAAAAGATTTTTATTTTTATTTATGTGTGTGTGTGTGTGTGTGTGTGTGTGTGTGTATCCCAATGCCCACAGAGGCCAGAAGAGGGTGTTGGATCCTCAGGAGCTGGAGTTACAGGTAGTTGAACTGCCCAGTGTGGGTGCTGGGAACAGAACTCAGGTCCTTCTGAAGACCAGCAGTCGCTCCTAACCACTGCACCCCCATAAAAATCTTTTAACCAGGCAGGGCGTGGTGGTGCATGCCTGTAATTCCAGCACTTGGGAGGCAGAGGGAGGTGGATCTCTGTTAGTTCAAGGCCAGCCTGTTCTACTTAGTGAGTTCCAGGATAGCTGGGGCTATGGGGAGACCCTGTCTCAAAACAGACCAAAGGAAAAACAAAACAAAACAAAACAAAACCCAACAACAACAAAAAACTTTTAACCACAGCTTATAATGTGCCTTGACCTTAGAACTACAGTTCTAAGGTCAAGGCACATTATAAAGTAGACAGGTAATAAATATTTGTCTGTGGCATGCCATGAAAATGATATATACAGTATTATGTTGGTGCAAACTATGCCCTCAATTGAGCATATATTTGCTTTGTATGTGCCAAGAGAGACCAAATGGCCTAAGACCTATCCATTAGGTGACAGAGTTAATATGATGTTTGACAGAAAAATGCTATGAAGATTTAAGTCAAATGAAGGAGGGAGTGAAAAAGGATTAGGTTGTGGCTTGTGTGCCAGTCACAGTGAGATCTACGTGTGCCCGGGCTCCAAGTACCAGTCACAGTGAGATCTATGTGTGCCCGGGCTCCAAGTACCAGTCACAGTGAGATCTATGTGAGCCTGGGCTCCATGTAGCAGTCACAGTGAGATCTATGTGTGCCCGGGCTCCAAGTACCAGTCACAGAGAGATCTATGTGAGCCTGGGCTCCATGTAGTAGTCACAGTGAGATCTATGTGAGCCTGGGCTCCATGTAGCAGTCACAGTGAGATCTATGTGTGCCCGGGCTCCAAGTACCAGTCACAGTGAGATCTGTGTGTGCCTGGGCTCCATGTAGTAGTCACAGTGCGATCTATGTGAGCCCAGGCTCCATGTAGCAGTCACAGTGTGATCTGTGTGTGCCCGGGCTCCATGTAGTAGTCACAGTAGGATTTATGTGTGCCCAGGCCCCATGTAGCAGTCACAGTGAGATCTATGTGAGCCTGGGCTCCATGTAGCAGTCACAGTAAGATCTATGTGTGCCCGGGCTCCAAGTAGCAGTCACAGTGAGATCTACGTGTGCCCGGGCTCCATGTAGCAGTCACAGTGAGATCTACGTGTGCCTGGGCTCCATGTAGCAGTCACAGTGAGATCTACGTGTGCCCGGGCTCCAAGCAGTAGTCACAGTGAGATCTATGTGAGCCCGGGCTCCATGTAGCAGTCACAGTGAGATCTACGTGAGTCCGGGCTCCATGTAGCAGTCACAGTGAGATCTACGTGAGTCCGGGCTCCATGTAGCAGTCACAGTGAGATCTACGTGAGTCCGGGCTCCATGTAGCAGTCACAGTGAGATCTACGTGAGTCCGGGCTCCATGTAGCAGTCACAGTGAGATCTATGTGTGCCCGGGCTCCATGTAGCAGTCACAGTGAGATCTACGTGAGCCTGGGCTCCATGTACCTGTCACAGTGAGATCTATGTGAGCCCGGGCTCCATGTAGCAGTCACAGTGAGATCTATGTGAGACCAGGCTCCATGTAGTAGTCACAGTGAGATCTATGTGTGCCTGCGCTCCATGTAGTAGTCACAGTGAGATCTATGTGAGCCTGGGCTCCATGTACCAGTCACAGTGAGATCTATGAGTCTTGGCTCCATGTAGCAGTCACAGTGAGATCTATGGGAGCCTTGGCTCCATGTAGCAGTCGCAGTAAGATCTATTTGAGCCTGGGCTCCATGTAGCAGTCACAGTAAGATCTATGTTAGCCTGGGCTCCATGTAGTAGTCACAGTGAGATCTATGTGAGCCTGGGCTCCATGTAGCAGTCACAGTGAGATCTATGTGAGCCCGGGCTCCATGTAGCAGTCACAGTAAGATCTATGTGAGCCCGGGCTCCATGTAGCAGTCACAGTAAGATCTATGTGAGCCCGGGCTCCATGGCTGCCTGCAGGTCCTGACTGTGAGAACCCTGCTTTTGGAAGAGGCTTGTTGTTAAACACCCACCTTGCTCAATGGTTCTTTCAAAGATGCCTGACATGTCTACTTTCCACCTTTGCAATTTTACCTATTGGCTTTCTACTGCTTTTCGTGATCGTCTCTCTACAGCCTTTGTTGTATATCTCGTCCTTGCTTTCTGTCCATCCTGTGAAGATCAGCCTGGTTTTCTGTTGGTTTCCTTTTTTTTTTCTTCCATGTGCTGCTGCTCTTGGGTTTTGTACTCCATGGCCCTGATCCCCACAGACCAGTGGCAACTCTGTCCACTTGTGAGCCCTGATTTGAGGGATCCTTGCTCTAGGTCCCAAGTAAGCTTTCTGTCCAGAAGTAAAGAATATGCTTTAAACCATATAATATCCACTAATTTAGATCAATCGTCCCAGAATTTGTGACTGACTCCCAGTTGGATTTACTTCCTAGAAAGCAAATAAACAGAATGAGTTACTTAACTCTGAGTTATACTACTGGCCCAAGACCAGTGTCCACAGCAACCAAAATTTGTTTTTGTTGTTTACATTTAACACATGACTTAATACATCCCAGGATCATTATGCCCATTTTTATGGAGGATGAAACTGAAAAAAAAAATTACATGATTTTTGCAAACTCGAGAATCTGAAAAATCCTCTGGAAGTCCACATTAGCGTCATCTAAGGTGTGCTATGCCATTATCTTCTTTTTATAGAGGAGGAAGCTGAAGATCAGAGAAGAAATTGGCACAAAGCCACTCAAGGCTCTAATTTACTCCTAAGGTCTGCTTGACGCCAAAGCCCAAGCCACCTTTCAGAGGCATTCGCGCTTGTTAGTAATACAGTCAGGATTCAGTCTCGAGTTGGGGGTGGACCTTGCAGAGGAAAAGTAACAAGGAGACATCGGTGATGCTGGGGTCATGACGGCTACTGACTCCCTCCACAGTTCTCCTAACACCTTCGAATGCGGATGCTTCATTATCTCTGGTCAAAGAAACAGCTTAAAGGATCAGGGTAGCAACCCATAATAAGCCATCTCTATGCATCTCTGTCTACAAAGCATTAGGCACAGTAAACTAACACATGTCTATAATATGTCTATTATAAATAGATGTATACACAACATTTTATCTTTTTATTTCTGATCACAAGGCCAATTCAAATCAAGAAGCTGGATGCAGTGGTTCCAGCTACACAGGAGGCAGAGGCAGGAGGATTGACTGAGGCCAGGATTGGAGACCAGCCTGGTCAATACAGTAAGGCCCATTTCATTAATCAATAAATACAAGCAGCAAGACTACATTATGGCCCTTGAGGTCGGTCTTTAGTGTGATGGACTTTGTATGTACGAAAGTTAAGAAGAGCAATGTTTCAGCTGGGGCTACAGGGAAACCCTGTCTCGAAAAGACCAAAAAAAAAAAAAAAAAAAAAAAAAAAAAAAAAAAAAGAAGAGCAATGTTTCATGTAAGTATATGCTTTCACATTAGTATGAATTTCATTTAATGAGAGCTTTTCTGAGCAAAAACCTCAAATTTTGTCGATTAGCAAAACAGAGCAGTAAACGTGCCAATGAGATTTAAAAGAACTTTGAGTAACTGGATATAAAAAGCAACTACAAGAAGCACTGAAAAACAGCTAAATATTATTTTATATCTCTAGATGGTAACTGCTAAGTGGTGGCACACGCCTTTAATCCTAGCACTTGGGAGGCATAGGTAGGCGGATCTCTGTGAGTTCAAGGCCAGCCTGGTCTACAGAGTGATTTCCAGGACAGCTGGGGCTACAGGGAGACCCTTTCTCAAAAAGACAAAAAAAAAAAGAATTTTACATAAACTCTTTTGGAAATAAATAGTTCAGGAGTATGAACAATCATAAAGTTGGGATATAGACCTGGGGTCTATTCATTTTGGGAGGGGGGTCTATTCATTTTGGATGTAGCCTTTAAAACAATGTATCAGGCAGGCTTGGGGAGAAAACTAAGTTGGTGAAGTGCTTGCTTTGCAAACCTGAATCTGATCTCCAGAACTCATGTGAAAACAAGCTAGGCATGTGTGCTTGAAATCCAAGTGTGGGGAGCGGATCCCTGGGGCTCCCTGGCTAACCAGCAGAGCCTACTTGCCAAGTTCCAGGCCAGTGAGAGACCCTGTGTTTAAAAAGGTGGACAGTGCCTGAGGAATATCATCCAAGGTTTTCTTTTGGCAGCCACACAAACACGCACACACATGAAGCACCCGTACCCCTATATGTGCATCTGTACATGGGAACACATACAAAAGTAAATAGGAAGATTGTAAAAGAAGAAATCAAGGGGCTGGAGAGATGGCCTAGTGGTTAAGAGTGCCGACTGCTTTTGCAGAGGACCCGGGTTCGATCCCCAGCACCCACATGGCAGCTGAGAACCGTCTTTAACTCCATTTCCAGGGGAATCTGACGCCCTCTTCTGAACTCCGCGGCATTGCACGACATGGATGCACAAACCTACATGCAGACAGTACACTCATACACATAAAAAATAAATAAAATTAAAAAAAAAGGAAATCAAGTAAGTGCAATGATCAGGCAGAATACAACTGCATTCAGAGTCAGATTCTAATTCCCCTGCTTATTATCTGAGAAATGTGTTGAGTTATTAAATCTCTACATGCCTCTGTTTGCTTACTTCTAAAAAGGAGGTGCAGGTACAGTGGTGTGTCCTTAAGTCCCAGCACTCTGGAAGCTGGGGGAGGAAGATCATTTGAACCCAGTGCCCAAGACCACTCTGGGCACATAGCAAGACCCCATATAAACAAACAAACAATAAATAAAACTTAATGGAAAATACTGGTAATTACCTCTTAGAAATACTGTGAAAATTGTAAATACTCTTAGAACAATGCCTGGCTTCTAGCAAGTTATCAATAAATGCTAACCTCCATTATTATTATTATAAAACTATATCATAAACCAGGTAATTCCAATACTCCAGTGGCAGAGGCAAGAGTTTTGCCACAAGTTCTAGGCCAGTCTTGGCCAATTGTTATAAGGTCCAAGCTAGCCATAACTATAAAGCAAGACCCCATCTTTAAATATTTTTAAGTAAAAATAGGAATAAAAAAGACATTATCTAGCCTGCTTTTCGAAGTCACCGGGAGTGAGGATCACGTGGCTGTGCTGAGCTGTAAACTTAAGGAAAGGCCAAAGGCTCAATGGGCCACCCAGACTGATGACTCAGATCGGCTGCAGTCCAGGTTTCCAGACTGATTCAGGCCTTGGCGTCTCTCCTGAGGCTGACAACAAGAATGTCAATTAGTGCCAAGAGTGATGCGTCTCTGTACCATGGGGTGCTGTCCATGAGAGATTTGAATCAGGTCACATCTTGCACAGAACCCCAATAGTGATCAAGCGAGCTCAGACTCAAGCCAACAATACAGAGGAAAAATGTTCCCTATCTGGTTACCGCGCACCCAGCCATCTGTTTCTGAACTCTGGGTTCTCGAATCAGCCACTGCCAAAGGGCTAAACATAGCTGAAGGACTTAAATTATAATTTGATCTGACAGGCCAGGTATCAAACAAAACCTCTTCAGCCAAATAGACTGGTGACAAACATCAGAGCAGCGAATCTATTCTATGATATGCACTTTATGACAGGAAAATAACAACGGATGGATTAGTGAATATCTTGTTTCTGATCTAAATCTAACAAAGAATGTCTAAATGTGCATTCAACATAGGTGAGCAAAACTTGTTCAGTTTAAGTGATTTCTAGGGGAGAAGCCTGGTAAAGTGGCAATATCTAAGTCTATGGTCCTGAACTGTTGAATGTATATGAACATATTCTGTGAAACAAGACAAAGCAGATTTAGATCTACTAAATTAATACCCATGACAACGACAATGAACTGGGGCAGGCGTAAAACACAATACAGTGGTATTTAAAATCCCAAGATGGTCAGTAGGTAAAGGCTCCTATCATTCAAGACTGAGGAATGATCCTTGGAACCCATTTTAAAAAGTAGGATGTGGGGGGGGGGGTGGAGAGNCCATAATTTAAAGGGCATGATTTAGATGCCATGTGCTCAGTTTGGCAGCTGGTATGCATGTACAGCAGGGAGACTGATGGTGCCAGAGCTCAAAACCACATGCGATCAAGAATTCTGTGAAAAAAAAATTTTTTTGAGATGAAACACATTTAAAAGGAGTAAGATAAAATTGAATCAACCACATCTAGGGTACCCGGGGGTTAAGTAAAAATATTACACTTTAAGTTAAACATGCTGAAATGGATTTGAATTACTGTTAGCTAAATCCCAACCTTGGATCTACAAATAGCTGGCAGGTTTTAAGTAAGAAGAGTTAGATTTAGAGAAAACCCACAAGAAGACAAGAGAGCAACACACTTTTGTCCCAAAACAGATTTTGTATACAAAATTTAAGAGAAAAATGGCCAAAGCTTGAAATTATCTGGAAGATGCTCTTGGAGGAGGGTGGTTCTGTGAAAGGCCTTAATTTGCAACAGAAAGTAGTGTGCTCAGGTGGAGGAGAGCTACCAGGAGAAAATTTACATATGAACAAGTTAAGATTGGAACTGAACTGGGCGTGGTGGCACACACCTTTAATCCTAGCACTCAGGACCCTGAGGCAGGTGGATCTTTGTGAGTTCAAGGCCAGCCTGGTCCACAGAGTGAGTTCCAGGACAGCTGGGGCTACAGGGAGATCCTGTCCCGAAAAGACCAGAAAAAAAAAAATAAAAATTAAAAGAAATAAAATAAAAATATGTCAAAAAATTATAATCTTTGCACTTAACACCAGCCAGCCTCCCATTATGAAGCGGAAGGTTTTCTTCTTGTCTCAAAAAAAAAAAAAAAAAGAAAAAAGAAAAAGAAGTACAGTGCCCTGAGATTGGACGTGGGGAACTTCTCCTGGAGCTCTGAGTGTTGTACTTGCAAAACAAAGATCATTGATGTTGTGTACAATGCATCCAATAATGAGCTAGTCCGAACCAAAACTCTGGTGAAGAACTGCATGGCGCTTATTGACAGCACGCCTACCGACAGTGGTACGAGTCCCACTATGCACTGCCCCTGAGGAGGAAGAGATTTTAAACAAAAAGTGATCGAAGAAAATTCAAAAGAAATATGATGAAAGGAAAAAGAATGCCCAAATCAGCAGTCTTCTGGGGGGCAGTTCCAGCAGGGCAAGACCTGGCCAGTGCAGTAGAGCGGATGGCTACCTGCTAGAAGGAAGGAGCTGGAGTTCTCCCTGAGGAAGACAGAGCCAGGAAAGGCAAACGAATCATCTTCGCTGGGGAATAAAGGTGTTTATTCTGTCTGGAAAATAAAAAAGTAGGATGTGGTGGCACAAATCTGTAATCCCAGCACAGTGGCTCCTCCAGGTGGAGGAGGAGGAGGAGGAGTGGCCTAGAAGCTCTGCTTACCTAGTACAAAGCACTGCAGACACAAGGCAGACCCTGCTTCAGCCAGGGCCGGCCACAACCAGCTCCTGAAAGTTGCCCCCTGACCTCCACATGAGCACCATTTTCAGAATTTTTGAAAAAACTAAAAAGCTTAAGCCTAAATTTGGAAAGCTCAAGGACTGTTGATTTCATCAAGGTAATTAATTACAAGCCGCAAGTTCTATGACAGCCAACCAACTGGCCTTGCCTGAAAAGCAATCCTGTGCTTATGTGTGTGTCACTCTTAGCATGAAATAAACACCTCCAAGGTAGGTGTATTTTGGAGACCTTGCCATAACATAATGGCACAGTGTAAACAATGGACGTGGCATTTCCGTCTCTGATCCAGTATTTTTTATTTTTATTTTTTGTTCTTTTCGAAACAGGGTCTCCCTGTAGCCCCAGCTGTCCTTGGAACCCTGTAGACCAGGCTGGCCTTGAACTCACAAAGCTCCGCCTGCCTCTGCCTCCCAAGTGCTAGGATTAAAGGCGTGCGCCACCATGCCCCGCTTTTTTTTTTTTTTCTTTTTCTGATCCAGGATTATCATTTCTTTCGTGTGTTGTGTGCACCTCTGTGTGTAAGGGTGTGTGTGTGACTATGCACATGTCGGGAGGGCAGGGGATGTAGGCCACTCTATGACTTGCTGTCTTTGAAACAGGGTCTCTCTCAATGAACCTGGAGCTGGTGGGCACCCAGCCCCGGTGACTTTCTTATTTCCATCCCCCATATTGCTGGGGTTACAGGCATGCTCAACTACACCTAGTTTTTACAATCTTAGCATACCAGAGTGCTTTGAACATACTATGCAATATGTGCTTATTAAAGCAAGAAAGGGGGGCTGGAGAGATAGCCTAGCAGTTAAGAGCACCGACTGTTCTTGCAGAGGACCCGGGTTCGATCCCCAGCACCCACATGGCGGCTAAGAACCATCTGTAACTCCAATTCCAGGAGAACTCCAGTTCCAGGGGAATCCGAGACCCTCTTCTGACCTCCGCGGCATTGTACGACACGGGTACACAAACCTACAAGCAGACAGTACATTTATACATATACAAAAAAAATAAAATTTAGCCGGGCGTGGTGGCGCACGCCTTTAATCCTAGCACTTGGGAGGCAGAGGCAGGCGGATCTTTGTGAGTTCAAGGCCAGCCTGGTCGACAGAGTAAGTTCCAGGACAGCTGGGACTACAGGGAGACCCTGTCTCGAAAAGATAAAAAAAAAAAATAAATAAATAAAAAAATAAAATTTAAAAAAATTAAAAAATAAATAAATAAAACAAGAAAGGGAGATAGAGCTGTAGATAAGCACATCATACAGGGAGGACATTATTTCATAAAAGCTGTGGACGTGGTTTCCTGTTCTGGACCAGGAAGCACCAATATAATTTCAAATTTGAACTGATATTAACTACCATAGTATAACTGACTTATTTTCTTGGGTTCTCAATCTATCTGAAGTTCCAGATTAGAAAAAGTAACACTAGTCTGGGGAGAGGAGCTGGAGAGATGACTCTGCATTGAGGAGATGAGCTCAGATCTCAGCACCCACATGGTGGCTCACTACCACCTGTAACTCCAGCTCCAGGGGATGCAGCACCCTCTTCTGGCCTCTAAGGACAGCTGCATACACATACACATATACATACAATAAAATTAACATTTTTGAGAAGATTGTCTCCAAATCTGCTCTGTAGATTCCATAATAGAGTAAATGTCTAACATTGAAAGTTGAAGAAAAAAACAAAAGAAAAACAAAAATAAGAAACAGTAGAAAAATATGGCTATTAACTAAGAAACTAATACTTGCTAGACACTGTCTAGATACACAACTTATGATTACTAAATATTTAATACATTATTATTATTTACTTTAAACATCAGAATTTAGAGGATGGAGATATGACTTAGCAGTTAAAAGCACTGGCAGTTCTTGCAGAAGACCTGGGTTCAACTCCCAGCACCCACATAACAGCTAACAATTGTCTGTAACTCCAGTTCCAGGGGATCTGACATCCTCTACTGTCCTCTCTGGGAATTGCATGACACACGTGCACTTACCTACATGCAGACAAAGCACTCAAAAATAAAACTATAAACATAGGGACTGGAGAGATGGCCTAGTGGTTAAGAGCGCCAACTGCTCTTGCAGAGGACCCAGGTTCTATCCCCAGCACCCACATGGTGGCTGAGAACCATCTTTAACTCCAGTTCCAGGGGAATCCAACACCCTCTTCTGACCTCCGTGGCATTGCACGACACGGGTGCACAAACCTACATACAGACAGTACATTCATACACATACAAGAATAAATAAAAATTAAAAAACTATAAACATAAAAAAAAATTAGAATTTAGTCTGTATGTGTTCTCCAAGGATGCCCTGAACAGGCCTTTTTTTTTTTGTCTTTTTGAGACAGGGTCTCCCTGTAGCTCTGGCTGTCCTGGAACTCACTCTGTAGACCAGGCTGGCCTCAAACTCACAGAGATCGCGTACCTCTGCCTCCCAAGTGCTAGGATTAAAGGTGTGTGCCACCACGCCCAGCATTTATTTATTTCTGTATGTGTATGAATGTACTGTCTGCATGCAAGTTTGTGCACCCATGTTGTGCAATGCCGCGGAGGTCAGAAGAGGGTCTCAGATTCCCCTGGAATTGGAGTTCTCCTGGAATTGGAGTTTCAGACGGTTCTTGGCTGCCATGTGGGTGCTGGGGATTGAACCCGGGTCCTCTGCAAGAGTGGTCAGCGCTCTTAACCGCTAGGCCATCTCTCCAGCTCCCTGAACAGGTCTTATCCGAGATCATTATGAAACAAAAGTCACAGGACTACAAAGCTATGGCAGTTCTCTATCAGGCTGAATCAAAAATTAATGCTTCAACAGAAGAGAGTTCCCTTGCCTCTTGTTATATAAGTGTCATCTTAAGAAGAAGAAAACATTAAAGACTATACATTGTATGACTCCATTTACACTAAATGCCGAGACTAAGCAAATCCACAGCAGTAGAGAAGAAATCAACTATTGCCCAGGGTTGTGGAGAGGGTGCTGGGGGAAGACAGGAGGATTCTGGGGGAAGAGAGGAATTGAGTACTGTTGGATATGATCTGAGAAAGCACTGGGGAGATAACAATATTCTAAAATTGTTGTGATGTGTCCTAGTTTGCCTTCAATTGCTGTGACAAAACACCTTGAACAAAACCAACTAGTGGAGGAAAGGGTTTATTTGACTCACATCTCTCAGATCACAGTTCATCACTGAGGGAGCCCAAGGTAGGAACTCAGGGCAGGAATCTGGAGTACTGCTTATTGGCTTGCTCCCCTGGCCCATGCTCAGCCTGCTTTCTTATACAATACAGAACAACATGCCCAGGGGTGGCACCACCCACAGTAGGCTGGGCCTTCCCACATCATTCAACAGTCAAAAAGATACCCCACAGACATGGCCACAGACCAGTCCAATGGAGGCAATTCCCCAAATGAGGCTCCCACAATCCCGGTGACCTGGCACACAGGAAATTCTAGCCCTTCTCAATAAGCTCAACTGTTCTTTACTACATCCATGAAAATATGCCCGCTGACAACCGCCAGTGCATTATCTATGGTTCTGTATCACCTCAAACTTTCTGGCTCAGCATTATTTCATTCTTTAAAAAGGCAAAATAAAACAAACAAAAAATGGTGGTGTTCTTTCCTTATTCCTCTTCCCGTATGGCTTTACAGATTTTCTACGACACTATGAAACACTTGAAGAAATCAGTATATCACACTTCAGAAATCCCCAAATCAGTAAGGTGAAAGTGAGTGGTTTGGGCGAATACCTTGGGTAAGGATGGATTCAACAATTCTGTTATTGCTCCTTTAGTCACTAGATCCTGGAGGCATGGCTTCACTGGCAATATTAAATCTTTCAGTTATTTAGATATTCTGATAAGAAATTTTTCTTTCCTTGAGCTAGGAGTGGTAGCTCATGCCTGTAATCTCAAAATGGCCAGCCTGGGCTTCATGAGGAGACTCTGTCTCAGAAATAAAACAAACAAAAAACAGCACGGAGGAAGGAAAGGAGGGAGGGAAGAAGGGAAGAAAGGAAGGAAGATGGGAGGAAACGGGGGGGGGGAGAATGAGAGAGATCTCTTAGGTTACTTCCCAAAGGAGGGCCTTACCTGTCACAAGCAGTTGACTCTGAAGAGGCTTAAGGGGGTTCCTCGGGGGACGCCCAGTTGTGCCTCACTTCTTGAGGGCAGGGAAGGCTGCTTGGCTCTCCCCTCCTGGGCTTGCCCATCCTGCTAATTTTAGGCTGCTTCCTCATGCGGCTGCCATGGGTGTAAGGCATGTGGCTCCCCTCAGAGGAGCTATTTTCTCCAATGAGTCTCACTTGTTTCCAACTTGTCTCTCTTCTCCTTTTCATATATATTTCAGGCATTTGTTAGGCTATAGAAACCCTGGGTTCATTCCTAGCACCAAAACCCAAAAACAAGCAGACCAAATCCCTTTCAGAATTATGCTCACTATGATCTGAGATTAATCCTGAATCCAAGAGATGAAAGAAAAGTTTTCTCATTAGATTTTAGTTGAGGCTGCCAGAAGCCAGGTTTCTAAGTCATGATCATTGAGCAAATATTTCCCAGATTGCCCTAGGTCACAGAAACATATTGATGGGTGAAACAGACCTGTGTTTACTGGTAGGATCTTGGTAACAGGAAATTTACCAAACTTCTACTATGTTCTGTGTCAGTAAGCAAATCCTGGTTCCTCATATTTCAATACATAAAGATCTAGGCACAAATCTTAAAAACTTTTGCCTAGATTCAGCTTTTAGACAATGAATGGGTTAACTTATTCAGTTCATCAGTAAATATGGATGTGAACACAGTATTCTGCTTGGCACTAGAGGCCATAAATAAATTAGAGACACCACCCATCTCTCCCTTAGAAATATTACAGTCTAAACAAGGAATAATTGCTCAATTGACAGAGATATAGTAGATGTTTATTATATTCACAATCTTCCCTAAGGTCTTCTCAATTGATCTTTTTCCTTAAGTCAAAACACTTGTAGATTTAATAAAATTTTCTAACAATTTATTTCTCCTCTCTCTCTCTCTCTCTCTCTCTCTCTCATTTTTTATTTTTTAATTTTTGGTCTTTTTGAGACAGGGTCTCCCTGTAGCTCCAGCTGTGCTGGAACTCGCTATATAGATCAGGCTATCCTTGAACTCACAGAGATCCGCTTGCCTCTTCAAGTGCTGGGATTAAAGGCGTGCGCCACCACACCCGGATATTTCCCATTTTTTAAATCAAGGATGAAAATTTGGGGTCACTGGGATGGTTCAATATGTAAAGGCGCTTACTGCCAAACATGGTGACCTGAGTTCAATCCCCAGTCCTCACATGGTAGGTTGAAGAAGAGAATCAACTCCCCCAAGTTGTCCTCTGACCTCTACCTGTGGCATGTGAGCACATCCACACATGCTCCATAATAAATACTTTTTCCTCTGGTGTTTTGTTTTACTTTGTTTGAGACAGGTCCCCCACTCCGCCCCCCCCCCCCGGCTGGCCTGGGACTCACTATGTAGACCATGCTGGCCTCACTGTCACAGAGATCTGCCTGCCTCTCCCTCTCAAGTGCTGGGATTAAAGGCATAGGCCACCATGCCTGGCACCAATAATTTCTAAAGATATTTTGTCAACAAGGTTCTAACTGGTATGTAATTATCTTCATTCATTCTTTTTTTGTTTTGTTTTGTTTTTGTTTTGTTTTTTTGTTTTTTCAAGACAGGGTCTCCCTGTAGCTCTGGCTGTCCTGGAACTCACTCTGTAGACCAGGCTGGCCTTGAACTCACAAAGATCCGCCTGCCTCTGCCTCCTGAGTGCTAGGATTAAAGGTGTGCGCCACCACGCCTGGCTCATCTTCATTCATTCTTGATGATATTTGAGTAAAATGATCTAAATTCATTGGATGTCATGGCTCAGGCCTGTAATCCAGCACTTGGAAGACTGAAGCGGGAAGATTGCAAGTCATAGGCCACCCTGGGCTACAAGTGAGTTCAACACCAACCTGAACAAATTAGTGAGACACTATCTAAAAATAAATGCTAAAAAAGAGGCCAGAGGATATAGGTGATTAGTGGAGTACTTGTCTAGCAGGCAGTACGGCATTCAATCCTGATACCATGCAAGACTCATCGTAACAAAAGGTGGCTCAACTCTAACAAAATTCTAACCTTTACTACTCTGCAGGATTTTCATTTTATTGTCAGTACTATCAGAATCTGTAAACACTGGTAATTAGAAACTACTCTTTGAGGTTTAGCCGTTAGGTAATGCTTCCCTTTATTTTTTATTTATTTATTTTTTAAATATTTTTTCAATTTTTAATTTTATTTATTTTTGTATATGTATGAATGTACTGTCTGCATGCAGGTTTGTGCACCCGTGTCGTGCAATGCCGCGGAGGTCAGAAGAGGGTCTCAGATTCCCCTGGAACTGGAGTTCTCCTGGAATTGGAGTTACAGACGGTTCTTAGCCGCCATGTGGGTGCTGGGGATCGAACCCGGGTCCTCTGCAAGAGCAGTCGGTGCTCTTAACTGCTAGGCTATCTCTCCAGCCCATAATGCTTCCCTTTAAAGACTGAACACATGGCTGGGTATGGTGATGCAGGCCTTTAATCTCAGCACTGGAGAGGCAAGGGTTGGTGGATCTCTGAGTTCAAGGCCAGTCTGGTCTACAAGAGCTCCAGTCCAAAAAAAAAAGAGCTCCAGTCTATTCAAGACTACACAGTGAGATTTTGTGTTAAGAAAAAATAAAAAGTGAATGGATTTGAACAGATAAAGTTGGTTGGGGGGGAACACGGCATATAATACTTTGATTTGCTTCATAATAGCTTGTGTTTACAGAGTATTTTTCTTGTTGGCTTTTTATTTATTTATTTATTTTTTGGTCTTTTCGAGACAGGGTCTCCCTATAGCCCCAGCTGGCCTGGAACTCACTCTGTAGTTGGTTTTTTAATATACATAATTTTTCACATCAAAAAGTGGCATTTTCTTAGGCTATTTTTTGTCATTTTCATATGGTTATAGGCAATGTGGATGTGCTAACTACAATTTATCTTCCAGAACATTCTATTTTTCTCATCACTACTGCTCAGTCCTCTCAGGCTATTGGATCTTAAGTTTATAAGAGCACAGTTTCAAACTCTATTTAAAACTGTCTATAAAAATGTCGATTACTGCCGAGTGAGGAAAAGCAGATTTTCTTTCAGAGAGTGACTCTAGAGAGGCTGACTAGACTCCAGTGGATAAACTTGTACCAAGGGACATCTGGGTACAAATGCATCTAAAGTTGATTAAGATCTATTATATGGGGGCTGGAGAGATGGCTCAGTGGTTAAGAGCATCGACTGCTCTTGCAGAGGACCCAGGTTCAATTCCCAGCACCCACATGGTGGCTAAGAACTGTCTTTAACTCCAGTTCCAGGGGAATCTGACGCCCTCTTCTGACCTCTGCATGACACAGGTGCAACAACCTACATGCAGACAGTACACTCATAAACATAAAATTTAAAAAAAGAAATAAAAAAGCTCTATTATATGAACTGCATAAAAATGCAATAAAAATATACATTAAAAAATGCCAATGCTGGGGCAGGTGAGATGGTTCAACAAGTAAAGGCGCCTGCTAAGCCTGATGAGCTCAGTTCAGTCCCCGGGATCCGCATGATAGGAGAGAACTGACTTCCACAAATTGTCCTCTGATCTTCACACATTTGCTGTTAAGTATATGCACACCAAATAAAATACAATTTAAAAATATTTAAGGGCTGGAGAGATGGTCTAGCAGTTAAGAACACTGGTTCTTGCACAGGACCGAGGTTGGATTCTCAGCACCCACATGGCAGCTAGCAACAATCACCATCCGTAACTCTAGTTCCAGGGGAATCCAATGGCCTCTTCTGACCTCCATGGGTTTTGCACAAAATGGGAGCACTTACATATGTGCAGGCAATACACTCATACACATAAATAAAAATAATAAAATATTTTAAGAATATTTGTTTGTATTACCATTTTATGTGTATGTTTCCCTACCTGCATGTAGGTATGTGCACCATGTCCTTTACAGACACTTATAAGTGATATGTGGGTGCTAAGAACCAAACCCAGTTCCTCTGCAAGAGTAACAAGTGCTCCTAAGCACTGAGAAATCCCTCCAGGTCAAAATAATAATAATAATAATAATAATAATAATAATAATGGGGCATGGTAGCATATGCCATTAATCCCAGCACTCAGGAGGCAGAAGCAGGCAGATCTCTGTGAAATGGAGGCCAGCCTGATCTACATAGAGTTCCAGGACAGCTGAACTACAAAGAGAATCTGTCTCAAAAAAAAAAAAAATCACAGGTCAGAGCTGGACTGTAAAATAGCTCAGCTGGTAAAGACATTAGCCGCTAAGCCTGATGACCTGAGTTTGATCCTTGGGGCCACAAGATGGAAGAAGTGATTTCCAAAGTGTCCTGACTGCTACAGTCCCATGTGAATCTTCCCCCCACTCTCCCACCCTCAGTAAATAAATGGAGGAAAAAAGTTTAAAAGAATGGCAGTGCTATATTTACTTCTGAATAGTAGCTATCAGGATAATCTTTTATACTTTTCCAAAAGAAGTATAAACTGGGTTTGGTGGCCTGTGCCTAGAATCCCAGGGCCCAGGAGGCCAAGATACGAGGGTCAGGACTGCAAGCTTGGCGACACAGAAAGTTCTGGCCTACACGAGACTGTCTCAAAAACAAAACAAAACAAGCAAAGCAAAGCAAAGCAAAGAAGCAAAGCAAAGAAGCAAAGCAAAGCAAAGCAAAAAGCAAAGCAAAGCAAAAAGCAAAGCAAAGCAAAGCAAAAAGCAAAGCAAAAAGCAAAGCAAAAAGCAAAGCAAAAAGCAAAGCAAAGCAAAGCAAAAAGCAAAGCAAAAAGCAAAGCAAAGCAAAACAAAGCAAAAACAACCCAGACAATCAACTAAACAAGAACAACAACAACAAGGCTACAAGTAATAGACATTAATAAAAATTATCTCTGCCAGGTGTGGTGGCGCACGCCTTTGATCCTAGCACTTGGGAGGCCAAGGCAGGCTGATCTTTGTGAGTTCAAGGCCAGCCTGGTCTACAAGGTGAGTTCCAGGACAGCTGGGGCTACAGGGAGACCCTGTCTCAAAAAAAAAAAAAAAAAAAAAAAAAATTTAAAATAAAAATTATCTCTATGCTCTAGGCAACCAAAGGTTGGCTCTGTAAATGTAAGCTGTATAATAATAAAAAATGAATTTTGGGGATAGGAATTTAAAAAATTTTCCATTTCCTTGCTTTTATGATTCTCTGTATTCATGAAAAATTTAGTGCTTGAGAATGTAAAACGTGTTATTTCTACTTTTAAAAAGTGTTTGCCACACTTGGCAAGACGGTTCCCTTTATAAATTATTCTGAATGCTATTAATGAAAAATCCAATAAAGTCATTTATACTCTGATTAATTTCTATTTTGAAAAGTACATATTATTAATCTTATAAGAACATGTAGCTAGAATTAGTTTTGTTCTTCATCCCATTTGAGGGTACTGAGGCATTTATTTATTTATTTATTTATTTATTGGTCTTTTTGAGACAGGGTCTCCCTTTAGTCCCAGCTGGCCTGGAGCTCACTATGTAGACCAGGCTGGCTTTAAACTCACAGAGATCTGCCTGCCCTTGCCTCCCAAGTGCTAGGATTAAAGACATGCACCACCACGCCCAGTGAGACATGTCATTTAAAAGTACACATTAAAAATAATAAAAACGGGCTCGAGAGATAGCCTAGCGGTTAAGAGCGCTGACTGCTCTTGCAGAGGACCCGGGTTCCATCCCCAGCACCCACATGGCAGCTGAGAACCGTCTTTAACTCCAGTTCCAGGGGAATCCGACACCCTCTTCTGACCTCCGAGGCATTGCACGACAGACATGGGTGCACCAACCTACATGCAGACAGTACATTCATACACATAGAAAGTAAAATTAAAAAAAATATTAAAAATAATAAAAACAGCTGGACATGGTGGTATATGCCTTTAATCCTAGAACCCAGGAGGCAGAGGAAGGCGGATCTCTGTGAGTTCAAGGCTAGCCTTGTCTACATAGTGAGTTCCAGGACAGCTAGGGCTACAGGGAAACCCTGTTTCAAAAAGACTAATAAAATAATATTAATAATAAAACAGTGCTCACATAGACAATATACATACAAAAATTGGAACAGAGATTATCATGCCCCTGTACAAGTGGGGCACACACATACATGAAGCATTTCATTTTTTAAAAATTTTTTTATTAATTTTATTTATTTCTGTATGTGTATGAATGTACTGTCTGCATGCAAGTCGTGCACCCGTGTCGTGCAATGCCGCGGAGGTCAGAAGCGGGCGTCAGATTCCCCTGGAACTGGAGTTCTCCTGGAATTGGAGTTTCAGACGGTTCTCAGCCGCCATGTGCGTGCTGGGGATCGAACCCGGGTCCTCTGTAAGAGCAGTCGGCACCGTTAACCGCTAGGCCATCTCTCCAGCCCCGAAGCATTTCATTTTTTTTAAATATAATGAAACCCATTTTTTTGTATGCTAACTAAAAAATTAGTAAAAACCTTAAAATAATTAACTATCAAAATAAAGAGACCTGGGGATATGGCTCAGTGGTAAATGGCTTCCTTAGTTTGCATAAGCACTGCCAGAAAAGTTAGTGGAGGAAGAAGATGAAGAGGAGGAGGAGGAGGAAGAGCTAAAATAGTCTTCTTTGAGGCAAGGTCTCACAAGGCATCCCTGGTTGGCATTTGTCCCAGGTTTCACATATCTGACAGCTAATTAGAACTTTTCAACTTTAAATTTGTGTGTGTATATGGGGGTGTGTGTGCTAGAGCCTCACATGGGTACTGAGTTACATTCTAGCCTCCAAACTCAAATACCTTCATAAAGCACTTCAAATTCAGTGGCGACAGAATAGTGGGTTTTTTTCTTTTTTGTTTTGCTACCTAAAAGTATAAGTTGTTAGGTCTAGATGTGACAGTCTCCTTCTTACTTGTTATCTTACCTTTCAAAACATATATAAACATATATGCATACTTTCTATAGAAAACACCTTTAAAAGATTCAAGTAGTGACGGGAGGTGAGAATCAGGTCCTGTGACATCCACATGTGAACTGCGGATGTGCACGGCCCTCACGCATACACACAAAATAATAAAATGTAATTCAAAAAATTAAAAGATCACTTATAGATCCAGAACTTTAACATTTATTATTTATTTACTATCTTGCTATTTATGCCTGTGATAGACATACCATGGTCTTGAATATGGAGGTTAGAGGACAACTTTTTAAGATATGGGTCTCTGCTTCCGCTCTGTTGGTCCTGGTGATCGAACTCAGGTCTTCAAGGCTTGGAGGCAAGTGCCTGTAGCCACTAAACCATCTACCCCAAGATCCCACACTTCATCTTGGACTACTTCAGTGATGCTCATTATTAATTAGAATTTACAGAATTATGATTGATGTGGGATTAAATTTGTTTAGAGCATAGTTTACGTGTAGTTAAATCTTTGTTTCTGAGCAAAAGTTTTATTCTTTACTATTGCTAAAAAAAAAAAAAAAAGAAATGAAACAAAACCCAGAAAGGCAATTTGGGAAATTTGTCTGATAAAGAATAGGAACAACTGGAATAATGACGCTATAACTTCAAGTGCATGAAGACATCCCCACATGCTGGTCAAGGGCCACATTACATGTGATTTTTCAGGGCCCTGTCTGTTCACTATTGGATTTCTGCAATTGTCTGTAATTAGATGATGGAAAACACAGAATTACAGAGTTACAAAAAGAGAACTTTAAAGATATTTCTGGTAGTCAGAACATAAAGATCACTACTGTTTCACTTGGGAGTGAGGAGATTGAAGTCAGAAAGTGAGTTTGGCATGACAAAGGAGACTGCAATGATTGTGAAAGCTGAGAAGGTTCCTATAATACTCAGACTTATTCCTATGTTGTAGATTAAGTGAAATATTTCATATTACCAATAAAATTGCTTTGCTTAGCCGGGTGTGGTGGCGCACACCTTTAATCCTAGCACTCGGGAGGCAGAGGCAGGCAGATCTTTGTGAGTTCGAGGCCAGCCTGGTCTACAGAGTTCCAGGATAGCTGGGACTACAGGGAGACCCTGTCTCGAAAAGACCAAAAAAAAAATTTTTTTTTTGCTTGTGTATATTAAAAGAGGGGGCAGGGGCTGGAGAGATGGCCTAGCGGTTGAGAGCGCCGACCGCTCTTACAGAGGACCCGGGTTCGATCCCCAGCACCCACAAAGTGGCCGAAAACTGTCTGAAACTCCAATTCCAGGAGAACTCCAGTTCCAGGGGAATCCGAGACCCTCTTCTGACCTCCGAGGCATTGCACAACACGGGTGCACAAACCTGCATGCAGACAGTACATTCATACACATACAGAAATAAATAAAATTAAAAAAAACATAAAAAAATAAATAAAAGAGGGGGCACATTTTCCTCTCCACTTTCTCCTTGATGTTATAGGAGTTACTTGTCCCATCTCATTTCTGGAAAAGATCCCATATCCACCCAGTATAACAGCAAAAGGAGTGTTTGCTTTGTTTTATTTTGACAAGGTCTTCTGTAGTTCAGGCTGGCCTTGAGCTTGCTATGTTGCTAAAGATGAGCTTGAACTTCTGCCTCTGCCTCCCAAGTGCTAGAATTACAGGCATGCACTACACCCTGATTTATTTGGTGCTGTGGACAGAACCTAGGGCTTAATTATGCTAGGCAGGCAGTCTACCAACTGAACTATGTTCCCAGTCCAAAAAAGTTTATATATGTATAAAATGTAATTCAGCAGAAAAACTACTGTGGGGCAGCATCATTTGCTCACACCCATCATCACTCGGAGGCTGAGGCAGGCTGACTGGCAGGAAGAGGAGGCCAACTGGGCTACATTGTGAGTTACAGGACAGCCTGTGGTACCAAGTTAGACTCTTGTCAAGAAAGAAAGAAAAGAAGGAAGGGAGGGAGGGAGGGAGGGAGGGAGGGAGGAAGGAAGGAGAGAGGGAGGGAGGGAGGAAGAGGGAGGAGAGGAGGGAAGGAGGAAGGAAGAAAGAAAGAGAAAGGAAGGGGGCTGGAGAGATGGCCTAGCGGTTAAGAGCACCAACTGCTCTTGCAGAGGACCTGGGTTCGATCCCAGCACCCACATGATGGCTGAGAACCGTCTTTAACTCCAGTTCCAGGGGAATCCGACACTCCTTCTGACCTCTTCGACATTGGACGACACGGTGCACAGACCTACTATGCAAAAAAAAAAAAAAAAACTAAAGAAATAAAAAAAGAACTCCAAAAACCGTGTTTGATGGCGACTGCAAAATAAATAGTGATTTTAAAAAAGAGAAAGGAAGAAAGGAAGAAAGAGAAAGGAAGGAAGAGAGAGAGGAAGGAATAAGGAAGGAAGGGGAAGGAAGGAAGAGGAAGGAAGGAAGGAAGACTACTATGGGCCAGATTATTCCTCATCCAGAATCGATATGCTGAAGTCCCAAGGTGACTGTAGTTGTGGACAGGTCCTGACAGAGGTAATTAAGGTAGAATGAGGTCATAAGGGTAAGCCCTAATCCATTGTGATTCATGCCTTCATATGAATGAACACAGTTCCAGGATACAGAAAGCATCCAGAAGGCCATGGGAACGCACAGCAAGGAGGTGGCTATTTACAAGCCCAAGGAAGAGGCCTTAGGAAACAAACAAACAAACAAAACTGCTGATACCTTCCTCTTGAACTTCTGGCCTTTCCAGTTGTGAGAAAATAAGCTTTAAAAGTATATAAAAATTTTTTTTTTTTCTTTTGTGGTCACAAAGATGGAACCTGGATTCTTGCATAAGCTAGGNGGTTTCTTCTCTTATTCTTTTCTCTTTGCTATTTATTTGGGGTTTACTTTCTTCTCTAGTTCTTGAAGTGAAACAAATCATTAATTTTATTTTTTTGTTTTTAAATTTTATGTGTATGAGTGTACTATCTGCATGTAAGTAGGTGCACCTGTGTCATGCAATGCTGCAGAAGTCAGAAGAGGGTGTCTGATTCCCCTGAAACTGGAGTTAAGACAGTTCTTAGCCACCATATGGGTGCTGGGAATCGAACCCGGGTCCTCTGCAAGAGCAGTCAGTGCTCTTAACCACTGAGCCATCTCTCCAGCCCCAAATCATTAATTTTAACCATGAGCCAAGGAGTGCAACCTGAAATCTCCAGAGAAATCTCTCCAGAAGCTGGAAAAGGCAAGGAAGGAAAATCTCTCCTGAGGGCCTCTGCAGTGAGCATAGTGCTGAAGTTCTGGAGCTGTAAGAGAACAAATGTTTTGTTTCAAGCCATCCAGTTTACAATCATTTGTTAGGCAGCACCAGGAATCTAATATTGAATTTGGTATCTAGATGTGGTGTGCTGCTATAACAAACACGTAGAAAACACAGAAGTGGCTCTAGAACTGGGTAATGGATAAGGATTGGAGAGTTTGAGGAGGCCTGTTAGAAAGAACCCAGATTAATTAAACAGAACTAGAGGGGCTGGAGAGATGGCCTAGCGGTTAAGAGCACCAACTGCTCTTGCAGAGGACCTGGGTTCGATCCCCAGCACCCACATGATGGCTGAGAACCGTCTTTAACTCCAGTTCCAGGGGAATCCGACACCCTCTTCTGACCTCTGCTGCATTGGACGACACGGGTGCACAGACCTACATGCAGACAGTACATTCATACACATAAAAAATAAATTAAAAAAAAGAACCTCCAAAAACCGTGTTTGATGGCGACTGCAAAATAAATAGTGATTTTAAAAAAAAAGAGAAAGGAAGAAAGGAAGAAAGAGAAAGGAAGGAAGAGAGAGAAGGAAGGAATAAGGAAGGAAGGAAGGAAGGAAGGAAGGAAGGAAGGAAGGAAGACTACTATGGGCCAGATTATTCCTCATCCAGAATCGATATGCTGAAGTCCCAAGGTGACTGTAGTTGTGGACAGGTCCTGACAGAGGTAATTAAGGTAGAATGAGGTCATAAGGGTAAGCCCTAATCCATTGTGATTCATGCCTTCATATGAATGAACACAGTTCCAGGATACAGAAAGCATCCAGAAGGCCATGGGAACGCACAGCAAGGAGGTGGCTATTTACAAGCCCAAGGAAGAGGCCTTAGGAAAACAAACAAACAAACAAAACTGCTGATACCTTCCTCTTGAACTTCTGGCCTTTCCAGTTGTGAGAAAATAAGCTTTTAAAAGTTATATAAAAATTTTTTTTTCTTTTGTGGTCACAAAGATGGAACCTGGATTCTTGCATAAGCTAGGCAAGCACTCTACCACTGAGCTATACCCCTTAATATAACTTAAGTTAAATTAGCTATTTAATAAAAACGTTAAGATGCTCAGTTTGTGGTATTTTGTTATGCAGCCCTAGAAATTGCAAAACACACTCATAATTTTCATATTAAGGTCAAGGCCACTTGATTTTTTTCCTAGTCAAAACTTACCTTCCAGCTGGGCTTGTTGGCATACACCTGTGATGCCAGTGCTCTACAGACTGAAGCAGGGGGATTGCAGCAAGTTCAAGACCAGCCAGATCTATATAGCAAATACCAGGCCAGCCAAGGCCACACAGAGAGGTGCTATCTCAAAAAAGATTAAAAATGAAACTTTTTCTTCCTCTTCAGTCTTTCTAAATGTCATCAGTTATCTAACTACTCAATCAAAAAGCCAACAGAGGCCTGGTGTGGTGACAAACACCTTAATCCCAGCACTTGAAAAGCAGAGGCAGGCAGATCTCTGTGAGTTCAAGGTCAGCCTGGTCTACAAAGTGACTTCTAGGGCAGCTGGGGCTACAGGGAGACCCTGTCTCTCAAAAACCCAAAACTACCAGTGGCCCTAATTCCGTGTGAACTACCTACCCATTACACCCTGTTAATCCTATCTACAAAGTCATTTTTTTGCTTCTTTGCTTGTGATATGTACATCTATCCATCTATCCTTTTGTCTATCTGTCCATCCATTTTATTGCATCAAGAAACTAGGGGATTCCAAAAACCAAGAGAGAAGTATTAACGTTGGCCCTCCTTACTCAGCCTTCAGCTGCGGAGTTTTTAATGGACTTTTACATCCAATGCACCCGAAAACAATGTACCTTGTCTTTAGCCTCTCTCTCAGGTAACGTAACATTCTATGGACTAGACTAGAATCTGCCTCCAAAATAGTTTCCTGGTCCAAAATCTACTGTAAGCATCTGCAGCTCCACTGGCTTCCTCCAAGGCTGGAGGTAGCTGCTCTCACTGTCAGTCGAGGATGCAGAGCCTATATGTGCTCACGATACTCGTGTGTTGTTGTCTCTAGGTCTACGTCAGTGGCTGAATCCCAGCCCTTGGCTACCTCCACGCTAGCATTTCACACCACCTATCAGAAACCTCTGGGCCAGTAGTAGACTCTAGGTTACCGATTCTAGTAGATTACTAGTTCATTCTCAGAGGTTGATACCTGCAGGAATCTAGTAGATTCTAGCAGGTCCTTGATTGATTCTAGCAGGTCCTTGATTGACTCTGGGGGTAGACTACAGAAAGCCATGGCCATACTGCACAAGGCAGAGATGTCGGAACCTTGTGGGGATGGTGTTTTAGTGAGGCAGAGGCAGCGGTGAGCAGGTGGAAGATAGAAACCAAAGTGTGTTGAGTCCACGTTCACTTTTGCAACTCCTTCCATCTCTGCTATCTCCCAGTGGGAACATTGTGAAAGCCTGGTAACTGAATGAACCTCCTGCATTTTTTCAGTCTAATGTAGTAATCCTATTCTGTTCCACATGGAGTTAGCTTTGTTCCTTAGCGCACATGGCCACTACCCTCTTAGCATAGACTTCTGTCTGTCCCCTACTCTGTGGACTTTCTGCCCCTCTACCTTCTACGTATTTCCTAATATAGCTGGTGTTTGTTTGCTCTCCACCATTTTCTTTCAGCTCCCATCCTACTCCAAGGATTTACTCTATTAGCCTCCATTTCTATCCTTTGTATTTATTACAACTTGCAATATACTTTTCTTTTTGGTATTTTTTGAGACGGGGTCTCCCATTAGTCCCAACTGGCCTGGAGCTCGCTATGTAGACCAGGCTGGCCTTGAACTCACAGAGATCCACCTGCCTCTGCTTCCC
>VZQC01011025.1:238736-267870 GCA_009823505.1 Rhizomys pruinosus | reverse complement strand
TTTTTGAGACAAGGTCTCCCTGGAGCCTCAGGCTGTCCTGGAACTCACTCTGTAGACCAGGCTGGCCTTGAACTCACAAAGATCCACCTGCCTCTGCCTCCCGAGTGCTAGGATTAAAGGTGTGCGCCACCACGCCTGGCTGGATGCAATATATTTTTATATGTTCAAGGCTAGTATGGGTAAAATAGTGAAATCTTATCTCAAAAAAATAAAGGACAATAAAACAAAGTCACACATGAAAATTGAAATGTAAATAAGAACTTTTTGTAAGTACTTGTGTAGGCCAATGTTGAAATTTGCTTTCTTTGCTTAAGTGGTTTTGCCATTTTATACACACTGTGGTGGGTTGAAATCTTAACTTCAGGTACCGTATGTGATGTTATTGGGAAATAAGACCTTTGTAGATAAAATTATGATGAGCTCATAATGGATGAGAGTGGGCCCTGATCCAATCACTGGTGTCCTTATAGAAAGGGAAACTTGGATACAGACATACACAGGGAAAAACACCAAGACGGAGGCAGAAAGCAGAGTGATGTTTCCACAAGGATTGTCAAGAATTATTGTCCATCACCAGAACCTAGGAGAGAGGCATGGGAAAAATTCTCCCCCCGGAAACCAAAGGGAACCAACCTGGTACCACCTTTTAGACTTCTGACTTCCAGAACTCTAAGACGTTCCAATTCTATGAAGAGACACAATTTGTCATAATTTGTTATAGCAGTCTGGAAAATTAATACACATATTCTGACATGTAGACAGTGTTTAACCCGTAATATATTTTTTTTTATTAAAAAAAAATCCAGACCACCGTGGCATTGCTTCTAGATGTTTGTCATCCACACTGAAATCACAGGTTTAGTAAGATATAATGTAAGCCAGGTGCTACAGCCCACACGTGCAATCTCAGCTTCAGGAGGGAGGACCCAGAAGTTTGAAAACAACACAATTTAGTTTCAGGGCTATGGTGTCATTGGTTAAAGCACTTGTCTAAACAGTTATGCCTAGACAAAATAACTAAAGCCTGCTTAAAAATTATTCTAATACAATTTCAAAAGGGACTTGTTTCAAGCTCGTTTTTTTTTGTTATAATTATCCATTGCTGGAAAAGGCCTGTGCCACCTTCAGTGATGCAGCCTTCTTGATTACACTAGCAGCACAGTTGATTTGAACCAGACTTCCTTATCTCTTTCCTTCCTCTTTGAGCCTGGCACAGGCCAGTAGACTAGCAGCTACTAAGTTTCCTCATTTCCCCCTAAGGCTAAAATGAGCATGTAGCCTGCATTACAAAGGTTAAAATATCAGCATGATATTCCACCATTTGTAGTCTTGCTATCTTATAAAAATAACTTTTTCCTTGCCCCAATGACTGTCCTTCCATTCATTCACTGGGTCCTTTTTGAGATAAAACAGGGTTGTTAAAACTCGCCTGTGAGATCTGGATTTTGTCTTTACGAAGAAGGAACAACTGTAACCATTAAGTTTTCTATTTCTCTAATTTGAAAGAGGCCAAGGAATTTAACTGAACCTCATCTTCCAGGGAGATAGCAGACATGTTGTAAGCCAACACTGTACCAGGAACCTGAACGAATGATGTCATTTATTACAATAAGGCTAGTCCGACTGCTTCACTGCTATTAATATAGCTCACACTTGCAGATTAGATTCAGGTGAGTTTAAGAGATAAAATCATCTGCTTTTTTTTTTTTTTTTTTTTTTTTTATTTTTTTTTTATTTTTTGTATGTGTATGAGTGTACTGTCTGCATGTAGGTTTGTGCACCCACCTTTTTCTAACAATATCTGTGACTGTTTCTTCTGCTACTTCAAAATCTCCTTGGAGAAGGCAGAATTATGAAAATACTAGAGAACCTACAAGCAAAAGATAAGTCTTAGTAACTCTTGTGCACACCCAAAGTATTGTTAAAAGCTGACAGAAAGGGGGCTGGAGCGATGGCTCAGCAGTTAAGTTACTATTCTTCCAGAGAAGGGGGGCATTCAGTTCCCAGCACCTACATGGCAGCTAACAACCGTCCTTAATTCCAGTTACAGGGGATCCATAACCCTCTTCTGGCCTCTGCAGGGCAATGCACGTATGTGTGCAGGCAAAACACTCATACACATAAACTTTAAAAAACTGAGAGGAGGGACTGGAGAGATGGCCTAGCGGTTAAGAGCGCCGACCGCTCTTGCAGAGGACCCAGGTTCGATCCCCAGCACCCACATGGCGGCCGAGAACCGTCTGAAACTCCAATTCCAGGAGAACTCCAGTTCCAGGGGAATCCGACACCCTCTTCTGACCTCCGTGGCATTACATGACACAGGTGCACAAACCCACATGCAGACAGTACATTCATACACATACAGAAATAAATAAATTTAAATAAAAAAAAAACTGAGAGGAAAGGAAGAGAACGAACGAAGGAAAGAGGGACGGGAGAATAGGAGAAAGAAAAAGAAAAGGGAGAAATTAAAACACTAACAGCTTGCTTTGACTTCTGCATTTGGCGGTTCTGCCTTAGAGTAGCGCAAAGCCTCACACTGCGCAGGCGCGCGGGACCAAGGCGCGGGGGGAGACTTCTGCGCAGGCGCGAGGGCAGAGACGTAGCGGGATCGCGCGTGCTCCGCGGCTCACTTCCGGTTGGCCCCTCCCCCTCCTCCGCGCGAAGCCACCGCCCCTCTCCCTCCTCGCCAGCCTCACCCTCCTCGCTCAGCCTCTCCCTCAGCTCTCTCCACCCCTCGTGCTCTCCGCCCTGCTCGCCTCCAGCCCTTCCCCTCCCTCTCCATCCGGGTCGCTGACGGCTGTCTCGGTCCGGAGAGTGCTGGCGGCTGCTTCTCTCTGAGGAACCTGGGAAAGTTTCTCGCGCGGCGGAGGCGAGGAGCCGAGGTGGTCGCCGCGGCGGAAGGAGGAGGGCGTCCGCGGCTGGAGACCTGCCCGCGCCGGCCCGGGGCTGGCCCTGCCTTGAGGGGCCGGTGAGTCGTTGCCCCGGGGGTTCGCGGCCGAGCGGCGGCGGAGGCGGCGGGCCGGGGTGGCTTGGGCCTGGGCGATGAGTGCCCGCTTCCTGCGGCCGAGCGGGCTCGGGGCTCGGGGCTGGAATGTCGCGCCTCGCAGGGGCGGAGGCCCTGTCGACTGCGCTGCGGGACCCGGGCGCTGCGGGAGGGAGATCGGCGGCGCGGGGCTTGCAGACCCTTCCTTCGGCTCCCCACCCCGCGCCGCGGAGCTGCTAGGTGCGGAGTCGGGGAGAGGAGAGGGCCCCGCACTGCCTCCCGGACCTGCTCGTCGGACCTGTTGCTGAGAGCACGCCGCCCCAAACCCCTGCTGACTGCCGGGAGAAATGAGGCGAACCCTGCGCGCGAAGTCGGAGATCTGCCCCTGCCCTCTGAGTTGAGGGGGGAAAAATTTGGGGAAGACAATGCAGAACTCTCTGGAACTTTTTGGGTGTCCCAAATGTTGAACTCAAACTTGTGTAGATGCTTGGGTCGTGCGTGGAGAGGGACGCCTTCGGCAGGAAAATTGGGTTTGGGAACCTCAGATTCGGTGGTGAGGATGTAGGTGACTCTAGACAAAAAAATGTCAGACTGTCCTCCAGTTAATGGTGACATTCAGTAACGCATTGTGGTTGGAAAAAAAAGTCTGGCGTTTTAGGTAAAGAGGACTCGCTTATGTCTTTATCAGCGAAGCAATATTCAGTGTACTGGAAAGTTCTACAGATTTCCACATCAATCCATCAGCGTCCTTTCATTCCTATTGAAACCAGTGCTGGGGCTATTTGCAATTTATTTTTCCATCCTCAAATAATTGTCCCAGAAGTATACATAAACATAAATTATGCAAGAATATTTTTATCCATACATACCATTTATAATAGGAAATACTAAATTAGAGGGAGAATCTTCATAGTTAAACTGAATAGTTGTGGTTTTTTTTTTTTTTTTTTTTTTTTTTTTTGTCTTTAGGAGACAGGGTTTCCCAGTAGCCCCAGCTGTCCTGGAACTCACTCTGTAGACCAGGCTGGCCTTGAACTCATAAAGATCTGCCTGCCTCTGCCTCCCAAGTGTTAGGATTAAAGGCGTGCGCCACCACGCCCGGCTGAATAGTTTTTATATATCATAATCACATCGATTTAGTTTTAGAATTCAATTAGTAGAGACGATGGGGTGTTATTTTGGCTTATAAAGAGGTTATTTTAAGATAATGGCGTGATAAAAGAAATTCTATTTTGTATACAGCTTATTAGTATGTATAATTAGTCATTTAAATTCTGGGAAAATAAAACTTTCTATTGGTTTTATTTCTTTTACAGATAAGAACCAGTTTTCTGTTGATGTGGAGGTAGGTATCAGATTGTTTAACTCTGAGTTGAGGGAGATTGCAAGGTTATATTTCTGCAGTTGGCTGTACAGTTGGTTGTTTGGGCATTGGATGTATGTCTTGTTTCCTGCACTCATTAAAATTATTTTTTTTAACTGTAATATTCATCAGGGTGCTTATTACTGAGTTCAGCCTACCATAATAGAGTCAATGCCAGTCAATCTTTTTAAGTTTTGCAAAGAATCATAGGGAAGTAATGTAGTTTCTAAAACATTTGTATATGCTACCTTAAAAATACTAGAACTGGTGGTTCTTGAAATTGAATGAGATTACGGAACATATTATAAAATGCATTTAACAATTGTAATGATCAATGTAGCCTGGCACTTGATGAAAGAGCAATGAGCCATGATGCTTGCTTTAAAGTCATACTAACTTTTGTCTGTCTCCTCAGACATAGGGAACCTCCAAGTTTCCAGTATTTCAGAAGGGACTTTTGTATTGAAACTGGAAGACCAAAGTTATTACAAGCATGTTGTGCTGGGGAAATGCATCCTTTGGACAACTAGGTTTGGGTGGAATTGATGAAGAAATTGTACTAGAGCCCAGAAAAAGTGACTTTTTTATAAATAAAAAGGTCCGAGATGTAGGGTGTGGACTCAGACATACTGTGTTTGTACTGGATGATGGAACTGTATACACATGTGGATGTAATGATCTAGGACAGCTAGGTCATGAAAAATCCAGAAAGAAACCGGGTAAGTTGAAAACATTTTTATTTGGTATTTTTAATACTTCATTTTACATTTGAAATGCCTGTCATGATGTATGTAGATCCCGTGTTTTCTCTCAAGCTTTGTGAAAGCAGAGCAAGAGCTCATCTTATTCTTGACATTTGCATGCGTCTTCATACTTTAGTTTTTGTTTGTTTTTTTCCTATTTATGAGCCCTTATTGTATGGCCTCGAGAACAGCGGAGAGAACTAGCCTTCTGTGTGTGGATCTTCTGTATAGAGTACAAAGGTGTTGAGAGGTCCTTGGAAAACTTCAGGCGCCTTTGAGACATTTAAAAGTCCTAATTTACTCTGTGATGTTTCTGTAACATAATGGGGGGGGGAGCTAAGACTAAAACTTCCTACTTCTATTTGCTTGCCTCAATTATATAATTCTTTTTCCCTGTCATGTTTTAGATACACATTTTTGTTTGATTTAGTTGGAAGTACCTTTTAATCCCCTGAGTTTCTACTCTCAAGTATCAGTGCTAGCTTTTAAAGAGTTTGTGAGTGTGATTATGCAGTCAGTATCTTAGTGAAAGAGTTTATCAGGTAATGGGAATCTGGAGGCATCTGTTCACCTTTCTGTTCTTTTTCCTGGATGTTTTATTTTTAAATTCTATTTTACCATCTTTAGAGATACTGTTAGGGGTTTTGCTTTCACTTATGCTACAGGTAGTAAATTCAGATGAGGCTGTACCTGTACATAGTTTCTTCTTTCAGCTTGAACAGTAATGGCCCTTAACTATTTCCTATGGCAGTTATTTTTCTCTATCAGCTCATTATATGAGTGGCTTTTAGTGTTCTACCTTTCGTGGAGCAATGAAGGCATAAAATCTCCAGTCATTAAAAGGGCCTTTCACAGCATTTCTTCACCTTGTCATACTAAACCTACTAAACTCCAGTTTGCAGTTATCATTTTCATTCTGTGTAGTTAGTCTTCATGTCTCTTCTTGGCATACTTAGTTTTACTGGATGAATCATAGTGATTCTTTAACATAGTAGATTGAATTATTGAAGAATTAAAGGCAGATGGTAGCTTTCTTGTCTTACATGAAGAATAGCTCATGAGATCTTACCAGATTTTCATAATCTTAGGCATTGAAGTAGTCATGAGTGATTTACTGACAATGCATCTGTTATCTCTACATTAGAGGCAAACTAGACCCTTACTTCTCTTGTCTAGTTAGAAATGCTGCTTTAGATTGAGATTTTCATGATATTGGGGCTCCTACTCTTGTCCTTATTGATAAGTCCCATAGAAATAACAATATCTGAATTGCATAATTCCTGAAAGAAGGGAGGGCTAGTAGAATCGACGTAGAAATCACAAGTGTGTGCATTGTAATGTACTGAGGTGTAAGGTTTTTAAGTTGGCTAGACAGACACTGCTCTTTGTTTGGAACTAGGATAGACATTGTGCAAATAGTGTAGCTTAAGCTGTATAGATGGAAGTTGAAAAACTAGCCACTTTGTGGTCTTGTTGATATTGTGATGGTTATATTGTGACATCCTGTTAATTCATCTTGGAAGCATTCTTTAGAATGTAAAGTTGGAAGATATGTTTCCTTTTTAGGATTGACACAACAGTAGATAGAGTAAGGGGAAAAAAGTGAGTTTTTTTTTTTTCTTCAGCAGTTTGGAGTTTGAGTCAGGAATTACAACATACATAAAGTGACTAGAGAGAATTGAAATTAGATATGATATGCAATATATTTCCAGCCTTGGAGATCTAAATGTTAGGAAATACTGTGGGTTTGAAAAGATTCCTGTGCTAAAATAAAGGCTAAAGTATAGTTCTATCAGTAGATACATATCCAGAAAGTAACTCCAGAGCTGGAGTCTCATAAAGAGGGCAGGCAGGATTCTAATCCCAAGCAAAGGACCTGGCTCCTGATACTGTGAAGTTTATCTAGGCTACAGAGATAGGAAGACACTGAGGTTCTGGGAAGGGAGGTTCAGGGAAGGGTGATTGCAGTGAGGTGGTTCCGCTTTCAGTTTCACTTTTAATTCAGAGTGCATAAGTGTACATTTGAATAATTTACCTTGAATTACTTCTCTTTGGAATAATTCTTTAATGTCTTAAATGTTCTCTTTCCTTATCCCTTTTATAAATTTGTGAATTCGAGGGCTGGATTGAAAGATAAGTTATTTTTTTATCTTATTTAATTGATTGTAAAGTCTTCAGGTAATTAAGCAGTCTGGTTATATTTCTCTGTAACAGATAGTTCCTGTCTTCAGAGCTTTAAACTTGGGTCACAAAGAAAGTAGGAAGAAACTAAGAATTATTTCTTTACATAGATTGGCTTTATAACTGTAACAAATACTTTGTGACTAAAGAGTGGAAGTTAGTCTCCTTAAGGATAAGTTAGTCTTGAGTCATGCATGATAACTTACTGTAGGAGTTGGCCTTCAAGTATAGAAGTTTGGACCTGTGGTTTATGGGGGGGAGTGTTTCCATTCTGGGTGTTTTAGGAATCATGTAACAGGTTTAACCCATTTCCATTATTATATCAAGAGTGTAGTTTGAGTCCATATCGTCTCTGATCTTTTGTATAGGTATTGACCTAGTCATTACTACCTTTTTCTGAATTATTGCTAGAAAAGTGGTATTTCACTTTTATGTTTTTTTTCCTACGTTAAGAACTCCTGAGTACTTTTTAAAGCTAGCTAGTGTCGCAATTTGTTAAATCATAGTTTACAAGTAAATGCATTTAATAACATGTTGTCTGTCCATTTAAATGAATTGTTTTATTTTTATATTTCCAGATTTGGTTATGAAGATATAAAAATAATTTATTAGAAGTGTACATTTCCTAACAAGTTTCTTTATTCAATACATAACCAGTCATTACTTGTTGACCAGAGCCTTATATGTATGTTTTACACGTCTGTTTTTATTTGTTTCATGTTAGAAGCAGTACTAAACTATTTTATGATTGTAAATAATAGTAACAATTCTGTTAAAAGGGAGTGTTTTCAATAGAAAGATTTACAAAGTCCTTTTAAATGGAGAATCTTGTTTAACCCTTACAATGGCTTCTACTGTTAGACATCCTAGTAAAGCATTTTGGTCGTAGAGCTGTAACTACTTGCCTTTCTCACTTTTCATTTTCTGACCTATTTTCTCTGTTCATAAAACATAAATCTGTTAAAGTTTTAAAAAGAATATAGGAAACTGTAAATACGGTAAATTCATTTGGTATTTCTAACCTGCCCTTCCATGAATAAGAGGGAGCAGGTTAGAAATACCAAATTATCACACATATTTTCTTATTTTACCAAAACATAGAAGACCAAAGCTGTGTGTTTTATAACCTAATTTTCAAGGAGAAATGAGGGGTGCTAAAGACTTGAAAAAAAGAATTACTTAAGTCAGGACTTTAGGCTTGCTTTGAGCACTATGTTGAGAAAGGTCAATCAATGCCCAAGAATCACAGTGTCAAGTGTAGGGGGGAAAATCATATTGCAAACAGATGCTACTGTTAGAGAGATGTATAATAATACTTTACTTTGTGTAGGACCCCCACATCTGAGGAATTTCAAGAGCATTACACAATAACTCATGGTTCCTTTCAAAATGCTTGTGACACAAATTGCAAGAATTATCCTCATCTTAGGGGATAAATTTGCGGAGAAATGGCAGCACAAGTTGGTAAGTAACTTGTCAAAACAGCAGGTGACTGGTGAACAGCTGTAAATTGAATCTGAAAGTTTAAGCCTACCAGTCTCCCACCTTATTCACTAAATTGTGCTTATGTTTAGTGTTATTTACAGTAATATCTTCTGTTTGAGGCAGATCAAATACTAATATGCAGATTGTTTCCTTGCCATTCTATTTGATGGCCTGTTGAAATAATTCAGTATTTTAAAGGATAATTGCAATAGACCACTGTGTGGTATGAATAATATTCTTTGGAATGTATAATGCTGGGGATCAAACCCAGGGCCTCATGCATGCTAAGCAGACACTCTTGACACTAAACTATACCCCCAACCCAAGAATATTTAGACAAAGCTTACTAGTGTAACACCCATCTTTTCTTATTTTCTCTGTTATATATCACATATTCCTTTGTTGTCTTGACTGCCGTGCTGTTTTACTCTGTCCATAGTAATTGTTGTGCAGGTTGATTTGGTGGTTACCATTAGATGGTAGGTTATATCACTTATGTTGTATCAAGGCTGTCACCTTCTCTGGGATCTCTTGGCTTGGTGATGCTTTATAGTCAAATCACACAGAAAACAATAGCAAGAGATGCCTAATCTGAGTAGTCTAATAAATGGTGGCTTCTTTAAGGATTTTCTCTTTGTGTTTTGTATATTAGTGTCTTTACATGATTGGCCTGTAATCCCCACACTCAGGAGACTGAGGCAGGACAGTCAAGTTGGAGACCATCCTAGGCTGCATAGGAAGGCCCTGCCTCAAACAGCAAAACAAAAACACCCCTACTGTGTCTCTCTCTCTCTCACACACACACCCACACCCACACACACACACACACACTCACACAGATAAAGAGTGTGGTAGATTTCAGTTTCATATTTGGGCAGTTACCAAGGATTCCTGTTGCATGATGACAGTTTGCATCATGGACTTAAGGAAAGAGTCTTAAAGATTCTTAGGGTTCCAGTATGCTCTATTACATTAGTCTGATTATTGAGGCTCATTTGCACTCCATGTATTTTTAAAATTGCTCTGAGGAAATAAAAGTGACTTTTGTCACTTAAACTATAAAGCACATTATTGGATGCTCAGAATATTTTTAAAAATCTCATAAGGGGAGATGTACTCACACATTGTTAAAAGACTTTATTTGGGTGAGATTGTGTAGAAAAATGGGTAGTAGAAGAAACCATATTAGCAAGCCGTGTTCTATAAACCACTTTCTTTTTCTGTGGACTGACTTTCCTTGTTGATAGAATTAAAAAGCCAGCAATACATGCAAGAAAAACTTGTGCTTTGTATAATAAGTATTCAAAAATCTGCTAGGCATGGTGATGTCTACTTGTAATCTCAGCACTCTGGAGGTTAAGGTAGGGGGATCAAGAATTTGAGGCCAGAGTGTATAGGGAATTCTAGGCTAGTCTGGGATACATCAAGATACTTCGAACCAAAACCCAACCCAACAAAATTAGAAAATATTGTTAGACTTAATTTTGGTAAAGCAGAAATTGCTTGAATCTTAGTGGCTCCTTTTTTAAAACTATAAAGGTAATTGGGGCTGGAGAGATGGCCTAGTGGTTAAGAGCACCAACCGCTCTTGCAGAGGACCCGGGTTTGATCACCAGCACCCACATGGTGGCTGAGAACCATCTGTAACTCCAATTCCAGGAGAACTCCAGTTCCAGGGGAATCTGACGCCCTCTTCTGACCTCCATGGCATTGCACGACACGGGTGCACAAACCTACATGCAGACAATACATTCATTCATATAAATAAATAAAATAAAAAATTAAAAAAACAAAACTATAAAATTATATTTATCTACAGTTAATTCTATTGTCTTATTTTCTAGCATGATACAGTTTTTTTGGGGGGGGGTCTTTTTGAGACAGGGTCTCCCTGTAGCCCCAGCTGTCCTGGAATTCACTCTGTAGACCAGGCTGGCCTTGAACTCACAAAGATCCGCCTGCCTCTGTCTCCCAAGTGCTAGGATTAAAGGTGTGCACCACCACGCCCCGCTTCATGATACAGTTTTAAGTTAGACTTCTTGGCCCTTAAAAAAGCCTACTCTGGGGGCTGGAGAGATGGCTCAGCAGTTAAGAGCACTGACTGCTCTTGCAGAGGACCCGGGTTTGATTCCCAGCATCCACATGGCAGCTGAGAACCGTCTTTAACTCCAGTTCCAGGGGAATCCAACACCCTCTTCTGACCTCCGAGGCATTGCACGACAGACATGGGTGCACCAACCTACATGCAGACAGTACATTCATACACATAAAAAAAAAAAATAATGAAAAACCTACTCTGATGCTGGGCATGGTAGTGCACACCTTTAAACCCAGCACCCCAGGAGGCAGAGGCAGGCGGATCAAGTTCAAGGCCCATCTGGTCTACATAGCAAGTTCTAGGCAGATCAAGTTCAAGGCCCATCTGGTCTACATAGCAAGTTCTAGGCTAGCTAAGGCTACAGGGAGACCCTGTCTGAAAAAGACCAAAAAAACCCTCCTATTTTGGGATTCCTTTTTGGAGAGGGTGGGGGGTGGGAGGGAGGACTGTTGAGACAAGGTCTCCCTGTAGCCACCGCTGGCCTAGAACTTGCTGTGTGGGCCAGCCTAACCTCAACCTCCCAGAGATCCATTTGCCTCTTTTGGGATTAAAGTTGTGTGCCACCAGGCCTGGCTCTTACTCTAGGATTTTTCTTTTCTTTTCTTTTTTTAAGACAGGGACTCCCTAAAGCCCCAGCTGGACTGGAAATGTAGATCAGGCTGGCCTTGAACTCACAGAGATCTGCCTGCCTCTGCCTCCTTGAGTGCTGGGATTAAAGGCATGCGCCACCACACCTGGCTTAAAGACGTTTCTTAGCCTCCATGTAAGTGCTGGGAATTGAGAGACTCGGCACTCCTAACCACTGAGCCATCTCTCCAGCCCTAGGATTTTTCATTAATACATTTTCCACCAATTATTTAAAACTGTCCTAATACTTCTTTTTTCCTTGTTATTTATGGTACTGGTGGTAGGGTCCCAGGGTCCTCATGTGCTTGACAAGTACTTGACCATTGTGCTTTACTCTACTCCTTTCTCTGTTAATATCTAAGTTCAGCCTAATGTTTTCTTTTGTTAGGTATTATACTACTCAGTACATACTTTTTTCAGATTTTAAATCATGACAGTTGTAAACATTTTTGATAGAAAATTTGAAAAACAGGAAAGTAAAATGAATATAATGCTGTTACAGATAAGTACTTAATATAATGCTGTTACAGATAAGTACTTAATGGCAAAAATACCTTCCCTTCTCTCTTTCCCTCCCTTTTTCCTTCCTTTTCCTTTCTTCCTTCCCTCCTTTTTCTTTTCACTCACTCACTCACTCACTCACTCACTCACTGGTTTTCTGTGTAGCCCCAACTGACCTGATATATACGCCTCCATTTCACAGACATCTGCCTGCTCCTGTCTCCCAAGTACTGGCATTAAAGGCATACACCACCACCCTGCCCAGCATTTGAGGCCTTTTCTAAACTCCCATATCTGACTGCAGTGTATTCTTCTTTCTCAACTTTTTCAGTGATAATTAAGGCTTTTCCACATTTCAAAATTGATTAGGGGTAACACAGATGGTAATGGTAATTTAACATTCATCATTGGGATATATCAAGTTTTTTAAAAATATTTTATTTTTTTTTAAATAAATAGTACAAACATGAAAGTACTTATCAGTTTAGTATTTATTTACATCTCTGTTTATTTAAAATATTTTTTATTTTATGTGTATGAGTGTATTGCTTTCATGTATGTAAGTTGTAAGTGCACCCATGTCATCCACTGTCTACAGAGGTCAGAAGAGGTTGTTGGATCCACTGGAACTGGAGTTATGGACAGTTGTTAGCTGCCATGTGGGTGCTGGGAACTGAACCCAGGTCCTCTGCAAGAGCAGCCAATGCTCTTAACCACTGAGCCATCTTTCCAGCCCCCTGGGAAAAGCAGCATCTTAAACTTTAGCATATCTACAATGAATAATAACTGAAGCGAACAAGTCATAGGAGCGCGTGTAAATGTGCAGATTGTTAAGAGGCGTAATCAGGACTGGAGAGATGGCCTAGTGGTTAAGAGCGCTGACTGCTCTTGCAGAGGACCCGGGTTCGATTCCCAGCACCCTCATGGTGGCTAAGAACCATCTTTAACTCCAGTTCCAAGGGAATCCGACACCCTCTTCTGACCTCCAAGGCATTGCACGACACAGGTGCACAAACCTACATGTCGACAGTACATTCATACATATAAAAAATAAAATTTCAAAAAAAGGGGCATAATCAGAGTGCTGTGTAAAGGTAGATGATGTAGTAGGGCTTGAGAGGTGGAGGCAGGAAGGCTGCTACAAGTTTGAGGCCAGACTTGTCTATGTAGTGAGATCTGTACTAGTCGGGGCTTCAAAGTGAGACCCTGTCTCAGCAAAACAAAACACAGTGATGAGTATATAATCATTTGGAACATCAAGGCTTGTAAGTGTAGGAGACATAGCACATGAACTGGAAAGATAGAAGGTGATAATGGAAAGTGCTTTGGAGCCTGAGTAGTTCAAATAAACATGAGAAAGTCTGACACCTGCTAGGAAGTGGAAATTCATTTAACTGAAATGTCTCAGAGTGGTGAACAGAGATAGATGAAATAAATGGAGTTTAATTTGGTTGATATACACTAGTAGTTTGTAGTGGGAATTATGTGTTTTATAAAGGAAGGATTGTGGAGAGGAGAATTTGAAAGTAATGAAATTAGTTCCTAGTCCTTTAAAACAAGGAAGGAGTTAGGTAGACCAGTAGGTAGCTTTAACAGACCAATGATAGACAGGCTGTTAACTGGATAGCAGTGAATTAATTATATATTAGTAAAGGGAAGTGCCAGCTGTGATCCCAGGTGGAATCACTGCTTGAAAACACAGAATGCAGAATAAGGAAAGTTTGCTCTTCTGTTTAAAGAGAGAAAAGACTCCAGTGAGGAAGATTTTATTTTGAATATGACAGCAATAGTCAATGGGCAGTTAAGAATTTAGTACTCTAAAAGCTGGGCATGGTGGCGCACGCCTTTAATCCTAGCACTTGGGAGGCAGAGACAGGTGGATCTCTGTGAGTTCAAGGCTAGCCTGGTCTACAGAGTGAGTTCCAGGACAGCTGGGGCTACAGGGAGACCCTGTCTTGAAAAAAAAAAAAAATTTAGTACTCTAAGGTGGGAGAAAACTCAGGAGTAAAAGGATGAAATATTTTATTTCCATTTTTGCTATATCTTCAGTTTAGAGTGGCCCGTAAATTTCTTTATTGTTCCAGTGTATTGAGTAATAACATAGAGCCATTTAATTGTATGATTTTGGAAAGCTGTTTGAAGTACCTAGTGATGGACTTCTAAACTTAAAGTAACCTCGAATGGCTGTCTGCTTCATCTGTTTTCTCTTTTGTTGTTTATGTTTAATTTTTGTTTGTGTATATATGTGTGTGCTGGGGGTGGTGGGGAGAGATGCTCACAGAAACCAGAAGAGGTTGTTGGAGCTCCTGCTCATGGAGTTCTAGGAGTTGTGAACCTCCTGATGTCCGTGCTGAGAACTGAGCTAAGGTCTTCTGGAAGGGCAGGAAGCACACGTAACCACTGAAACATGTCTCCAGACCCTGCTTTTGTTTTAAGACAGGGTCCCATCATGCCCTGGTACTCATGGTGAGCCTCCCAAATGCTGGGATTACTGGTGTGAGCCACCACACGTGGCTTCATGTCTTCATCTGTTTCTCCCCCCAACCCCCAGTTGAATTTTTCTAAAGTGGTGAAATGGAAATGTCTTTTTGCCCACGAACCATTTATATCCTGATCATTTGAATTTTATTAATAGGACTATTTGCTTATTTTTGTTTAAAAGACACAACCCTGTTGTTCATTACTGTGTTTACCTTTGTGCTTCTTTTTGGGTTACTAGTAACTGAAATGATCATAGTTATAAATTAGGTATGTGCTGACAGTATAGGCAGGAACTCCTTTGATGCAATACTGTCTCTTTTCATGACATGAAAATTAGATCTGGGAAGGAATAGAGTAAGCCTAAAAGAACTCTTTAGGGGCAGAATTAGGAGCATCTGAAAACAGCTGGAGCAGTTTGCCTGTTCATTATTGGAAGTTGGTGATAAAGACTATCACGTTGAGCCAGGTATGGTGGCACATGCCTTTAATCCTAGCACTCAAGAGGCAGAGGCAGGCAGAATTCTGTAAGTTCAAGGCCACCCTGCTCTACAGAGCAAGCTCCAGGCCAGCTGGGACTAAAGAGAGACCTGTCTCAAAAATACAAAAAAAAAAAAAAAAAAAGACTATCATGTTGAGCGTAGAGCTCAGATTGCTGCTAGAATTTATCCCACTTACTTATGATTTGGCATATACACATTTTCTGATCCAAGTATTACTTTACTATAGATGTCATAACTCAAATTCCTAACTGTAACGAACCTCATGAATGAATCTACACTTATTTTTTTAGGAATAATTAGATAAAAGGCTGACTTGCCTATCACTGCTAGAACACGTGTTTACATATGTACTCAGATGGGAAGTTGAGAAGTCTGCAGTTCGAACTAAGGAGAAAGCATACATTTAGAAGTCAGTATGGCATTGTATAAAGAGAAAAACCAGGGCTGGAGAGATGGCCTAGTGGTTAAGAGCACCCACTGCTCTTGCAGAGGACCCGGGTTTGATCCCCAGCACCTACATGGCGGCTAAGAACCGTCTGTAACTCCAATTCCAAGAGAACTCCAGGTCCAGGGGAATCCGACACCCTCTTCTGACCTCCACGACAAGGGTGCACAAACCTACATGCAGATAGTACATTCATACACATACAAAAATAAATAAAATTTAAAAAAAATAAAGAGAAAAACCATTTTATGAGAAACTGTAGTAGAATATTATTTAGAGACTATAGCATTAATATTCAAAACTTACTAGTAACCAGCATTGTTTGCCAGGCACTGTGCTGACCTTTGTTATGCAAGTCTTTAAATCAGCATTTTTTTTCTTTAAATAATTTTTAAAATTTATTCTTATTTTTATGGGCATGAATGTTTTGCCTGCATGTAAGTGCATCCATGGATGTAATGCCCTCAGAGGTCAGAAGATGGTGTTGGATGCCCTGGAACTGGAATTAACTGGAACCTGGTTATCTTCAGCATGGGTGCTGGGAACCAGACCCAGGTCCTCTGCAGGAGCAGCCAGTGCTCTTCAGCTGAGCCATTGATCTAGTCACCCTTTTTTCTTTTCTGTTGTTTTGTTGACTGGGTTTTGCTCTTTGGTCCAGGATGAACTTGTACTAGTTAGTGATGGGATTCTAGGTGTGAGCCACCATGCTAAGTTTTGTGAGTGAGGAAAATAAGAATGTCAGAGGTTGAATAACTTGACTAGAATTATTAAATAGTCCATTGAATAATAGAAGAAAAGGTACCCATCATAATAGTAATAAAAAGATTAATATTAATTATTAATAATGCTAAAGTTTAGGCATTTATTCAATAAACAGTTGTCTTCCTACTATATAGGTAGTAAAAATGTGTATTAACTATATGAATAATTGAAAGTACTATTTTTTATTTTATTTTATTTTTTATGTCTTTTCAAGACAGGGTCTCCCTGTAGCCCCTGCTGGCCTGGAACTCACTCTGTAGACCAGGCTGACTTTGAACGCACAAAGATCTGCCTACCTCTGCCTCCTGAGTGTGCCACCAGGCCTGGCTCAGTGCTATGGTTTTTTATCTGAGAAGTCCAGTTTCTGGGATATTCCCTAATAGCTGTTTTTGTACTTCTGCAAGTAGCTGGCATTGCAATATAGTAGGCATTAGAAACAACCTTGAGGCTTCCGTGGGGAACTGGCAAAATTAGGATGTATCGAACCACTGTAATGTAATACAATGCTCTGTGGTAGATAGAGTTCCTTGTGGACTGGTATGGGAAAGTGTCTATACATTAAGGGAAAATAGCAAGATAGGGAACATTGTATCGAAAGTTGGGTAAATGAAAAGGAAATGCATGCATTTCTGTTTGTTTATAGATGTATTAAAACCCCTGATAACCTTGGTTACTGTTGAAGCAGAGGTAGGAAGAGAATGAATAAGAAGTCTGATGAAAGACATAACTGATAGACTTAGTCACTTTGTATCTCTTTGAATGGTGCAAATATATTAACTCTTAAAATAATATTTCTTAAAAGGTAGGAAGTAAAGAATCTGTTAGGTGTGTTATCTTGTGCACATTGCATGTCCTGTGTGTTTTGAGTGTTCTGTGAAGTTAGGGTAATCTTAACTCCTAGGAAGCAGTGCAAAGAATAATGTGTGACATGTGAGTATTAAGTAGGGGTTTGTTTTTATTTTTTTCTTTCCAATGTTTTATTGAAGCTCTGTGTATTTCATACAAATCAAATCTAGACCTGTGCCCTCCTCCTTGCCCCCCAACCCCACCAGAACTCATGCATTCTGCCAAACATGTTTTTCATCTTTGTGTGTTTGTTCTTAAAAACCTATTACTGTTGGAGTGGGGGGTTACTAGATCTGCCCAATACTACTGTAGGTATTGTACCATTTTCATATTTACCTAATGCCTGTAATATTGTCCTCTTAGAAACTGTTATTTGCGTCTACATAGACAATGCCTATCTTTTCAGGATAGCTAAAGTTTAGGCATTTATTCAATAAACAATTGTCTTTCTACTATGTCTTAAATATATTAGGAATAAAAATACTTCTTTGCCTTTATCTCTAAAGACTTTTATTCAAGGAGGATGCCAAAATGTTACAACAAAAAACAAGGGGCTAGAGAGATAACTCAGCTGTTCAACATCAGGGGCTCTTGCCACGGACCCTGGTTCAGTTTCTAGCATCCAGATGGTGGCTGACAACTGTCTGTAACTTAAGTTCCAGAGGAATCCTAAGCCACCTTCTGACACTGGGGTGTCAGACATGGGTATACTTAAACATGCAGGCAGTATGTTGCATACACATAAAATAAAAATAAAAACAAAAAAACTAAGAAACAAAACCAACATTGTGATGCCTAGAAGTAAATGCTATATTGGATTGAGATAAAATGGTTGGGCTTCCTTTACCTTCAGACTTAAAAGATGATACAGGACAGGAATACGAAGATGCATTTTTTTTCTTGGGAGAAGAATGTAAATGCCAGAAGTTAGATTGGTGGGTGTTTTGTTTTGTTTTGTTTTGTTTTGTTTTTTTGGTCTTTTTGAGACAGGGTCTCCCTGTAGCTCTGGCTGTCCTGGAACTCACTCTATAGACCAGGCTGGCCTTGAACTCACAGAGATCCGCCTGCCTCTGCCTCCCAAGTGCTAGGATTAAAGGCATGCACCACCATGCCCGGCTTGTTGTTTTTTTTTTTTTTAACTTAAAAAATATATTTAATATGGGAGTGGTACATGTGCCATGGTCCATATATGGGTGTTGGAGGATAGACATGTCGGGGTTGGAGGACAGACCTGTTGGGTTGGTTCTTTCCTTCTGCTATGTGGGTCCTGGTATCATACCCAGGTCATCAGGCTTGGTGGTAAGCACTTTTAAGAGGTCAAGCCGGGGCTGGAGAGATGGCCTAGTGGTTAAGAGCGCTGACCGTTCTTGCAGAGGACCCGGGTTCGATCCCCAGCACCCACATGGCGGCCGAGAACTGTCTGAAACTCCAATTCCAGGAGAACTCCAGTTCCAGGGGAATCCGACACCCTCTTCTGACCTCTGTGGCGTTGCACGACATGGGTGCACAAACTTGCATGCAGACAGTACATTCATACACATAAGAAAGAAATAAAATTAATAATAAAAAAAAAGAGGTCAAGCCATCTTGTCAGCCCCTGGCCAATGATTTTAAAAATTATTTAATAGTTTGTACACTGAAATTTTGAGGAATATGGATATTTGAATCACAATTCAGTATTTAAATACAGCCAAACCCAAAATGAGCTGTTCTGTAAAATTTTAAATAAGGTATTTGATTATGCCTCCCCTACTGTTTGTGCATTTGCACTGACTTTCGCACCAATCTGAGTAAAATATTTAGTTGGTATTTAAGTAGCCACTGTTTTGGCCCTTGAAATAAGGGAGAATTTGTCAGATTTTTTTAATTTTTATTTTATTTATACAAATATATTGCCTGCATGCATGTAAGCGCATCCGTGTTGTGCAAAGCCCACAGAGGCCAGAAGAAGGTGTTGGATCCCCTGATACTAATATAGGTGGTTGGTTAGCTGCTCTGTGGGTGCTGGGAATTGAACCTGGGTCCTCTGCAAGAGCAGCTAGTGGTCTTAACCACTGAGTTACCTCTCCATTCTGAATACAGGAGAATTTACATGTCAAGAAAAGTCGATATATGTGTATTTGTGTGTGCCTGCACGCATTTATAAAACTTAAGATTGCGCAGGACAAAAAGAGAGACATCTGAAGTGGAAACCACTGGCAGAGCCGCCCGCCTCGTTTTCTCCTCCTCTGCTAGGTTCTAACCTGGGATTCATTTTAGGCCTTGCTTGCTTAGAGTAGTGGCATTGGTTTGGGGGCCAAATCTGATATTTTCTCTGTAACTTCTGTCATTTTATTTCCTTGGCAAATTGCTATGTGATCTTGAGTTGGTTACTTTCACTTTTGGTTATTCGTTTCCTTCTATCAGCATCTAAAAGTCTTTTGGTTTTGGTCTAGTAAGAGAATTTCTGTTCTGTAAGAACTGTGACAATGTTTTTTTTTTCTCTGCTTCAGTTTAATCTTACTATTCCTAGTTAATGTTTTTAATGTATATTTCATCTTTGCCTTTTTCCCTCCCAGTTAAAATGACTCTGGTTACTCCTGTTAAGAATTCAAAGAAAAAATATTGAAAGCTCTTAAGTATTTATAAAATATATTCTGAAAATAAATTGTTAAAACATAACCTTGGTGTATTTATTTCAATGTTAACTAAAGGATAGCAGTTTAGTAAGTGGAAGTGTTTCACTTGGTGCTTTATCTGTGAACTGAGGTTGATTGTCACACCCTTGTCTCATTCTGTATGAGGAGTAACCGAGACTGGATAAAGCCCTCAGCATGGTGCTTAGCAACAGATTTTTCTGTATGTTAATTGTTTGCATGAAATTACGCTGGCTAAAAGGGATACAAACTTGCGAATGTATCTATAGTGAATTTCATAGTCTACTTATTTTATTGCTTGCTGTCACTTGTTACTTTGAGGCCGAAGGATTTTGATAGCTTTGAACTCAATGTGTAGCTGAAGCAGGCCTTGAACTTCTCCTGATTCTTTGTGCTCTACCTCCCAAACAAGTGCTAGGATTACAGGTGTGCACCACTGTCCCTGACTATAGTTGTAGGGCTCTGCCTGAACTCAGGGCCTCATGTGTGCTGAGCACCTGAAGCCACACTTCTAGCCCTAACTTTAAATTTTATCAGAGAAGCTGTGAAAATATTTTCTTGTCTGTGAATTATAAAATTCCAAATTTTATAATTTGGTAATTATTTGTAACAGTTTTGTAGACAACAGAAAGTTTAATGTATTTTTGTGACACCGCATCTTCCCATGTAGTTCAGTTGGTCTTGAACTTGCTGTCTCAACCTTCTGAATACTAGGATTTACAGTATTACTAGGATTATGCTCAAGGTCTCTGCACTATGCTTTAATTGTGAATTTGTTTAGTTTTGTTTAATTGTGAATTTGTTTAGCAATGTAGTTTATGATTACTATATAGTGAAACTTGACTCAAAAGTGCCAGTAAATAATAATTCAGTTTTTGTAAGTAGTTCTCTTTGTGGTACTAGGGAGTGAGCCCAGGGCGTTTACAGGTGGTGAAGTGCTCCCATCTCTGAGCTGTACCCCAAGCCTGTCACTTGTGTTAAACAATTTTGCTTCTGTTTTTCAGTAACAGGGAAATTTGTGTTATGAGTAAAACAGTCTTTTTTGGGTTTTGTTATTTTTAAGTGTAATAGAATTAGTGCAGTGATTAGTTAAAATTCCAGGTGTGCTTTATACCAGTAGTCTCAGCATTTCAGAGGTTGGAGTAGAAGAATCACAGTTTCAAGGTTCATAGTAAGACTCTATCTTAAACATTAGCATCAGCCAGGCGTGGTGGCACACGCCTTTAATCCTAGCACTTGGGAGGCAGAGGCAGGTGGATCTTTGTGAGTTCAAAGCCAGCCTGGTCTACAGAGTGAGTTCCAGGACAGCTGGGGCTACAGGGAGACCCTGTCTCGAAAAAGAAAAAAAAAAAAAAAAAAAATTAGCATCAATAAGAAAGTCAGAATTATTCATTAATCCCAAAAGTATTAATTAATGTCCTTACTTTCTACTGACTCAGAAATGCCAGGGAGGATAGGATACCACTTTAACTCTAGGACTGAGGAAACAGAGGTAGGTGGATCTCAGAAGCCAGCCTAGTCAAGTTTCCAATCAGCTGGTGCTACAGGGAGACCCTGTCTCAAAAAAATCAACAAACAAAATCATAAAGTGTGTTTCAGTTGTTTAATAATTAAAGGAAAAAGCACATATAACTGACGTTGACAATTTAGAATTTATTTTCCAGTTTCTATGTAAAAGTTGGGTTGTATGGCTCAGCAGTTAAGAGCACTGACTGCTCTTGCAGAGGACCTGGGTTCGATTACCAGCACCCACATGGCGGCTAAGAGCAGTCTTTAATGCCGGGCATGGTGGGTGCATGCCTTTAATCCCAGCACTTGGGAGGGAGAGGGAAGTGGATCTCTGTGAGTTCAAGGGCAGCCTGGTCTACATAGCAAGATCCAGGCCAGCTGGGAGTAAAGGGTAGACCCTGCCTCAAAATAAATAAATAAATAAATAAATAAATAAATAAATAAATAAATAAATAAATGCAATAAAAATGGAATGCTACGTGAGGGAGTAAATGAGTCAGTCACATATAACCAGGCTATCCTAAAACTTGACCTTGAATTCCTGATCCTCCTGTCTACCTTTCTGGTGCTGGGATTACAGCACGTGAAATTTTGTGTGTGTGTGTATGTGTTTGAGAAAGGGTCTCCCTGTAGCCCCAGCTGTCCTGGAACTTGCTCTGTAGACCAGGCTAGCCTTGAACTCACAAAGATCTGCCTGCCTCTGCCTCCTAGTGCTGGGATTAAAGGTGTGTGCCACCACGCCCGGCTTGAGAAGATACATTTTTGGCAACTAGTGAGGCATAGTAGACAAGATTTTTAAATTTAAGCTCTGACAGAATTAAAAATGATGAAAGAGTTGAAATAATGCCCTTAAAAATAGGGAGTTGGGGGCTGGAGAGATGATCAGTGGTTGAGTACTGGCTGCTCTTACCTGGGTTCAATTCTCAGCACCCACATAGTGGCTCACAACCATTTGTAACTCAAGTTCCAGGGGATCTGATGCTCTCTTCTGACCTTCCTGGGCATTGTACAACTTGAGTGCATTTAATACACACAGACAATGGACTAATACACATAAAATAAAAATATTAAATAGGTATTTGGAGGATGGAGATGTAGCTGAGTGATAGAGCATATATATTAAATTTATAAGGCCTTGGTTATACACACACACACCCACATACACACTTGCCTGATTTTTCTGGGGAGACTTCAACAAGTAGGTGTCTATTCACCTCAGATGGGGTAAAGACAACAGACAATAGTCTAGCTTAGTGGACAGTGAGTATGTTGGTTTACTTACTTACCAGACTAAAGGCAGAGGGTTACTTGGAGGTGCTTTGGTGACTCATAAAAGCTGAAGCTGATCAAATTGAGATGGTCGTGTGATTTTTTTAAAAAATCTTTCATTTAGTTAATGTGATTAATGCTTGGTTATGCTGTATCATCTTTTTGAAATGTTGAATTTAATTTATAAGTATTTTTTTTTCAGTTCAGGATTTTTGCCTTGATGTTCATGAGATATACTGGCCTGTGTTTTCTGTTTTCCTTTGTTCGTTTGTTTTGAGACAAGCCCCAGCTGGCTTGAAACACTTGTTATATAGACTAGGCTGGCCTCCATCTCACAGTAATCCACTTTTCTTTGCCTCTTGAGTACTAGTATTAAAGGTGTGTGCCACCATGTTTGGCATGGATTTTTTTTTTTTTTCTTAAGTGTGTATTTTAGGTATCAAGAGTGATGCTGGCTGGGTTTGTAAAACATATTTGAAAATAGTCCCTCAAACTTTGGGGGGAGAGGAGGGGTTTGGTTTAAGAAATATTGGTAATAAGCTGGGGGTGGTACACACACCTTTAATCCCAGCAGGTGGATCTCTGAGTTCCAGACTAGCTGGGGCTACAGGGAAACCCTGTCTTAAAAAAGACAAAAAAAAAAAAAAGTAATAAACCAGATGTGGTAGTTCGTGCCTGTAATCCCAGGGTTGTGAGTTCAGGACAACCTGGGATGCATAATGAAACTGCCTCAAACAAATACCAAAAAAGAAATGTTGGTGTAATTTTTTGAATATTTAGTAGTGCTCAGCTGTAAAACAATTTGAGCCTGTGCTTTCCTTGTTGGACTTTTAGTTACTTCAGTCTCTTTTACTGCTGTTGTAATGGAATAATTTCACCAGAGAAGACAACTCAAACACAAAATGATGTCAGTAGAAAGTCTTTAGTCAGTAGCAAAGGGCTATAGTTGGGAGGAGATTTATATAGAAAAACCATATCCAGGCGTGGTTAAGTTTAAGTTCCCAAGCTTAGTGGTGGTAAGCCCTTCTAAAAATTCCTGTTCTCTAAAAGCAAGCCAAGCATCAAGTATAAAAGCCATGAATTCAAGTTAGCAGAATGAGTTTCTAAGCAACCAGGTACATGCTGACCTATTCCCATTTTTGCCCTGGTTCAGTTGTCTGTTCCCATATTTTGAGCTAAGCTTTAAATGACTGGGCTCAGAATATGGTGTCAATATGTGCAATCTTGAAAAATATGATTTTTTTATTTGACTAGTAAGTAGTACACATAGGTAATACACATAAGGAATGTCCATATAAAATCAATTAGTTAACATCTGAGTCCAGTTTTTGTACAGCCCAGGGTCCGCAAGCCCAGTTGGGAGAGGTTTGCTTACTTGTTGATCAAGTAAAAAAAAAAAAAATCCAGTCCATTTTTACCGTGACCTCACAGTTCATCCCCGCTCCTTGGCTCTTACAATCTGATGCACCAACCTCTTCCTCGAGAGTCCCTGAGCTTTGGAGGGGAGCATGAGAGAGAGAGGTGACACGCCAAACTCTTGGCACTGTCCAGGTTTTGTTTGCAGTGGACTGGTGGGTTTTTTTTAGCAGTCTCCTTTTAATTCTATAAAGCACAAATAGTAACAAATATTCAAGATTATAATAGGTTACTCTGTAGGCACAGACATATATGCTTGAAGATATCTTGATTGGGGCATTATAACTCTGACAAAGGGATGCCAATAGCTTTCTAATGTGGTCACTAAAGTCTCCTGACATTAGGGGGCACCAAGGCTACAGTGTCAGCTGTGTGCCCTACCCTACCAGGGAGTGGGTCATATTGAATTGGGATTTTTATTTTTTTTCCCTGGTATACATTTAAGGGCTGTTTCTGATTATCTGTGAGAATCACATGTTTTACCCACTTTCTATGTGAATTACTGATCTTTTTCCTATAAGAAGTCTTAAAGAATTGGAGGTAAGTAGGCTTGTTGGTCCATACACTGTAGCCTTGGCTCTCTGGAGGCTAAGGCTGGAGAATTCTGAGTTCAAGGCCAACCTGGGCTAAATAGTGAAACCTCGCCTCAACAAAGCAATGTGGGCTTGGCGGCTCAGGCCTTTAATCCCAGCACTCCAGAGTCAGAGGCAGGTGGATCTCTGACATTGAGGCCACTTGACCTACATAGTGAATTCTAAGACAGGCTGGAGCTAGGGAGACCCTGTCAAAAAAAAAACCAATAAGAGAATTGTGCAAGTTTATTCTTTTGTCACTCTTTAACCTTTAAAATTTTTTTTTGTTTTTCTGTAAGAATTGGAATTTCCTCATTGGAGAATTGGATATCTTCTACTTTCCTGAGCTTATGACTTCCAGATTTCTAGTGTCTTTTAAAGCTTAAGTAAACATTTCTTATTCTTATAGTGTCTTTGGAATATCTTAACCTTAATCACAGTCCTTACTTCTCCTGTCTGTATTTTTGTATGTGGAGTACCTGGAGGAAAAAAGTATATATACTACTAATGTTTGGTAGAAACAAACGGTTCTGAAATTTTGAAGCTTTTGATTTCATAGCCATTGGCATTTAATTTAAGTGTTCTTAGTTTGTTATTGATGAATTAATCAGTCTTTAATCCACTTCTTTTTGTTCCCTGCCATCTTCTGCTTTCACTTGAGGATTGTTCTAGTGAGATACTGACTTATTTTGGATCCTCTGTGAGTGATAACAGGTCTTTTGTATGTTTTACTTTTTTCCCCTCATAAGACTTACAGAAATGTTTGATATAAAATAATCATACTCCCAAGTCAGTTTTCTTGATTTTCTTGATTTCTTAGCTTGTTTTCTTTTTTGTGTTTTTGTGTCTCTATAATTTTATAAAAACACAAAGTAATACAAAGAGTAAGAGGTTAGTGTAATAAACTTCATTGCTGAGTAACAACTCAAACTGCCCAGGTGTGGTTGGGCACACCAGTAATCCCCAGCACTGGGAGAGCAGAGGCAGGAGAATTGCTGCCAGCATGAAGCCAGCCAGGTCTTCGTAGTAAGTTTCAAACCGGTCAGGAAGCCAGAAAGGAAGGAAGGAAGGAAGGAAGAGTTACCAGATCCAGGTACTTTAAGGTAAGTCCTAAATATATCAGTAGAGTTCTTTAACATAATCAGGGTTGTTTAGCACCTAGATTATCTCTTACTAGCCTCCAACTGGAAGAATACAGTTCCTTCCTGATACAGTTTGAATTGGTTTATATGCAGGAATGTTAACTTTTTTCCACATTTTTCCCTTTAATTTTATATTACTCTAAAATATGCATACATTCCCTCCACCCATATACCAAAATTACAAAGTCTGAAAATAAGTGGTAGGTTAATTCTAGAGCCCATTAAGGGATCCACATTTTAACTGTGCCATTGCTTTCAGATAAAAAAATATGTAACATTGAGGTTGCTCAGTTTGCTTTACAACTAGGGATTTGGTGCTAGCATCCACAAATGAGGGATATACTATTGTCGTTTGTTTTTCTGGGACTGTGTTACTTCACTTAGCATAATGGCTTCTAGTTCCATCCATAGTGTCTTCACATAGGAATGTCAACTTCTTGATGCTGGTTCTTTATTGAATAGTAACACTTGCAAATTGAGCTAAAATGTGCCAAGAAGCCCTGGTTGATACAGTTTTAATCACTGTTAGCCTAAAGCTGTTGATTTTGTAGCATTCTTTTATTTTTTATTTTATTTTATGGGTATGAATGTATTGCCTGCATGTGTGTAAGTTCACCCATGTCTGCAGTACTCTTAGAGGTTAGAAGAGGGTATTTAGAGTTACAGACAGTTGTTAGCCACCGTGTGGGTGCTGGGAATTGAACCCAGGTCCTTTGGAAGAGCAGTCAGAGCCATCTCCAGTCCTGTAGCATTCTTATTAAGCTTAAAAAGTTAAAGAACTGGGTCAAAGAACTGACTGAAACAGCAACCTTCTGCCCAAAACAGTAAACCTCTACATAGAAAAACTTTTTAAAAAGACTGAGAAAAAGAGATAAGTCATGTTTGGTAGAATGCATGAGCACAGGTGGGCGGGGGGAGCATGGAAGGGGGAATGTGTCTAAATTACATTGAGACATGAAAGTCACAAAACTTCAATAAAAAGGTTAAATCAAAAGTTTATTTCAAATGAAATGACAAAATATTGAATATCTTAAGGAAACTGGATTTGTCACTGGCTCACTGCTGAACTAATAGTCTTTTGAATGCCTAATATTTTAAATAAACTTTTGTCTTAAAAACCTCAGCAAATTTTAACTGTGGTGTGGGGATGTCTAACTGTTGATGCTAAAATAGGTGTCCATAACCTGGAACCTACCATTTACAGTGACTATATTGCCTTTTAGGTCTCTATTCTGCATATCCAACAAATGTTTTATTTATAGAATCTGAGCCTGGTGGTTAAGAATGCCGACTGCTCGTTAAGAGCACTGTGTGCTCTTGCAGAGGACCTGGGTTCGATTCCCAGCACCCACATGCTGGCTAACAACTGTTTGTAACTCCATTCCCAGGAGATTTGATGCCTTCCTCTGACCTCTGTGGGCACTGTGCAACCCAGGCACACGTACACTCATGCAGGCAATGCACTCATACATTGAAAAAAAAAGAAAAAAGAAAAAGAATGCCAACTGCTCTTGCAGAGGACTAGGGTTCCATTCCCAGCACCCACATGGCAGCTAAGAACCCTCTTTAAGCTGGGCGTGGGTGGTGCACGCCTTTAATCCTAGTACTGGGGAGGCAGAGGCAGGAGGATCTCTGTGAGTTCAAGGCCAGCCTGGTCTACAGAGTGAGTTCTAGGCCTGCTGGGGCTACAGGGAGACCCTGTCTTTAATTAAAAAAAAAAAAAATCTGAGCCTGGAGTCATGTTGCATGCCTGTAATCCTAGCACTCAGGCAACAGAGACAGGTTTCCAAGTTTGAGGCCAGCCTGGGTTATAATAGGGACATTTTGTCTCAGGAAAAAAACCAAAAAAACAGAAAGCAATCTATGAAAAATTTGCCAATTCAGATTATTTCATTAAGACTACTCCACTCGCTGGGTATGGTGGTGCATACCTGTAGTCCCAGCACTCGGGAGGCAGAGGCAGGTAGATCTCTGTGAGTTCAAGGCCAGCCTGGTCTACATAAGTGAGTTCCAGGACAGCTGTGGCTACAAGGAGACCCTGTCTCAAAAAGACAAAAAAAAACACAAAAAACCCTATATGGTAATAATGCTTCACTTATAATAATATTGCTGAAATTCAAGCAGCCCAGGAATTACTTTTAGATACTTCCCTTTTTACCTGTGGTTTTGAGTGGAGAGTACATTCTTCTGAGATAAATCTTTTTAAAATTTATTTTAAAATCTTTTTAAAATTTATTTTATGTGTTTGAGTGTATTGCCTGCATGTATGTAAGTACACCTGTGTTGTGTGGTACCCATGGAGGACAGAAGAGAGCTCTGCTGAACCTGGTGTTAGGGATGGTTGTTAGACACCATGCTGGCACTGGGAACCAAACCTGGGTCCTTTGGAAGAGCATCCAGTGATCTTAACTGCTGAGCCATCTCTCCAGCCCCATCTTCTGAGAGAATCTTGATGAGCCCTGAACTTCTCCAAGAAGTTCAGGTCACTTAATATTGAGAGTGGATTATACTTTACTGTGTTACCACGATGGAAACTGTTTATAGAATGTATTTTTTAGGTTTTCAGAAAAGTCTGTATTTAATGTGTAAATATTTACTTTGCTTTCTGATGTAAAATAAACATTTTTACTTTTATTCTCATTGGAAACTCAGAACTAGAGTGTAATGTTTCTTTTCTTTACTTCTGTTCTATAGAGCAGGTTGTTGCCCTGGACGCACAAAATATCGTAACTGTTTCATGTGGAGAAGCTCATACATTAGCACTTAATGACAAGGGCCAGGTGTATGCTTGGGGTCTTGATTCTGATGGACAGCTTGGCCTACTAGGATCAGAGGAATGTATCAGAGTACCCAGGTAACAAAGGTGACCACAAAGAGGTCTTTAATCTTTCATATTAAACTGTTGATCTAAATGATTTTGCTTACTGTGAGCATTCTATTAACTATGTAAGTATTGATAAGTAATTATTTCTCCACTTTGAGTCTAAGATTTTGCCAGGTTGGTTCTTGAGGTATTTGGTTGGCTATTTTTATGTACTGATATTTTCTCCATTAATAGGTAGAATTTATGTTTGTAAAGAAACAAGATAGGTAAATTTTCTTTTAGTGTGGGAAAGACTGATTTAAGCTACTACGTCAGTTCTAGCTATTGAAATAATTAGTTGCATGTTTTTCTCCTTTTTTTCATACTTTACTGTTCTTAACTGAATGTGGAAGTCCGTTAGAAGTGGACTTAGGAGGCTGGTGAGATGGCTTAGCACTGGTAGAAGCATGGGTGCAAGCTGACCACCTGTGTTCAATCCCCAGGACCCACATAAAAGTTGAAGAGAGATCCATAAAGTTTACCTCTAACCATCATACAAGTATTGTGAATCCCAATAATATCATAATCATAATAGCCCAATATATAGTATACAGTCTCTGTGAACATACCCTCTTTCCTTAGCCTCCCCATTACTGGTATTTGAGGTATGCACCACTATGCCAACTCTTGTTTTAGATCTTAGAGAGCAATCAGCTTTTAGCCAGGATAATGTTGGCTGTTGGCTTTTTTTTTTTTTTTTTTTTTTTTT
>VZQC01011025.1:203655-235407 GCA_009823505.1 Rhizomys pruinosus | reverse complement strand
GGCCAGCCAGAGGGTGGTGAAAGGAGCGCAGTGGAGGCCCGCTACCCTCAGCTCCGCCTCCCCGGCGGGGCCTGTCGTAAAGAGCTGGGCGCAGAGCCCTACCCACCAGTTTTTACCACCACCCCATACGCGGGGTGGCGGGCGGGCTTATTTATTATTTTTTATGTGTATGAATGTACTGTCTGCATGTAGGTTGGTGCACCTGTGTCATGCAATGCTGTGGAGGTCAGAAGAGGGCATCAGATTCCCCTGGAACTGGAGTTAAAGATGGTTCTTAGCTGCCATGTGGGTGCTGAGAATCTAACCCAGGTCCTCTGCAAGAGCAGTCAGCACTCTTTAACCACTGAGCTATCTCTCCAGCCCCGACTTCAGTTTTTAAATTTTCCTAAGGGGCTAGGACTGTAGCTCTGATGATAGAATGCTTCTTGCCTAGCAGCCCTGTGTAAACCAGACATGAAGGTACTTTTCTACTCCCCACACCGTGGAGCTGGTGGCAGGTGGATCAGAAGTTCAAAGTCATCCTCAGATACATAGCAAGTTTAGGGCCAACCCAGAATATGTGAGGCCTTGTCTCAAAAACAGGAAAAAAGATTATTAAGATTTGTTCTGTGGCTTATCATATAACCTGTCCTAAAGAATGCTAATGTGAGCCGTGCGTGGTGGCGCATGCCTTTAATCCTAGCACTTGGGAGGCAGAGGCAGGCGGATCTTTGTGAGTTCAAGGCCAGCCTGGTCTACAGAGTGAGTTCCAGACAGCTATGGCTACAGGGAAACCCTATTTCAAAACAAAACAAAACAAAAAGCTAATGTGGGGCTGGAGAGATGGCTCAGCGGTTAAGAGCACTGACTGCTCTTGCAGAGGACCTAGGTTTGATTCCCAGCACCCACACAGCGGCTAAGAGCTGTGTTTAACTCCAGTTCCAGGGGAATCTGACTCTTCTGACCTCCACAGCATTACATGACATGGGTGCACCTACCTACATGCAAGCAGTACACTCATACACATAAGAAGTAAATAAATAAATAAATAAATAAATAAATAAATAAATAAATAAAAATTAAAGATCTTTAAAAAGAATTTTAGGGATAGTGTACAAATTTGATCATAGAAAAAAAAAGAATGCTAATGTGCTCATGAGAAGAAATGCATATTTTGCAGCTGTTGGGTAAAAAGTTCTACTGTTGTGTGTTAGGTCCACTGGGTCCAGGGTACCTTTAACTCTGCTGATTTTCATTGACTTTCTGTTGATACCTTTATTAGAACTTAATGATCTTGTCTCTTTTTAGGGATCAGATCTAAAAGGAAACTGCTTTTGATTTAAACTCTTATTTTATCTGGTAAAAGTATGGCTGCTATTTTCTTTTGGGTTCTTTTTGCATGGCATACCTTACTCATCTCATTTACCTTGAGTATATGGGTGTCCTGAAGGGTAAAGTGAGTTTCTTAGAAGCAGCTTTATGTGATCTGGTGGTGGTAGCCCACAACTTCAGTCCCAGAACTAGAAAGGCTGAGCCCAACAATATTACATTTATAGATCAGCCTGGATTACAAAGTGAGCCTCTCTGAATCAGGCAATCAAACATACAAAAAGAAGTAGCAGCTAAGTGTATATAGAGGTCTAGGTCTTGTTCACTGAGTCAGGTGTTTTTTTGTTTTGTTTTGTTTTGGGGTTTTTTTTGGTGTTTTTGAGACAGGGTCTCCCTGTAGCCTCAGCTGGCCTGGAACTCACTATGTGTAGACCAGGCTGACTGTGAATGCACAGATCTGTCTGCCTCTGCCTCCTGAGTGCTGAGATTAAAGGCGTGTGCCACCATCCTTGCCTGGCTAGATAGTTTTACTACAATGATTTTTTTTTTTTTTCAATGTATGTGTATATGTATGTGGATTTGTGCACATGAGTGCAGGTGACCATGAAGGCCAGCAGAGAGCAACAGATCCCTTGGAACTGAAGTTAAAGGTGGTTGTGAGCTGGCCAGTATGAGTGCTGGCAACCTAACCCAAATTCTTTGTAAGCGTAATATGTGTTCTTAACTGCTGAGCCATCTCTTAGCCCACTCTAGCAATTTTTATGGCTTGTTTTATAACTTTTTCTCTTCCTCCTCTCCCTCTTTACCTCTCCCTCTATCCTTTTCTTTCTCCCTCTCTTGCAGTCTTCCTTTGTAGTTAAGCAGTTTGCTCCTATCAGTATGTTTTGATCCCTCATGTATTGTTTTATTTGTGTCTCCCATGAAATTTACAAAAAGAAGTCTTTTAAAATATGAAGTAACTTTGAAATCATACTAAGGAATTTAAAATGGTAGCAATGACATCATAAAACTAAGAGAAAGAGAACAGCAAGGCAAAAAGAAAACCCCAAAAATATATCAGGAAGAAAACACCTGTACTCAATTTCCATTCATCCCTATATTTTGAATTTTTAATGTCTTATGTTATATCTTTATATTTGGGGGGGGTGCTTTGTTTTGTTGAGTTTTGAGGCAGGGTCTCCCTGTAGTCCTAGCTGGCCTGGAACTATGTAGACCAGGCTGGCCTTAAAGTCCCATAGACCCACCTGCCTTTGCTTCCTGAGTGCTGGAATTAAAGGCATGCACTACCATACTCAGAAATTAAGTTTTGTCATTCACATAAAGTACTGTTTTTATTCCTGAAAGCAAAGAAAACAAAGTAGGTTGTTATTGTAGTCATAAGTCTACTTGACCTAAAACAAAATAATTTTTCTTTAAAATAGTAATGTCACAGAAGACTATTTTCCTTGTCTAAGTTGTAGATAATGGCTAAAGAAATTAGCAGCTGTGTTTACAGCATAAGCCTGAAGTCAGTATTTTGGAGAGTTGTTAAATTTAAAATGCTGGGGCTGGAGAGATAGCCTAGCGGTTAAGAGCGCCGACTGCTCTTGCAGAGGACCCGGGTTCGATCCCCAGCACCCACATGGCAGCTGGCAACCATCTGTAACTCCAATTCCAGGAGAACTCCAGTTCCAGGGGAATCCGAGACCCTCTTCTGACCTCCGCAGCATTGCATGACATGGGTGTACAGACCTACATGCAGATAGTACATTCATACACATAAAAAAATAAATTAAAAAAGGACAACAAAATCTTTAAAAAATTTTTTTAATTGCTATGCAGATTTAGAAGTTTTCTGGTAGCTTTTATGGTTTATTTAATACAAAGACTTCCAAGATCTTACAAATTAATTTGTTCTTTAAAAAACAATGTGTTCGGGAACTGGAGAGATAGCCTAGCGGTTAAGAGCACCGACGCTCTTGCAGAGGACCCGGGTTCGATCCCCAGCACCCACATGGAGGCTAAGAACCGTCTGTAACTCCAATTCCAGGAGAACTCCAGTTCCAGGGGAATCCAACACCCTCTTCTGACCTCTGAGGCATTGCACGACACGGGTGCACAAACCTACATGCAGACAGTACACTCATACACATACAAAAATAATAAATAAAAATTAAAAAAAAAAAAAAACAATGTGTTCAGTAAGTAGTATTTGCCCCGCACATTGGAATTGTCATGGATATGAGGTGTAGTCTGCCTTTAAAGAGCTGATTAGAGGAGATGAACACTAAACCAACATGAAGTAGAGATAAGTGTGTGAAGGAGGGGGACATCTGGGTCTAGGAGAATGGAAGGTTTTGGAATATTTTACTTGGTCTTGTAAAGATCAGTGATGTGCCTTATATTCAGGAAGAGTTGAAGTTGATACCTATTAATACCTATTACCTTCAGTACAATTGTGCACATTGTATGTTTTTATTCGTAGCTTTGTGCTTGGCCAGTTTTTAAATTGGCCATGACATTCTCTAAGTTTGAAAATTTGAAGGTGCATTGGAATCTGCTAATTTGTAGCAGTACAACTCCCAACTTGTGTAGTTAAGAACATAGATCCACTAAATAAAAGTATTTAATTAATACAACAATATGGAATTAGAGTAACTCTCCTTTTTCCTGCTCACGATTTGATTGCTGAAGCTGCCTCCCGAAAATCATGGGTATCGACACTCTGTTCAGAGCTTGCTCCAGACTCTCATTTGGCAGAATCAGTTCAGGTGGCAGTGTAAGGTAAAGGGAAATAAGAAAATAAGAAAATACCCCCTTCCCTTTTTCTTGAAAATATTCATTCAAGAGAAGCGGTTGAAGATTAATCAGGTGAAGGGGACATATACAAGAAGATGCTGGGGTGAACAATATACAGAGCACATACAGATTTTTACAGCTCCCCCTCATCCCACAGCCTTTAGAATTGCATTGTAGTTAAACAAATTCAGGAGTGTAAAGACAAAGCACAAGATGGCAGAAAATAAGATTTAACATCATTGATTATCGTAAATATGAATGTGTTAAATTTCCCTAGTGAAAAAAATGCTAGTGATGTAATTGTAAATTAAAATATAATCTAAATGCGGGCTGGAGAGATGGCCTAGCAGTTAAGAGCGCCAACCACTCTTGCAGAGGACCCGGGTTTGATCCCCAGCACCCACATGGCGGCCGAGAACCGTCTGAAACTCCAGTTCCAGGGGAATCCGACACCCTCTTCTGACCTCTGTGGCATTGCACGACATGGGTGCACAAACTTGCATGCAGACAGTACATTCATACACATACAGAAATAAATAAAATTAATAAAAAAATTAAAAAATATATAATCTAAATGGAATTGGCTTTATAGCTTCTAAGGAGAATATGGTAAGAGTCCCTGCTGATTCTTAAGGAACCCAAAACTAGACAAAACACTAATTTTAGAAAAAGTACATTAATGTTCCAAATAAATTGCCAAGTTTCACACTCCAAAGATCAAGGGAAGTTTTAGATAATGAAAAAAATTTTGACTGATAGGAGCTCCCTGAAGGTTGTTTTCATAGAAGTATGACCCACTTTGCCTTCTATACTGTATTTCACATGTAAGTGTGACCGCTTTGCTTTTGTGCTGTCTGCAAGGTGTTTTCTTGGCACACTCTCATTTTATCTTTTTATATTCTGATTACTGATTTAAGCTAAATTTTTGGTAAATTGACCTTGACTGAAAAACTTAGCATGACCTGCTAAGTCAGTAGACAACTTTGCACATAGTAGGTGGCCAACAAATGGCTTATGTAAGTAGCATCCAAGGCCTGCTTGTTGTGCAGAATAATCTGATCTTATCTTCCCCTCTTCTCTTCTAGGAATATTAAAAGTTTGTCGGATATCCAGATAGTACAGGTTGCATGTGGTTACTATCATTCACTTGCACTTTCTAAAGGTAAGCATTTGAAATCAGTGCTTGGTGCTTTGAACAGCAACAACAGAAAGCATCTGTCATTCTTTTTCTAAGATTGTTCTGTTGCTTTTTGATCCTCTTCCTTTCAAGTTTGTTTATTTACAAATCAATTTAAAGAAAATAAGTCTTTCACATCACGAACATGATACCTCTCCACTTATGTCGCCTTTTTAAGTATTTACTATATAGACCTGAAGTTGTTTTTTGTGTCTAATTATTCACTGAATAGTTAAAAGCTGGTGCTTCATAACTGAGGCTTGTCTCCTTCCCCCACTGCATCCATCTATCTCATTAAATCTCATAGGTTTTTTTTTTTTTTTTTTTTTTNCCCAACCTCCTGTTCATACCAATGTTAATACTGTTGGAACATCCTAAATGCAACTTACAAATAAAAATTTAATGATGAAATTATAATATGGTTCCTCATGTATATTTAGTGGAGGAAATTTACTTCCGATTTATTTATGTATTTATTTATTTATTTATTTAGTCTTTTTTGAGACAGGGTCTCCCTGTAGCCTCAGCTGTCCTGGAACTCACTCTGTAGACCAGGCTGGCCTTGAACTCACAAAGATCCGCCTGCCTCTGCCTCCCAAGTGCTAGGATTAAAGGCGTGCGCCACCACGCCCAGCAGAAGTTTTTTATGAATTAAGTACAGAATTAAACACCAGTTAGTTTTGCTGAATTCCTCTTTCTGGTTTGACTTACTCATGTGCCAGCCTAAGATTGGAACATGAATTTAGAAAATCTGCTGTTTTTTGTGTTGCCATAAAACAAGTCAGCTTGGCATGGTGATGCCTGCCTGCAGTCTCAGCCCTGGGAAGGCTGTGGCGGGAGTATCGTCAGTTCCCAGTCTGCCTGGACTTTCAAAAACACAGATTAAGTTCTAATGCCACTGTCACTATTTTAGTAAATGTCTAGTGCAGCCTACTGTAGTGAAGCGATAGGCTGTAGCATAGTGAGAACCAGTCAGTTAAGATGGTTTTCTATCTTGACCTCAATTTTCCTTTTTTTTATTTGTAGTTGTTGTAGTCTTTGGCTTGGGGCAGTTTAATATAGTCATTTAACAAACTTGTTGAGCATTTACTGTGAACTGTGTGCACCACAGCATGTAGTATGCAGTGGTAAGTGATAGACCCCTGGACTCTCCATAGTATATAGTCTTACCATTACTTGTGTGATAGGATCACACAAGTAATGGTAAGACTATATACTATGGAAAAGGCCATAAGGAAAAAGTTTATCATTTAGAACATGTAATGGGAATCGAATTTAATTCAGAATACCACAACAAAAGTAGAAGTGAACAGAGCAAAAAATGGGGGTAAGTTTAAGCAGAGTGAAAACATAGCCAGTGAGTGAGAAGTGCCCACTGAAGGAAGTCCAGCTGGAAAATAGTGACCGAGGAAAGAGATAAGTATGACATAAGGTGGGAAACATGAATAACTCGCATTATCTAAAGCTCATTATCCTGAGAGCAGTGAGAAAGCACGGAAGCTAGTCCATTCCATCCCCTCCACAGTCTCCTGATTTTGTTTTGTTTTGTCTTGTTATTATTGTTACTTCTTATGTGTATGAATGTTATGCCTGCATGTGTGCAAATGGGTCTGTGTTGTGCAATGCCCATGAAGGAAGAGGGCATTGGATCCTGAACCTGGAAAATAGGGATGGTGCTAGCCACCATGTGAGTGCTGGGACTCAATTCCAGGTCCTCTGCAAGAATAGCTAGTGCACTTAGCGCAGAGCCATCTGTCCGCCCCTGGTTTTTATTTTTTTATTTTTTATTTTTATTTACTTTTTTTTTTTTTTTAATTTTTATTTATTTATTTATTTTTATGTGTATGAATGTATTGTCTGCATGCAGGTCTGCGCACCCGTGTCGTGCGATGTTATATATATATATATTATTACTATAATTACTATTTAGAAACAAGCCAAATAAAAATTTTGTCAGTTGCCCAGCTCTCTCTTATGCAGCAAGAAGCCTTTATATCCAATGCTTACTTGTAATCCAGTGCTTACTTGACACTTACAATTCAGTGCTTACTTGACACTTACAATTGGACATTTCAAAAGGACTCCTAATTCAGCATGCTGCAAACTAAATTCACAACTTTTCCCTATTTCTAATAAAAATAAATTCTGTCCACTTGGTCACCTGATGAGTCACTCTGCCATCCATATTTTACAAGACATTTTTATTAAAACCAGTAACTAGCAATTAGCTGATTTTTAAAAGTTCATACTACAAAATATACACCATTTTATTTATTTGTTTTTTTTATTTATTTTATGTTTTTGATTTTGGACGGGTCTCCCGGTGGCCCCAGCGCCCAGAGTTCACTTCGTAGACCAGGACTAGGCTGCCTTGAACTAACAAGAATCCGCCTGCTCTGTCCCTCTCCAACGGTGCGCTGGATAAAGTCGCGCGCCACCACGCCCGGCTAATAGTACACCTTTAAAAGTAGTTCTGGGGCTAGGATGGCCTAGCGCAAGTAAGAGCGCCAACGCTCTTACAGAGGACCTGGGTTCCAATCCCCAGCACACCACGTGGCCGCCAAAGAACCATCGGAAACTCCCCCGAGAAGAACTCCGTTCCAGGGGAATCCAACACCCCTTCTGACCTCCCAGGCCTTGCAGGCACATGGTGACACCAAAACTTGCATCAGACAGTTACATTACTACACATACAGAATAAATTTAAAAATTTTATTAAAAAAAGTAACGCTCTGAAGCTGGGGAAACACCTCAGTTGGTATAGTAATCAGTAGTTCAATGAGTCCACGTGACAAGAAACAACAACAACAACAAAATCAAGCTCAGTATGGTAGCATGCACTTCCAACCCCCAACCCTGGAGAAGAGGAATCAGGGTTACCTCTTGGGATTACTGGTCAGACAATTAACTCACTGTGGAGCAACACCTGAGGCGTCTCTGACACCTCCACTGTAAGCATACAATAATTGTACTCTCTCTCTCTCTCTCTCTCTCTCTCTCTCTCTCCTCTCTGAATATATAATATATATATATAATATTATAATAAGTGGATGGGACCATGGACGGGGGGCAATGGGGACGGAAAGAAAGAGAAATGAAAGAGGCGAGGGGAGGGGAGGGAGGGGACTGGGAGGGGAGGGTGAGGGGAGGGGAGGGAGGGGAGTGGGAGGAAAAAGGAGGAAAGGAGAGAGGAGAGATGAGAGAGAGGGGAGGGGATGGGGAGGGGAGGGGAGGGGATAGAAGGAGAGAGATAAGAGAGGAGAAGCGGAGAGAAGAAAGGAAGAGAGGAGAAGGTATTAAGGGATAGTAGGAGGGAGGGAAAAGAAAGAACGAGAAATTAAGAAGAGAAAGAAGAAAGAAAAACAAAAGAAAAAAAAGAAAAAAAAAAAAAAAAAAAAAAAAAAAAAAAAAAAAAGAAAGAAAAAGAAAGGAACGAGGAGGAAATGGAAAAGAAGGAAAGCGATGAAGAATTAGAAGAATTAAGAAGGATTAAGATAGAAATTGTAAGGTATTAAGTTTAAGTGAAGAAGAGGAGATATTGAACAACAGTAGAATTTAAAGGAACGAAGAAAGATAACAAGGGAGGGGAGGAAGGAGGGGAGAGAAAGGGAAGGAAAGGAAGAAGGGTACATGATAAGGGAAAGGAAGGTGACAGGTTAAGACCTAGGCAAGACAACATGCCCAGGTAACTATGGTGTCTAATATCTATAATCCCGCAGCGGATTATGATTTTTTTTAGTTAGGCCACCCTGGGCCAAGGCGTTAAGACCTTCCTTAAAAAAACATCTTCTGTGAGGCATGGCCTAGTAGAAGATCGCCACCTGTCTTTGCAGGAGGCCCGGGTTCGATCTCCCAGCACCCACATGGATCGGCTAAACCGTCTTTAAATACGTCAAATTTCAGGGGAACCTGACACGTCTCTGACCTCTGAGCATTGCATTGCACTACACGGGTGCACAAACCTGCATGCAGACGTACCACTCATACACATAAAAAGTAAATAAAAATAGGGGCTGGAGGGATGGCCTAGCGGTAAGAACGACGGACCGCTCTTGCAGAGGACCGGGTTCGATCCCCCGACACCCACATGGCGGCTGAGAACCGTTCTGTGACCTCGGTTCCAGGGAGAAACTCCAGTTCCAGGGGAATCCGACCGTCTCTGACCTCCCGGCATCGCACGGACACAGGTGGGCAGACCTGCATGCAGACAATACATTCATACACATAAAATAAATAAATAAATAAAAATTAAAAAAAAAAAACAGTAAATAAAATAAACAATAAAAAAATAAAAACCCAGGGGCGGACAGATGGCTTCGCGCTAAGTTGCACAGCTATTCTTGCAGAGGACCTGGAATTGATCCAAGCTCCTCACTGGTGGCTAGCACCATCCCTATTTTCCAGGTTCAGGATCCAATGCCCTCTTCCTTCATGGGGCATTGCACACACAGGACCCATTTGCACACATGCAGGGCATAAACATCATACACATATAGAAGTAGTAACAATAATACCAAGACAAACAAAACAAAATAAGGCAGATGTGGAGGGATGGAATGGACTAGCTTCCGGCTTTCTCACTGCTCTCAGGATAATGAGCTTTAGATAATGCGAGTTATTCATGTTTCCCACCTTATGTCATACTTATCTCTTTCCTCGGTCACTATTTTCCAGCTGGACTTCCTTCAGTGGGCACTTCTCACTCACTTGGCTATGTTTTCACTCTGCTTAAACTTACCCCCATTTTTTGCTTGTTCACTTCTACTTTTGTTGTGGTATTCTGAATTAAATTCGATTCCCATTACATGTTCTAAATGATAAACTTTTTCCTATGGGCCTTTTCCATAGTATATAGTCTTACCATTACTTGTGTGATCCTATCACACAAGTAATGGTAAGACTATATACTATGGAGAGTCCAGGGGGTCTATCACTTACCACTGCATACTACATGCTGTGGTGCACACAGTTCACAGTAAATGCTCAACAAGTTTGTTAAATGACTATATTTAAACTGCCCCAAGCCAAAGACTACAACAAACTACAAATAAAAAAAAGGAAAAAAAACTTGAGGTCAAGATAGAAAAACCATCTTAACTGACTGGTTCTCACTATGCTACAGCCTATCGCTTCACTACAGTAGGCTGCACTAGACATTTACTAAAATAGTGACAGTGGCATTAGAACTTAATCTGTGTTTTTGAAAGTCCAGGCAGACTGGGAACTGACGATACTCCCGCCACAGCCTTCCCAGGGCTGAGAACTGCAGGCAGGGCATCACCATGCCAAGCGGACTTGTTTATGGCAACACAAAAAACAGGACAGATTTTCTAAATTCATGTTCCAATCTTAGGCTGGCACATGAGTAAGTCAAACCAGAAAGAGGAATTCAGCAAAACTAACTGGTGTTTAATTCTGTACTTAATTCATTAAAAAACTTCTGCTGGGCGTGGTGGCGCACGCCTTTAATCCTAGCACTTGGGAGGCAAGAGGCAGGCGATCTTTGTGAGTTCAAGGCCAGCCTGGTCTACAGAGTGAGTTCCAGGAACTGAGGCTTACAGGGAGACCCTGTCTCCAAAAAGACAAAAAAAACAAAAAAAAAAAAAAAAAAACCTATGATGATAAAAATGAGATGATGGGCAGTGGGGGAAGGAGACAAACCTCCGTATTGAGAGCACCAGCTTTTAAACTATTCAGTGAATAATTAGACAAAAAACAACTTCAGGTCTATATAGTAAATACTTAAAAAGGCGACATAAGTGGAGAGGTATCATGTTCGTGATGTGAAAGACTTATTTTTCTTTAAATTGATTTGTAAATAAACAAAACTGAAAGGAAGAGGATCAAAAAGCAACAGAACACCATCTTAGAAAAAGAATGACAGATGCTTTCTGTTGTTGCTGTTCAAAGCACCAAGCACTGATTTCAAATGCTTACCTTTAGAAAGTGCAAGTGAATGATAGTAACCACATGCAACCTGTACTATCTGGATATCCGACAAACTTTTAATTTCATGTGGGTTTTTTGTGTNTATATACACACACACACTATATATATAATATATATAATACATACATGTAATATATATTTTATATATATAGGTTTTTGTTCTGTTTTTGTTTTGTTTTGAGACATGGTCTCCCTGTAGCCCCAGCTGTCCTGGAACTCACTCTGTAGACCAGGCTGGCCTTGAACTCACAGAGATCTGCCTGCCTCTGTGTCCCAAGTGCTAGGATTAAAGGCATGTGCCACCAAGCCCTGTTTAAAGATGGTTCTTAGCTGCCTAGTGGGTGCTGGGAATCAAACCCAGGTCCTCAGCAAGAGCAATCAGTGCTCTTAACCACTGAGCCATCTCTCCAGTCCTTATTATAGATATTGTGTATTCGAATGTTTTGCCGGAAAGCATTGTAAGCGTACCTGTGTGCAGTGTCAGTGGATGCCAGAAGAGGGCATCAGATACCCTGGAACTGGAGTTTCAGGTGGTTGTTAGCTGCCCTGTGAGTGTTGTTAACAGACTTTGGGCCCTTTGGAAGATCAGCCAGTGCTCCTAACTGCTGAGCCAGCTTTCCAGCCCCTAAAATTTTGAGTGTGGGGGCTAGAGAGATGGCTCGGTGGTTAAGAGTACTGGCTGTTCTTGGGAGAAGACCCAGGTTCAAATCCCAATGCCCACATGACAGCAACTGTCCATAACTCCAGTTCCAGAGGATCCAACACCTTCTGTCCTCTGTGGGGATTTGGAAAACTCAGGTGCACTTACATACATGCAGGAAATACACACATATATATAAAATAAAAATAAATTAAAATTTTTTGAGAGTGATGAATGTTGATAACTGAATGATAAAGGAATTCTTGCTAGTGAGAAGTTGCAGAGTAAAAGCGAAAGTTCAGGACTAGAGAGATAGTGATTTATTGAAGAGCATAAGGAAATAAGGGTATCCCTAGTTAATATCACCATTTACTCGTGTAATTGCTGAAACTTGAAAGTTTGCTAGAATCCCATTGAAGATAATGGTGTGCTTTCATATAAAGTAAACTTAATTATTAAATAAAGCAAGACATATTTTCCTATGAGAGAATGCCCCAGAGTAATAGGTAATCATCAAATGAATTTTGTGGGGGTATGAGAAAACTAATTTTATGATTTTTGTTTTACAGCAAGTGAAGTTTTCTGTTGGGGACAGAATAAATACGGCCAACTGGGTTTGGGCATTGACTGTAAAAAGCAGACTTCACCACAGCTGATTAAGTCTTTGCTTGGAATTCCATTCATGCAAGTTGCAGCAGGAGGAGCTCATAGTTTTGTGCTCACACTTTCTGGAGCTATCTTTGGATGGGGACGGAACAAATTTGGTCAGCTAGGACTTAATGATGAAAATGGTAGGTTCTCATAGTTCAAGCATACTTTTTAAGGAGATGATATTTTGAGATCTTGGGATGACTGAAATGGTCAAAGTGAGTTTTTACCTAGTCGCTACTGGTAATGGTAAGCAATTCTAAGTGCATCAGAGAAAGGTGAACCAAGTTTTCCCAAGTCTAAATTAGAGGTGGGGCTGAGGTTGTTAATTGAAAATTTTAATTTTAGCCAGGCATGGTGGCGCACACCTTTAATCCTAGCACTCGGGAGGCAGAGGCAGGCAGATCTCTGTGAGTTCAAGGCCAGCCTGGTCTACATAGTGAGTTCCAGGCCAGCTGGGGCTTAAAGGGAGACCCTGTATTAAAAATACCAAAAAAAAAAATAAATTAAAAAATAAAAATTTAATTTTGTAATGTTTTGGGGAGGGCAGTGAGATGGTAAACATCAGCAAAGGAAAAAAAAAAAACCAGCATGTGATAAACTGGGAAGTTTATGAAGCCTGGGGATATAGCTCAGTGGAAAACCTCTTGCCTAGTATGCTTAAGGCCCTGAGTTCAATCCCCCAGCACCACCCAGTAAAAGAAAAGGTTTTCAGAATATTTGGGCTAGAGATGTAGATAGCTCCATGGTAGAATGCTTGCCTACCACACCGAAGGCTGTGGGTTTAATACTTAGTACTAGGAAAACAAGAACAAAAAAAGAAAGAAAAGAAAGCTTATGCTTACAAAATCTTCATTATTAGATGCCATTAAAAGACCATGAGAAATACTGTTTTCAGTTGGTAATCAGGATTGTTCTAATATTTGCCAGCATTACTGGAAGGAAGCTCTGAAATTAACTGAAGCTATATTCTGGCTTCCTAGTAGAACATGCATACAAGGTCCTGAGTTTAAACTCTAGCACTGAAAACTTTAGAAAAGTAGCACAAAGTATTGAATCTGTGTTTCAAGAAAATATATGCTGTGGGGTGTAAATTTTAGTTGGGGTTCTCTTAACAATTGATGGTAGGATCTTGAAAATAAACATTTAAAATTTAAAAATAACTATTTGAGGGTCCCTGCCAGTATTTTGAATGCTAATATTTGATATGCAAGATCATAATTTTATAAAGTTCAACATACTTGGGATGACCGAAATGTTCACAGTGAATTTTTACCTAGTCACTGGTAATGGTAAGCAAATAATTTCCTCGTAGAATTAAATAATAGTCTTTTCCATATAAGGAAAATATGTTCCTATTTATCTGTTCAGCCACAGAACAGCAGAAAGGACAGGCTATTGAGTAGGCTCTTCTGAGGATAGTTATTACAGAGTCTACAAAAGCATGTATATGTAGAAAATTTGAAACACTTAAGTCCTTGATTGCTGAGCCTTGTGCATATTGGGAGGTAAGCTATTTAATACCCAATTCTTTCCATCCTTTTTATCAGAGTAGCATAGATAGGCCTGAAAACCCAAGTTCATAGCTTTTTATTACATAGTCATTGATTCATAGTTAAAATTAATAATTACATCTACTGAGCTTGAAAAATCTATAGAGGAAACACATTTTAGAAGAACTCAGTTTAAAAATGATCATTAACATCTCTTATTGGAATTTTCAGATAGGTATGTTCCTAATTTACTAAAGTCACTAAGATCTCAGAAAATAGTTTATATTTGTTGCGGAGAAGATCATACTGCTGCATTAACCAAGGTATTGTATTTCTAAAACTTTATTACTCATAATAGTTCTTTCGTAGTGAATGCCTCATATTTCTTTTAAAATTTGAGCAGTGTTGGTGTTTCACAAATTATCTTGAAAAAAGACCTAGTTTATTCTTGAAAAAAAAAAACTTGCCTTAATTTTTAATTTTGTTCAGCATTAGGAAATTAGCAGTATATTGTCACATGGATAGTCTGTATTGTTGAGCTTCTTATTGAATATTTAATGATTATATAACCCAGGTTGACCTCAAACTCCAGACAGTACCCCTGTCTTAGTCTCTCAAGTGCTAGAATTATAGGAGAGTGTCTGTTTGTTTGCAGTATTCATAATAGGGTTTCAGCACAGGGGGCCTTGTGTATACTTGACCACTGAACCACATCTCTAGCCTTTTTAAATTTTGAGTTAGAGGCATGCTAAGTTGCTCAACCTAGCCTTGAACTTGCTATGTAGCTTAGCTTGGTCTCAGATTTGCAATCTTACTGCCTTAATTTCTGAGAAGCTGAGATTATTAAATATTTTTAATAAATTATCTTATTTTGGTTTATCAAGCTTGCCATGCTATGTGGATCAGTCTCATTTCTATTTTTATCTCTACCTAATTTGAATTTAATTTCCATTTAGCTTCTATTTTATGACAAGAAACAACCGAATTTCTATTGTCCATGGAACAGTGGTGTGCAAGCAATTACAGTATTTTTAATATAGTCTTATTGTTAATGTCTTTAATTTCCATCTTTCATTTTCTTGGGTACTTATGTGATGACTAGATGTCAAATGAAAATGAAAAGACAGACAATTGGCTATAGCTCAATAGAAGAGTATGTAATGGAGAGCCTAAATTTGATCCTCAGCAGTGCAAAAAAAGTGCTGCTAATCTTTACTGAGAAACTATAGTATTCATTCATGTTAACATAGGATTCTGGGAAATCGTTCATTGGCAAATTTAGAAATTGATGATTTCAGAGGGTCAGAGATACAGAAGTTCAGCTGGTGTAGAGTGTTTGCAAGAAGCCCTGGGTTCTCTCTCCAGCAGCTCATAAACTAGGTGTAGTAGTGGGATATTAAGAATTTCAGAAATTGAAGTCATCTTTCACTGTGTAGGGAGTTAAAGCCTGGCCTAGACTAGAGACTCTAATAAACAAATTCCAAAATTCTGTTTTGTGGGCTCCCCCCCCCCCTTCTGTATTTTTCTTTGTCCTATATAGTAAATGAAGAAATTTACTTTTCCTTTATTTTTTGTTTTATTTTTTTTGGTCTTTTTCAGACAGGGTCTCCCTATAGCCCAACTGTCCTGGAACTCACTATGTACACCAGGCTGGCCTTGAACTCAGAAATTCACCTGCCTCTACCTCCCAGGTGTTGGGATTAAAGGCATGTGCCACCATGCTCAGCCTATTTTTGTTTTTAAACAGAGTCTCATTGTGTAACTGGCTGGCTTGAAATTATTGTGTAGCCCAGGGTGTCCTCAAACAAAAAGATCTGCTTGCCTCTGCCTCCCAGGTATTATAGTTGAAGCATAGTGTACCATGTCTGGCAGAAATTAACTTGTAATCAGACTTTTAAAATTCTGCAAATTTGGACTGGGTGATAAGAGTACCTACTTAGCAAGCTCAAAGCCCTGGGTTTGATCCCTAGTACCACAAAAGAAGGAAAAGAAATTCTGCTTTTTTTTTTTTTCTTCATGCCTTAAAATTATTTTTTTAGTTTTATTTTTTGAGACAGGGTCTTCCTTGTAGCTTAGACTGACCTCATTTATGATCTGTCTCCGTCTCCCTGATACTCTGATTATAGGCTGGCCTTGAGCTCCCTGTGTAGCTGAGGATGACTTTGATCATTCTGCTTCTGCCTCCTGAGTGCTGAGATTGCAGATGTATACCATCACACTCAGGGTGTGATGTACTGCTAGAGATGGAAGCCAGTTTCATACTCATTAGGCAGTCTGTCAACAAACCTTTTTCCCTAGCCCAATATATTGTGTCTGCTATGAAAAGTTTTAAGTATGACTTAAAGTTAATATATTAAAACTCTTCATGATGTTAAAAGTTGAAAGGAGGTCCCAGCACTTGGAAGGCAGAGGCAGATGGATCTCTGTGAGTTCAAGGCCAGCTTGGCTTACATAGCAAGTTCCAGGACAGCTGGAGCTACAGGGAGACTCTGTAGTCTCCTCTTCCCAAGGGTTAAATTTCAGGTGTGCACTACAATGTCCAGCAGTAATTAGTTCTATTTGTTTTTAATTTTTATAATTTTATATATACAAGTGTTTTGTCCACATGTATTTAAGTGCACCTGTGTCATGCAATTCCTGTGGGGTCCAGAAGATGGGCTCAGGTCCCAGGTCCTGAGTGCTGAGATTAAAGGCATGGAGCACTTAAACTACATGTTTTATAATTTGCATCGTGGTGCACGCCATTAATCACAGCACTCAGGAGGCAGAGGTAGGCAGATCTCTCTCTGTGAGTTCAAGGCTAGCCTGGTCTACAGAGTGAGTTCCAGGACAGCTGGAGCTACAGGGAGGCCTTGTCTCAAAAAGACAAATAAATAAATAAATAAAATAATGTTTAGTTGGTACTTTAAAAAATCTATGAAAGGCTGCTGAATGGCTCAAGCCTATAATCCCAACTATTTGGGAGGTTGAAGCAAAAGGATCATAATTTAAAGACCTTCCTAAACTACAATCAAGTTCAAGGCCAACTTTGGCAACCTACTGAGATTTCAACCTTAAAAAAATTAAGCTGGCTTAACAGATAACAAGTACTCATACTTTTAGTAACCAAGTTCAGTCTTTGTGATTCAAATAAATATGGAAGGTGAGAACCAGCTCCACAGAGTTATTTTCTGACATTTGCATGCATGCCATGGGGCCCACACTTGTGCAACATAGACAAATAAGCACACTTAATACATTAAAATTTTATTTTTCATTTTAAAATAGAATACCTGTTTAGCATGCACAAGTCCATAGATTTAGTCCCTGTAACACACACACACACACACACAAACACACACACACACACACACACACAGTCTTAAGACATGTACCTTCTTGAGTTAGCCATCTATTAAATTTAAAGATGGTAGAAAAGCAAAAATTAAGTCTGTATTAAAAGTCAGTGTATATATGGGCTGGAGAGATGGCCTAGCAGTTAAGAGCACCAACTGCTCTTGCAGAGGACCCAGGTTCGATCCTCGGCATCCACATGGCGGCTGAGAACCGGCTTTGACTCCAGTTCCAGGGGAATCCAATGCCCTCTTCTGACCTCCACATGCATTGCACGACATGGGTGCACAGACCTACATGCAGACAGTACATTCATGCACATACAAAATAAATAAAATTTAAAAAAAGTCTGTATATTTCTGAACATCAAGCTTTTGCATAAATTGGTTCATTTTTGTTTGTTTTCCAGGAAGGTGGTGTCTTTACTTTTGGAGCTGGAGGGTATGGCCAATTGGGGCATAACTCAACTAGTCATGAAATAAACCCAAGGAAAGTTTTTGAGCTTATGGGAAGCATTGTTACTCAGATTGCTTGTGGAAGGTAAGCTATGATAAAGGAGAGACTGTTTTGGCGTCTAGACTGTGATTATTGAGCTAGTGAGCATGTTAACACCCAAACCACTCTTCAGTTACATAGGGATTATTTAGAAAATTGTTTAAGGTTCTGATCATCTAAGGTAAAATGTTCTCTCCTAGATGTCAGATTTGCTGCTGAGGAGTCACAGTAACAGACCTGTCTTAGGGTGATTCTAATTTTAGTTTTAGGAATGACTATATAATTTTCCATTGTGATGGCATTGTTTTATACTTCCAAGGATTCTAGTTTTTCTAAATCTTCTCTTTTCCAGAGAGGTGTGAACAAACATATTCACTCCAGATAGGTGATCAACGACAGACTAAAGAAACAATACCACCATCTAAGTCTAGCTTGGTGAACCAATAAGTTTAATTGTAGTTTGTAAAGAAACATAGGCACCTTATTAGTGGCTGTAGAAGTCTCTTTTGCAATTGTTAGCCATTTAGATGTCCTTGAACAGGGTGAGTCCTTCTACACGGCCTCATGAGCTACCTCTCAGCCCCTCTTGTGCTGTCTCATGAGGCTTGTGAGCCCTCCTTCCCCTCCATGAGGGAATGCTAGTAGAAGTAATCCCTTTTTTTTTCTTTCTTTTTTTCTTTTTTTGGTCTTTTTGAGACAGGGTCTCCCTTTGGTCCCAGCTGGCCTGGAGCTTGCTCTGTAAACCAGGCTGGCCTTGAACTCACAGAAATCTGCCTGCCTCTGCCTCCACAGGCGTGTGCCACCACACCCAGCTCTATTTTGTTTTTTAATTAGTTTGTATGTATGTGTGATTGTGAGTTTATGTGTACCACATAGATGGATGTGGGCTCAGTCTGGGTGGTTTTTTGTTTTTCCTTTTTGTTTGTTTATTTGTTTTGTCTTTTTTTTTTTTTTTTTTGTGTGTGTGTGTGTGTGTGTGTGTGTGTGTGTCTTTTCAAGACAGGGTCTCCCTGTAGCCCCAGCTGTCCTGAAACTCACTCTGTAGATCAGGCTGGCCTTGAACTCACAAAGATCTACCTGCCTTTGTAGATTAAAGTGCTAGGATTAAAGGCATGCGCCACCACACCCTGCTGTTTTGTCTTTTTGAGACAGGTTCTCCCTGTAGCCCCACAGCTGGCCTGGAACTTGCTATGTATGTTAGGTCCAAAAATTGCAAAGAAAAACTCTCAAGCCCAGGATTCAGTCTTTGAAACAAAATTTATTTTATTTGCTGGTCCACCAGGGAGCCAGTTGAGAAAACTGGTGGATCAGGGACCCACTCACTCCACTCAGGGATGAGTGCAATGTTGATTGTTTGCTACAGAGAGCTTTTAAAGACAAAAACCACAAATTAGAGGAATTTTATTACTTTATAGAAAAATAATTGGGAGGCTATGGAAGCAAAAGCAAACTGGTTGTTTAGTAGCATGAAGCCCCTTGGGGAGTGGATGCAACCCCCCCATGGAGTTGAATGCACCCCCTTCCCCAGGATTGGGAAAGTTCATCTTGACCTGAAACAGCTTTGGGAACTGGGAACTCAGGAGCAGAATGTGTTCTTGTGGTTAAGGTGTGCAGCAAAGGTAGTCATGGGAACCACGTTTGGTTTAGCTAACTCAATATTACAGTTAACTCCTTCCTTCTGATTAATTCTTTCTGTCCTGTTCCCAATCTGTGGCCTGGAACTCAGAGATCTGCCTGCTCTGCCTCCCAAGTGCTGGGAATGAAGGTGTGAGCCACTATGCCCGGCCGTGAGCTACTATGCCCGGCCGTGAGCTCAGTTTTGTGTGGATAAGCATAGCTACTCTGAATTCAGGACAACAATGGTCATGCCTGTTTGAAGGACAGCGTTCTACAATACTGCCTTTTTTTTGGGGTCCTTTTGAGATAGGGTCTCCCTGCAGCTGCAGTTGTCCTGGAACTATGTAGACCAGACTGTCCTTGAACTAACAGAGATCCACCTATCTCTACCTTCCCAGTGATGGGATTAAAGGTGTATGCCCCTACTCCAGGCCCAATACTGCTTTATTTTTTTATGCTAAACTGCATTTTTATATATGAGTGTTTTGCCTGCATAAATGTAAATGCACTAATGCAAATGGAAGCCAGAAGAAGGCATTGGATCCCCTGGAATAAGAGTTGTAGATGACTGTTAGCTGCCATGTGGATGTTAGGAACCAAACTCTGGTCTCTTTTCAAGAGCAACCATGCTCTTAACCATCAACTTACCTCGCTAGCTTCTAACCTATATTTAGAAAAAAAAATACTTATTTTAAGAGATGTGATTCTGGGCTAGGGGGGTGTCAGTAAAGTGCTAAGGACTTAATTTCAGTGATCAGAACACATATGAAAACGCTGGGCCTGGTGGCATCCTGACATTGGTGAGGCAGAGACAGATTCTTTGGGGCTTACGAGGCATGGTAGCACACATTAATTAATCCCAGCACTAAGGACTCAGAAGCAAGTAGATCTCTGCCAACATGGTATAAATAGTAAGTTCCAGGCAAACCAGGAGTACATAGTCAGACCTGTCATTATTTATTTATTTATTTATTTATTTATTTATTTATTTATTTATTATTTTTATGGTTTATTTTTTATTTATTTTTTGTGTGTAGTTTAATTTTTTTTTCACATAAATTTATTTATTTATTTTTAACAAATCTAGACCCGTGTTCCCGCTCATTCCCCCACCCCGCAGAGCTCATGCATTCTGCCAAACATGCTTTCCGTCTCTCAGTCTTTCTCAGTATTTTCCATGGGGAAGTTGACTGTTTTGAGCAGAAGTTCACCGTCTCAGTCAGTTCTTTGATGCAGTCTTTTCTGTTGTTGTTGTTGTTGTTTCCAAAATGTATTATGCCCAACTGCTTTGTACAAAAGCTCAGGGGGCCCTACACAAGAAATACTTACAACTGGGTAGTTGGCACTAGCATCCACAGATGAGGGATACCATTCGTCGTTTGTTTTTCTGGGACTGTGTTACTTCACTCAGCATGATGTCCTCTAGCTCCAGCCATTACCTGTGCCAAAGCCTCATGATGTCATCTTTCTTTACTGCTGTATTAAGAACCCATTGTGTAGATGTACCACATATTACTCTATCCACTCATCAGTCGAGGGGCAACTTGGGTTGGTTCCAGACTCCTTACTATTGTGAAAGAAGCTGGAATAAACAATGGCTGTGAATGATATCTCTGTGCTGGTAAGATGAGTCTTGTGGGTGTAACCCAGAGTGGTAATGGCTGGGTCAGGTGGCTCAAATTCATCCAGATACTTCCAATGTTCTCCACACCGCTTCCATAGTGGCTGTATAGTCTTCATTCCCACCAACAGGTGAATGAGTATTCACCTTTCCCCACCAACCCTCCAGCAACTTGTGTATCATTTGTTTTCTTGATCTAGACAGTCTTATAGATTGAATTCTTAAAGTAGATTTAATTTGCATTTCGTTAATTAGTTAGTAACATTTAAGACTTCTTAAGATGTTTCTCAGCCATGCTAATTCCTCCTTGTGAAGTTTCCTGTTTAGTTCTTTGCTCCACTATTGAGCGGTCGTTATGTCTTACTTGTTGTTTTTTGTAGTAGTTTTTATATATTCTGGAGAATCAATGCTTTCTCATATGTATCTTCAGTGAAAGTTTCCTCACATCTGTGGGATTTTCTCTTCACTCCTTGATTGTTTCTTTGGTGTACCAGAGCTTTTGAGTTAATGAGGTCCAATTTGTCAATTGTGACCTTAATTCTTGTGCAGCTGATGTTTGATTTAGGAAGACTTTGCTACCTCTATGTCTTGTGTTTGCTGCCACTTTTTCTTCTATCGCCTTCAGAGTTTGGGGTTTCAGTGGAGGTCTTTGATCATCTGAAGTTGATTTTGTGACAGGGCGAGAGGTAGGGGTTTAATTTTCTTTACAAGTGGTGATCCAGTTTGGCAACACCACTTGCTGAAGATGCTGGTCTTTCCTCCAATTGGTCTTTATTGGCCCCCCCTTGTCAAATATGAGATGGCTAAATTATATGTGCTCAGATTTGGATCTTCGGTTTTGTTCCATTGGTCAACAGGTCTGTTTTTGTCTAGTACCACAAGCTGTTTTATGACTTAGCTGTGTAGTATAGTTTGAAGTCTTGGTATAGGGTTTCCCCCCTGTATTGCCCTTTTATTCAGGATTCTTTGGCTATTTGGGTCTTTGTTTTTCCAAATGAAATTAAGGAATTTTTTTTCCAAGCTGTGAGGAAACTCTTGGGGATTTTAATTGGGGATTGCATTAATCTATAACAGTTTTGGTAGAATGGAGATTTTACATATTAATTTTCTCAATCCATGAGCATGGGAGGTTTTTCCATCTTCTGAGGTCGTCTTCAATTTCCTTCATCAGGGTTTAAAATTTTTGTTGTGAGAGAGTCTTTGGTGACTTTGGTTAGGCATTATTCCTAGGTATTTTATTTGTTTTGAGGCAATTGGAGTGGGAAGGTCTCCTTGAATTCCTTCCTCAGTTGCTTGTTTTTTGGTGTAAAAAAGGCTACTGATTTTCTAAGTTAATTTCGTATCCTCCACTTTACTAACGATTTAATTATTCTAGAGTTTTCTGGTGGCGTTTTTTAGCAATCCCTTAGTACAACAATCATATCAATCAGCAATAGGGATAGCTTGACTTCCTCTTTTCCAATTAGTACTCTTTATATTCACTTCTTTTGTCTTATTGACCCTAGGCATCGTTTCAAGCACTATATTGTAGAGTAGTGGTGTCCAGGGGGGAGCCATGCTGAGTTCCTACCTTTAAAGAGAATGCTTCTGTCGTTTCCCCATTAGATTATATTGGCTGTGGTTCCTGTAGATGGTTTTGATTATATTGAGGAATGATAACCCGCCATCCAATTCCCCTCGAGGACTTTGAGCATGAAGGATTGCTGGATTTGTCAAAGGCATTTTTCTGTATCATTGAGATGATCATGTGGTTATTGTGTCTTTCAGTCCATTATATGATTGATAATATTTATTGATTAAATCATTGTTGAACTTTATCCCTGCATCTCTGGTATGTATCCAACTTGTCATGATTGATTGATCTTCTTGTGTGTGGTCTGTATGCGATTGCCAGTATCCTGTTTGGACTTTTGGCATCTGTGTTCATTAGTGAGATGCAGCTATAGTTCTCCTTTTTTGGTTGTATCTTGCTTGGCTTGGTAATAGAGTGATGGTGTTTGGCTTAATAAAAGAATTTGGGAGAAATCCATATGTTTGTATACCTTCTAAAAAATTGAGTAATAGATTGTTGAAGTCTTTTTGAAATGTTTTTTAGAATTCTACTGGTGAAACCACAGGGGCCTGGCTTTTTTTAGTTGGGAAGGCTTATTATCTCACTTCAATTTCTTCATATATCATGGGTGGGTTTTAAGCTGTCGATCTCTTTCTTGGTTGAGCTCTTTGGTCTTCCCAGGATTTCAGATATTCATCTATTTCTTCTAGCTTTTCAACTTTCGTAGAGTTAGGTTTTTATAAGTATTCCTTATGTTATTTTTTCTGGATCTTTCCTTGGTCTGTTTGTATATTCCCTTTACAGCAGATTGTATCTTATTGTTGGAGTTTTCCTCTTTCTTCTTTGGTTAAATGGGACTAGAGGTCTGTCTATCTTGTTTATTCTTTGCAAGAACCAACGTTTGATCTCAGTGAGTTTTTTTTTTTTTGTCTTTTTTTATGTTTTCCATTTCATGATTTCTGCTGTGATTTTGGTTAGTTCTTCCAGGCTGTTGCATTTAGGTTTCCATCTTTAGTTGCCTCTCAAGTGCTTTAGCCTGAGTGTTAGAATTCTCTCACTTGTGCTCTTTCATGTTTTTCTAATGTAGGGCACCCAGGGCTAAAACTTCCCTTCAAGACGGCTTTAAGGTTATCCATAGGTTTTGTTGTGTTGTATTGTCTTGTCATTCAGTTCCAGGAATTGTTTTTATTTCTTATCTCTTCCTTGACCCCATGCTCGTATTCAAGCGAATGTGTTGTTTAGTCTCCATCTTGTGTCTGTAGGCAGTGAGGGCTTGTCCGGTGTTGATGTTGAGCTTTTATTGCACTGTGGTCTGATAGAATGCCATGAAATTATTTCAATCTATTTTGTATGTGTGGACGGTTTCTTCTGTTCCCAGGATGTGGTCAATTTTTTGGAGAATGTTCCTGGTGGTTTGCTGAGTAAAAAATGTATTCGCTGGTTATTAGGATGGACATGTGTGGTAAGGTCTATGAGGTTTCCATTATGGTGATTATCATATCAGTTCAGCATGTTTATTCTTTGCTGTTGACCATCCAAAGACCAGTGGGGTAATTGGAAATCTTCCCACTATGGGTACTGGGGTGAGTGTACTGTGGACTTGTGGTCCTGGAGAATTGTCCTTTATAAAGTTGTAGTCGCACCAGATATTTGGGGACATAGTATTCATAATTGTGAAATCTTCTTGGGTGGATTGTTCCTTTGAGAGAATGTAGGCTATGCTTTGTCCTTCTGATTTCTTTACTTTGAAGTCTATTTAATCTGATATAAAATGCCACACCTGCTTCTCTTTTTGGTACCGTTTGCTGGAATATTTTTTTCCATCCCTTCACATTTTAAGGTGTGCCTGTCCTTGAAGGTTATAGATGTGTTTCTTGTAGACAGCATATGCGATGGATTTGTTTCCTAATCAGTTCTCCCAGTTCTATGTCCTTTTGATTGGGGAATTAGTCCATAATATTTAAGGTATGGGGACTGATAGCGTTATGGTGTTGCTTCCTTTTGCCGTAATTATCCATCTGCGAGTTTGGGTTTGCGGTTTCTTACTTCCTGGCAGTTATGCTTTATTGATTACTCTTCTAGGGCCTGGGGTTGGTGCTTCCTTTCTTCTGTTCCTTGATTGAATTGCTCAAGTCAAGTATTCTCTGAAGGGTTGGTTTCGGAACATGTATTCTTTTAAGTTGTTTATGTCATAGGAAGGACTTTTCCTCTCTCCTTCCCTATGGATTGACATTTTTTGCTGGGATCAGTAACCTGGGCTTGGCATCCTATTGCCCTCAACACTGGGACATGCTTTGCTCCAGTTTCTTCTTGCTTCATCGTTTCCTGTGAGAAGTCCGTTGTTATTCTGATAGGTTCGCCCCTTATTAGTCACTTGTTGTTTTCTCTTGTCGCTTTAAGGATTGGGTGCTTTGTTTTGGGTGTCTAGCATTTTAAACTATGATGTGTGGCGGGAGAATTCTTTTCTGATCTTGTCTGTTGGAGTTCTATGTGGCTTCTGTATTGGTATTGGTTTGTCCTTTTTTTAGTTGGGGAATTTCATCTTTATTCCTGTTGAGGATTCGATCAATACACATTCTCTGTTGGGATTCTTCTCCTTCCTCTTATTCCTATGATGCGGATGTTTGATCTTTCTCTAGTGTCCCACAGCTCCTGTTGTTTCCATTTTTTGTGTTTTAAATTTTTATAATCTTTCCCTTGAGGTTTTTGTTGTTCTGTGTTATCTTCCAGGTCCTGTTCTTTGTTCTGCTTCCTCCATTCTGCTTCTGAGGCTTTTTCCATTCCTTTCCCTTGAATTAGATGAGTGTTTGATTGTCCTTTTCATTTCCTCTTGCTGTGATTCTTTTAGTGTTTCTATTTCTTTTTGAGGCTTCTCGGATCTCTTTTTGTAGCTCTTTGTTCGCTGGTTGGTTTCTTTTTTTTTTTCAGCATGGGACATCTTTCAGTGTTTCTCATTTCCTCTCGGAGCCTTGTCATTCTTCTCTCAGTCCCCCACCCCCCCCCACGTCCTTTTGAGTTTCCCTCATTCTCTTTTCTTAGTTCTTTAATTTGTTCTTAGATCTTGTAGTATCTTTAATGTTCCCAATTGTGTTCTTGATGTCTGTGTCCTGGGGCATCCCCGGAGGGATCCCACTGCAGGATCTTCCATAGGGTTGGTAAAGCTTGGCCGTGGGATTATCCTGCCCCTTTCCAGTGTATCTCTTCTTCATGATCTGGCATATGGGCTTCTCCTTTGCCTGTATTCCAAGGTGAGTCCTAAATGCCTCTTCACTGTGTTGAAGGCTCTCTTTACTTGCCTCCTTCAGATGCTTCTTCTAATCTCAGTTGCGGCGGGGGGGCGGCGGCCACCGGTGGGGGGGGGCCACCTCATGCCGCCTGGCCCAGAGATCTCAAATCTCAAGAGTCACACAAGCGTGCCTTTAATACCGGCTGGGAGGATAACTCCGCCCCCACAGCCACTAGATCTAATCAAGCCAAAGACCACACCTTTAATCCCAGCTGGGAGGATAACTCCAACCTCACAGCCACAAAGGCCAATCAAACCAAAGACAGCAGGACCAAAGAGGCACCCAGTTCTTACCTGTCTCCACCTCTTCCTGCCGCTGGGCTCAGGAGATCTCCAGACCTGTCTTTAAAGGAACAAATAGCCCTTGGGAGGCAAAGGCAGGCAGATCTTTGAGAGATTGAGGCCAGCCTGGTCTACATAGTGAGTTTCCAGCCTATCATAATTCGTGAGCTCCAGGCCAGTGAGAGACCCTGTGTCTTTGGAGGGGGTTGACACCTGAGGTTATCCTCCACACTCTGCACAGGTTCATGAACACGTGTGGAAAAAAAAGAAGCTTGCTGTGTTGCACAGTTTGGCCCCAAACCCCTGGACATGATTGGTCCTCTTAAACTCCCTAGTAGCTTGGCGGGACTAGTGGCACAAAACATCATATCTGGCCCAGAGTGTTTATAGGTGCACAAAAAAATTAAATTTGGGGGTTGGTAAGATGGATCAGTGGTTAAGAGCACTGGCTGCTCTTGCAGAGCACCCTGGTTTGGTTTTCAACACCAACGTTGCAGCTAACAACCATCCATAACTCTAGTTCTAGGGGGTCTGGTCTGATGCTCTCTCCTGGTCTTCATAGGCATTACATGCACAGGTGCACATAAATACATTCAGGCAGTACACCTGTACACACATACATTTTTTTTTATTTTTTATAAATACATTTTAAAATATTAAAAATGTCACCAGATGTGGTGGTGCACACCTTTAATCACAGCACTTGGGAAGCAGAAGCAGGCAGATCCCTATGAGTTCAAGGCCAGCTGGGGCTGCAGGGAGACCCTGTCTCAAAAAGACCAAAAAAAAAAAAAGAAAGAAAAGATTTTTTTTTTAACGTCTTTAAATTTTTTAATTTTATGAAGTCCATGGTATGTTTTTCCTTTTGTTGCCTATGACTTTGGTGTAATCTGAAAAATCATTGCCAAATATTAGTGTTACTAATCTTTTGCCCTGTTTTCTTCCAAAAAAGTTGAGGCTTTAACTTTCATTTTAGATATTGACTCATTTGATGCTATTTTGTTTCAATTTAGTGATTGAACCAATGCCTTATGCATGTCAGGCAGGCGTTGTACCAGAGAACCATAGCCCCAGCCCTGCTCCCTTTTTTTTTTTTTTTTTAGATTTTTTATTTATTTATTTATTTATTTATTTTTTGCATGTGTATGAATGTATTGAACCAATGCCTTATGCATGTCAGGCAGGCGTTGTACCAGAGAACCATAGCCCCAGCCCTGCTCCCTTTTTTTTTTTTTTTTAAGATGGGGTCCTACTTTGTAGCTCAGGCTGGCTTAGAACTCAATATATATATAGCCCAAGCTCACCTTGAACTGTTTCCGATTACCACTGTGCACTGCCACACCCATCCAGTTTTTGTATGTGATAGGCAAGGAAGGTTCAGTTTTATTATTTTGCATGTAAGTATCCATCCAGTTTTCCCAGCATCATTTGTACAAACTATTTTTCTTTATATATTGACTGATTTTTTACATTGAAAAGCATTTGGTCTTATGCACTTAGGACTTATCCTGGCTGTCTGTTCCATGGATTTGTATGTGAGAACAATATGGTTCTGGTTGCTATGGTGGTTTGAATGAGAATGTGCAGTGTTAGAGTCCACGTATGTGGGCACTTGGTCCCAGCTGATGGCGCTATTTGGGAAGAGTCATGGAACCTTTCATACAGGTGGCCATGTTGGAGGAAGCATGTCACTGGGGGCAGGCTTTGCGAGTTCTTAAGCCTTTGCCAGATTTCCAGTTTCTCTTTGCTTTCTGTATCTGCTTGAAGATGAGAGTTCTCAGCTTTCTGCTCTGGTTACCTGCCACCATGCCCCTTCCCCGTGAATGGACTCTCCCTCTGGAACTGTAAGCCAAATAAAAGTTTTTCTTCTATAAATTACCTTGTTCATGGTGTTTTATCACAGTAACAGAAAATTAGCTTAGACAGTTGCTTTAACTCTGAATGCCTTATGTCTTTTTTGGAGTTGTAGTCCTTTCTGAGACAAGGTCTCCCTGTAGCCCCAGCTGGCTTGGAACACACTAGGTAGACTGGGGTGTCCTTGAACTCACAGAAATCTGCCTGCCTCTGCCTCCCAAGTGCTGGGACTAAAGCCATGTGCCATCACACCCAGCTTTTGAATGCCTTTTATTTCTTATTCTTGCCAAATTGATTTGGTTAGAACTTGAAAGACTGTTGTATAAGAGGGGTGGAAAAGTGAACATCTTGCTTTGTGATCTTGGGGAAACTTTCTTTTATCACTGAATATGTTTTTTCCTATAAGGCTTTCATTATGCTAAGCTAATCTGTATGTTTTCTAGTTTCTTAAGTTCCTTTGTTATTGTTGTTATTGCGAGGAGGTTTTTTTAATTTATCAGGTGCTTTTGTCTGCATCAGATTGGATGATCAATTTTTCTTTCATTCTGTTAATTCTGTTATGGTGATCAGTCTACTCTGGACCACCCTTCCATTCCAAGAATAAGTCATGCTTGCTCATGATCTTTTTTTTTTTTTTTTTTTTTTTTTTTTTTTGTCTTTTTGGGAGAGGGTTTCCCTGTATCCCCAGCTGGACCAGGCTGGCCTCAGTTTCTCTCCCAAGTGCTGGGGATTTTTAAAACCCATGGCCTACACGGCATGGTGTATAGCTCTTACATAAAGATCATCCCGGTCCAGTTTTCCTTGTTTTTTTTGTTTGTTTTGTTTGTTTGTTTGTTTGTTTGTGTTTGATTACGGTCTACTCATACTCGTTTCCTGGCCCCGCCTTGGCAGTCCTGTCTCTGCTCCTCAGTCTGTTGTTATTATCGTCTATGTTGCCACCATTGCCTCGTCTTCCCCTTTCACTGTTCTGGGTTTTCGTCATTCGAGTCTGCTTTACTCAGATCTACGCTAGTTGGTGTTTGTTGCTCGTATGGCAAACTAGTACGTCTATCAGATTCTGCAGTGCCAATTTTACCAAATAGATTCCACGTGTTTTTCTAACTTCCATTTTCTAATCCCCTCACTCTTTCAATTATGATTTGACCCTCCTTCCCCTCTTCTCTGCTCTCCTGGCACCTGTATACATATCGGGCTCTTTATACAAGACTTTAAAAAACTGCTCCCTTGCTCGGGCATGGTGGCGCGCGCCTTTTAATCCTAGCACTTAGGGAGGCTAGAGGCAGCGGATCTTTGTGAGTTCACGGCCAGCCTGGTCTCAGAGTGATTACCAGGCCAGCTGGGGCTTACAGGGAGACCCTGTCTCGGAAAGGACAAAAAAAAAAAAAAAACAAAAAAACTTGCTCCTTGGCTGGGTGTGGTGGCACTACCTTTTCCGACTCTTTTTTTTTGGGGCGAGAAGGGGAGGTCTCTGTGTGTGCACGTAAGGCGCAGCCTGGCTCTACATTGGCCTCCAGGACCAGCTGGACTAAAGGGAGACCGGCTTCGAAATGACCACAAAAAAACAGAAAAATCTGCTACCTTGGTTGGGCTTGGTGGCACACGCCTTAATCCCAGCACTCAGAAAGGAGAGGCAGCGATCTCTGAGATTAAGGCCACAATGGCCTATAGCATGGTGGTACAGCCAACTGGAGTCAAGGACCCTGTTTCAAAAAAGAAAAACCAAAACAAACAAAACACAAAAAACTGCTATCATGTTAAACTTTTATTGATAACATATTCATATACACAGGCATACCATCTGTGAATCAGTGTGGTGGTGGTTATTTCTGTTACGCTTACCATTTATTTGTTGATATATACTGTGTTGGCTGGTATACTAGTAAAATGTTCACTGGAAGTTGTGATGATCAAGATAATTGTGTCATTTGAGATCTCCTGAGGCCAGCAGAAGGTACCGGAGGTCGTGGCTAAGAGCCCCCCCCCAACGGGATTACAAAGGCATCCTGAAATGGGCACGCAACAGCAAGCCTTCAAACACAGTGAAGAGGCTCATTTAGTGATTCACATTGGAATACAGGAAGGAGAAGCCCATATGCCAGGATCACGAAGAAGAGAAAACACTGGAAAGGGGACAGAGATAACACTGGAAGGGGCAGGATAACACTAGAAAAGGGGCAGGGATAATCCCGCCCAAAGGCTTAACACACCCTATGTGGAAGACTCCTGCAGTGTGGATCCCTCTGGGGATGCCACAGGACATAATAATCAGAACACACAATTGGGAACATATTAAAAGAACTACAAGATTATAAAAAACAAATCGAGAACTAAAGAAAGGACCTTAGAGAGAGAGAATGGCGACACAAGCTCTGGAAGGAAGTAAAAACACTGAAAAGATCCCCATGCTGAAAAAGATAAGGAAACCAACCAGCGAAGCAGGAGCTACAAGAAGAGATTGAGAAGCTCTCCAAAAAACGAAGTAGAAATACTAAAGAAATCAGAAGAGGGTGAAATTAAAAGGAATCAAACACTCCATCCCATTCAAGAGGAAAGGAATGAAAAAAGCCTCAGAAGGCAAATGGGAGGAAGCAGAACAAAGAATATCAACCTGGAAGATAAACACAGAACAACTAAAAACCTCAAGGAAAGATTATGAAAAAAATTAAAAATCACAAACAAAAAAAAGTCTCTGCATCATAGGAATAGAGGAAGGAGAAGAAGTCCCAAGGAGAATGGTTATTGATCAGATCTGTTCAACAGAATTAAATACATGAAAACTTCCCCAAACTAACAAAAGGACAAACAATACTAATACAAGAAGCACTATAAATTCAAACGAACAAAGATCAGAAAAGAAATTCTCGACGCACATCATAGTTTAAAATGCTTAAACCAACACAAAGACAAAATCCTTAAGCCACAAGAGAAAAACAACAATTGACCTATAAGGGAAAACCTATAGATTATAACTGACTCTGGGTGGCTGGAGAGAGAGGCTCGAGTGGTTAAGCAGCGCCCCGACTGCCTCTTGCAGAGGACCCGGGTTCAATCCCCAGCACCCTATGGGCATGCCTGAGAGAACCATCGTAACTCCATGTTCCAGGGGAACTCACGCACCCTCTCTGACTTCGAGGCATTGCACGACACGGGCACAAACCTGCATGCAGAAAAAAAAAAAAACATACACAAAAGTAATAAATAAAATAATAATAATAAATGACTTCTCAAACGCAAACTATGAACGCAAGAAGAACCTTGGAGCAAAGCATTCCCAGTGTTAGGACAATAGATGCCAACCCGGTTAACTATACCCAGCAAAAATTGTCGATTAGAGTTTGGAAGGAGTAGAGATAAAAACATTCCATGACATAAACAACTTGAAAGAATACGGTCCGGAAACACCAAACCCTTCAGAGAATATTGAAGCAATATCAAAGAAACAAAGAAAGGAGCAACCACAACCCATAGGCACCTTAAAAGAGAAATCATCTACAAAGCAAACGGCAGGAGTAAAAAGAAACCGAAACCCAAACGCCAAATGGACTATAAAGTAAAGGACGCAACACAAACCCTAGTCAAGTCAATAAACCTTAAATATTAATGGACTAAATCTCCACAATCAAAAGACATAGACTTGGAGATCTGGATAAGGAAACACAGAATCCATCGATATGCTGTCTGCAAAAACCCATCTTACCTTCAAGACATAGCACCACCTT
>VZQC01011025.1:56341-200351 GCA_009823505.1 Rhizomys pruinosus | reverse complement strand
TGCTCAACATCACTAATCATTAAGGAAATGCAAATCAAAACCACTTTAAGATATCATCTTACTCCAATAAGACTGGCTAGGATCAAGAAAACAAATGATACCAAGTGCTGGAGAGGTTGTGGGGAAAGGGGAACACTCATCCACTGCTGGTGGGAATGTAAACTCGTACAGCCGCTATGGAAAGCAGTGTGGAGAACCCTTGGAAGACTTGGAATGAACTTGCCACCCGACCCAGCCATACCACTCCTGGGCATGTACCCTCAAGACTCGCCCCACCACAGAGATACATGCACGGCCATGTTTATTTCATCTTTCTTCACAATAGGAAGGAGCTGGAACCAACCCAAAGGCCCCTCAACTGATGAGTGGATAGAGAAAATGTGGGTACATCTACACAATGGAGTTCTATACAGCAGTAAAGAAAGAGGACATCATGAGCTTTGCAGGAAAATGGCTGGAGCTGGAGAACATCATGCTGAATGAAGTAACACAGTCCTAGAAAAACAAACGACGAATGGTATCCCTCATCTGTGGATGCTAGTGCCAATTACCTAGTTGTAAGTATTTCTTGTGTAGGCCCCCCTGAGCTTTTGTCCGACGCAGTTGGGCATAATGCATATTGGAAACAACAACAACAGAAAAGACTGCCTCAAAGAACTGACTGAAACAGTGAACTTCTGCTCAAAATGGTCAACTTCTTCATGGAGAATATTGAGAAAGACTGAGAAAGAGATGAAAAGCATTTTTGGCAGAATGCATGAGCTCTGGCGGGGTGGGGGGAATGGGCGGGAACACGGGTCTAGATTTGTTAAAAAATAAAAATAAATTTATGAAAAAAAAGAAAACCAACATAGCAATCCAATTTCAGAAAAGGGCATGCAGTCAAGAAATGTAACTTCGCCAATAGAAAACAAATGGAAAAATCACAGGGTCATGTATTTGAGTATGTAGAGTGCATATACCCATGTGCGTGCCTGAAGAGGCCAGAGTGAACATTTGGGTGTCTTTCTCTATTGCTTTCTGCCTTATTGCCATGAGACAGGATCACTCATTGAGCTGGAAGCTTACCCATTGGAGCGGGACTGGCTGGCTAGGCACCTTGGCAGGATTCTTCCATTCCTTCTTGCTAGATAGGGCTACAGGCACACATAGCCATAGCTGTTTCTGTAGGTGCTAGGGATTCTAACTCGGGTCTTCTTGCGGGCAGAACAAACACTTGTGCCCACTGAGCCATCTTCCCAGCCCCTAATTTCTATTTGAAGAGAAAGATTGTTTCAATTAATTTTTATGTTATTTTCCTCAGTTTAAATTGTTCATAAGCCAGAGGTTTTCTGTCCTTTACATTCTAGGCAGCACACCTCTGCATTTGTTCCTTCTTCAGGACGAATTTACTCCTTTGGCCTCGGTGGTAATGGGCAGCTGGGAACTGGCTCAACAAGCAACAGGAAAAGTCCTTTCACTGTAAAGGGAAATTGGTTTCCTTATAATGGGCTGTGTCCACCAGATATTGGTAAGTTCTAATATACTTAACCTTTGCTACATATTAAAGCTTTTCCTAAATTTTGATCTTAAGTAATGAAGCTTTCCAAGTTACATTGTTAAATCAAAATACCAAATTAGAGTATGGTCGTCATGGGAGGACTAGAGCAAGAGCCACGTTGCAGGTTGCTATCTTGTATATATTTACATGTATATGCACAGAGAAATTCTGGGTAAAATAATAAAAGTTAGTGGTGGGCAATATAGACATACAAAAGAGTTGTATGATCACATTGTTTTGTAACTGTTCTCCAGACCTCTTTTCTTTATGTATATGAGGGTCTTGTCTGCATCCCTGCATGTATGTAAGTTCACCTATGTCATGCCAATGCCCATGGAGGCCAGAAGAGGGTATTAGAGCCTCCTGAACTGGAGGTATAGATGGTTGTTAGTTGCCACGTTGGTGCTGGAGGAACCTGGATCCTCTGCAAAAGCACCTAGTCCTGGTTTCTCTGGTCTCTCCAAAGCGTTTTTCATTTTGCAGAACTGAAATTGCTTAACCATTAAACAAGTTTTCCACCAGACCCTGGACATCAAAATTCCACTGTTTTCTGACTCTGCATTTGACTTGACTCAGGTTACTGAGTCAATATGGAATCTTACAGTGTTTCTGTATGCAGGTTTGTGCACCCGTGTTGTGCAATGCCGCGGAGGTCAGAAGAGGGTCTCGGATTCCCCTGGAACTGGAGTTCTTCTGGAATTGGAGTTACAGACGGTTCTCAGCTGCCATGTGGGTGCTGGGGATCGAACCGGGTCCTCTGCAAGAACAGTCGGCGCTCTTAACCACTAGGCTATCTCTCCAGCCCCACGTGTGCCTTTTTGAGAGCCTGCTTGTCTGTTCTTATAGGCACATACATAGTTTTAAATTGTGTTTCAGCTTCTATTTAAAACTTTTGAACCGTATAATTTTTTTTTTGTCTTTGTCTTTTTTTGAGAGAGTCTCCCTGTAGCCTCAGCTGTAGACGAGGTTGGCCTTGAACTCACACAGATCTACTTGCCTCTGCCTCCTGAGTGCTGGGGTTAATAATTAACAATGTGTGTCACCACACCCAGCACGACAAAATTCTTAATTCACTTTTTTCTTTCTTTTTGCTTTAGCCAAGTATGCTTTTTTTTTTTTAAGTTTTTTTTTTAATTTTANGAATAACAAATAATCAAGACATGTGAATGTAAACCGGCAAACTGAGAAAAGAGAAGTATACAGGTCTCTGATGGTGGAAAACCGAAGAAGGTGACCTCGGTGGGCATTCAGGAGAGCGGCCTGACGAAGAACGACCTCAGAATCATGCCAAGAGGTGAATCAACAATGGAAAGAGCACAATACGTGCAAAGGTCCTGGGGCAGGAAGAACTGATGGGAGGCCAGTGAGGCTGTAGTGCAGAGTCCAAGGGAGCGTGCGAGCCCAGCAGGCACTCAACTGGGCACGTGTTTTAGACATGACTCTTCTCAGAACGTTGGAAGTATCAGTTCCTACACTCTTCCTGAAGCCTTCCCTATTGCACCCCCATTCTCCAAATGAAGAAACTAGGGTACAGAAGAGTGAGTCAATTCCAAATCAGAATCACTGAGCAGGGGGTTGTGGAACCTGCGTTTGAATCCAGGCCCCCCGCCTTCACAGCCCCGGCCTTCACAGCCCTGGCCTTCACAGCCCTGGCCGCCACTCACTGTCATCCTTCTGACCAGTGAGGAAGCTCAGGCCGTGCAGGGTGGAGCCTGGCTGGCTCAGGCTTGTTTGGGCCTAAACTAAGTGTAGGGTTTAAGACTTTAAATATTTTATTCGCTGTCTTTATTTTATGTGTATGACTGTTTCGCCTGCATGTATGTAAGTGCATCATGTGCATGCAATAATTTATGGCAGGCTGTTTTACACTGGGTGGATTGGGGCTGGGGGAGTCTGCAGCCATGGGATAGGGAAGGGGGGTAGGTGGTGGTCCAGGCAGAAACTGTTAGCTTCCTAGACCAGGCTGGTGGAGGAAGAGAGTTGGGGAGAGGCCAAGGATGCAGAGCTTTCTCATGTTAGCTTGCCCAGCTGGGGGTGACAGCCAGTTCCTATGACGGAGATACCCTGGAGGAGGACATGGTTTGGGGGGGATCCTCAATCTAGTCTTAGGCTGAAGTGTGTCATAGGGTGGACATCATGGACTCTCTGGCTGTGGATGGTGTCATTCTGGGAGGGAGGACACAGAGGAGGGGATAGCCTGAGAACTTCTCCTCATGCTTGGCCAGAGATGGGAGGAAAAGAAGGAGACCGGGTCACAATTTCAGGGGAAGAGACTGTGTCCAGGATGGATCACAGTCCCAGGAGGCCAGTGAACCTGGAGGCATCAGTAGCAACTGATGTGGACTTGCTGGTGAGTCTGTAGGACATACTGTGGTCTGTGGTGTACAGGAGTTGAGGACAGTGGATGGGGCAGTCAGTACAGATGTGTTTCAAAAAGTCTGGCTGTGGATACAGGCAATCAAGCCTGACAATCTGTGTGTGTGTGTGTGTGTGTGTGTGTGTGTGTGTGTGTGTGTGTGTGTTTGAGACAGGGTCTACCTGTAGCCCCAGTTTCCTGGAACTCACAATGTAGACCAGGAGGCTGGCCTTGAACTCACAAAGATCCGCCTGCCTCTGCCTCCCAAGTGCTAGGATTAAAAGCGTGTGCCACCACACCCGGCACAAGGACTGGTTTTAAGATGTCACAGTGTGCCGGGTGTGGTGGCGCACACCTTTAATCCTAGCACTTGGGAGGCAGAGGCAGGTGGATCTTGTGAGTTCAAAGCCAGCCTGGTCTACAGAGTGAATTCCAGGACAGCTGGGGCTACAGGGAGACCCTGTCTCAGAAAAAGACCAAAAAAAAAAAGAAAGAAAGAAAAAAAAAAAAGATGTCACAGTGATAGCAGCACTTGCCTAGCACTTGCCATATTCAACACTGTTGCCAAAGGTTATATAGAAGAAACAACTCAGATGTCTATATGCTATATGCATAGTATAACTCAGATGCCTATTTGCTATATGCATAGTATAGCTCAGATGTCTGTATGCTATGTGCTAGTATAGCTCAAATGTCTGTATGCTATGTGCATAGTATAGCTCAGATGTCTATATGCTATATGTATAGTATAACTCACATGTGTATATGCTATATGCATAGTAGAGCTCAGATGTCTATATGCTATATGTATAGTAGAGCTCAGATGTCTATATGCATAGTAGAGCCCAGATGTCTATATGCTATATGTATAGTATAGTTCAGATGTCTATATGCTATATGTATAGTATTGCTCAGATGTCTATATGCTATAGGTTTAGTATAGCTCAGATGTGTATATGCTATATGCATAGTATAGCTCAGATGTCTATATGCTATAGATTTAGTATAGCTCAGATGTGTATACGCTATATGCATAGTATAGCTCAGATGTCTATATGCTATATGTATAGTATAGCTTTTTTGGGAAGTGGAAGGCAGAGGGACAGGATCTCATTTTGTATCCTTAGCTAACCTTAGACTTAAAGAGATCTACCTGCTTCTCTGCCCATTTGTTTTCTTACAGAGCTTAAGTATCAAGCTCATAATAGGTAAAAAGAGATCTACCATTGAATTATATCTTGTGAATATGAAACATTTGTTCTCAACACTAAGCTCCTAAAATTAGTGTGGTCTAAGCCAAGTAAATTTTAGTTTACCTAGATTGGAGAGATGGCTCAGCAGTTAAGAGCAATTGCTGTTTGCTGCAGAGAACCCAGATTCAGTTCCTAAAACCCCTCCCTGTCAGCTCACTACAGCTCCAAGGAACCTGATGCCCTCTTCTGGTCTCTGTGAGCACAGACACAAAAGTAATGGGGGGGTTGGTCTTTTTGAGACAGGGTCTCCCTATACTCCTATATGACCTGGAACTCTCTACGTAGTTGTCTACATAGAGAGTTCCAGGTCATATAGGAGTACAGGTATTGTGATTAAAGGTGTGTGCCACCATGCCCAGCTAGTAAAAGTAAAAAAAAAAATGTTTATACTTATTTTACTCTTGCAGATCATACTCAGTTATTTACTCGGGTTTTTAACAAATAAAACATTTTATTTAGTATTAAAGGAATAATCAAGGAAATCAAGATACAGCAGGTAGCCATGATCACAAATAATACATGATTTTTTTTTTTTTTTTTGCTCTTTTCCGAGACAGGGTCTCCCTGTAGCCCCAGCTGTCCTAGAATTCACTCTGTAGGCCAGGCTGGCCTTGAACTCACAAAGATCCGCCCAGCCTCTGCCTCCTGAGTGCTAGGATTAAAGGGGTGCGCCACCACGCCTGGCTATAATATTAAAAGAAAAATGTCAAATCAAGTGTGCTGGTACATCATGTAATCCAGCACTCTGGAGGTAGAGGCAGGAGGATAGAAGTTTAAAGTCATTCTCAGTAGCATAGTGAGTTTTTGTTTTTTTGTTTTTTGTTTTTGGTCTTTTCGAGACAGGTCTCCCTGTAGCCCCAGCTGTCCCAGAACTCACTCTGTAGACCAGGCTGGCCTTGAACACACAAAGATCTGCCTGCCTCTGCCTCCCAAGTGCTAGGATTAAAGGCGAGTGCCACCACGCCTCGCTAGTGGCATAGTGAGTTTGAGACCAAATTGTGCTACATGATAGCTGGGAATAAGATAGTAGAGATGTCTTATATTTGGAAATAGTGAGGCTCACATTAAAAAATGGGGGTGGGGGAGGACCTTTGCTTTTTGGTGTGTGGTGCCTCAGAATGCCCTTGCAGTTTTTATTTAGGATAACAGAAAAAAAGAAAAAAGAGGAGGCCATGAGCATCTCTCTGCATAGCAACTTTTAAAAAACTATTTTATGATGGCTCAGTATTAAGAGCACTGTAACTCCGTTCCAGGAGATCCAGCACCCTTTTCTGAGCTCCCTAGGCATTGCAATCACGTGGATGCACCTACATACATATAGGCAGTAAACTCATGCACATAGAATATTTTTAAAGTATTTTTCTTATTTTATGTATTTAAGTGTTAACAGTTGTTAGCTACCATGTGGGTGCTGGGAATTGAACCCCAGTCCTCTGTAAGAGCAGCCAGTACTCTTAACCACTGAGCCATCTAGCCCCAACCCTCCAAAGGAAATTTATTGTACTTTCTCTATCCCTCTTGAATTGGGTTGTTGATTGTTCCTTTGAGGGCTTGACTTAATATTCTTTCTTTTCTGTGAGGGAGAGAGAGAGCCTGGGTGTGGAGGTCAGAGCATGGTCTGTTCTGTTGCTCTGCTGCATACTCCAGGCTAGCTGTGAGTTTCAGGTGATTCTCGCCTCCCAGTTCACCATAGAGGGCTGGGATTATAGTTAGCGTGCCACTGCATCTGACTTTTTAAAAACATGGTTTAGAAGATCCAATTTGGATTGTTGCGTTTACACAGCTGGCACTTTAACTGCAGAGCTGTCTCCCTAGCCCTTGTCTTTTTTCTTTTTCTTTTCTTTTTTTTTGGGGGGGGGGTGTTTTTGAGACAGCTGGCCTAGAACTCACTCTGTAAACCAGGTTAGCCTTGAACTCACAGATATCTGCCTGCATCTGCGTCTGCCTCCTGAGTGCTGGCATTAAAGGCGTGCACCTGTGTGTTATCTTCTTCTTTGTTGGTTTGTCCTGAGGTGTATAGTCTGGCTGTGTAACCCAGCCTGACCTCAGACTCAACAGTTCTCCCTCTACAAGTTCTGGGATTACTGGTGTGCGTTAGTTTTAATTTTTATTTTCCTCTAACCTCTTTTTTTTTTTTAATTAATTTTTCTCTATGTGTATGAATGTACTGTCTGCATGCAGGTCTGTGCACCCGTGTCATGCAATGCCGTGGAGGTCAGAAGAGGGTGTCGGATTCCCCTGGAACTGGAGTTCTCCTGGAATTGGAGTTTCAGACGGTTCTTAGCCGCCATGTGGGTCTGGGGATCGAACCCGGGTCCTCTGCAAGAGCATTCGGTGCTCTTAACCGCTAGGCCATCTCTCCAGCCCCTGTAACCTCTTTTGAGACATTCATTCCAGCTTTATTTACAATTTTAACTGGAATTTATTGAGATCACAGATTAGAAAACAGAATAGTGCAGGTCAAAAGTATCAAGAACTTGCCAAATGGTGCCTAGGCTTGTGGAATCATTTACTCATCATTTGATCAGTTTCATCTTCAGAGTAATCAGAATAGATTCCATGAATGAGTCGGAGGTCTAATTAGATGGTTAAAACAAATCTATAGAGCTGGGCATGGTGGCACACGCCTTTAATCCCAGCCCTTGAGAGGCAGAGGCCAGCAGATCTCTGTGAGTCTACGTAGTGAGTTCCAGTACAGCTAGGGCTTTAGGGAGACCCTGTCTCAAAAGGACAAAAAAAAAAAAAAAAAAAAAAAAGACAAATCCTATAGGAAATCTGATCTGAAACATATAATGCAGACCTTGCAGTCTAATGTGTTACATTTTATTTTTGTTCTAGATTCTGAAGAATATTTCTGTGTAAAAAGAATTTTCTCAGGTGGAGATCAAAGCTTTTCACATTACTCTAGTCGTAAGGTACTGATCTGGTAATGTAAATAATTAGCTTCAAAAAAGTTGGAGAAATTATAAAAATGCATGTTCATCTTTTATATGTTACAGGTTGTCTTCATTTTTTTTCAACCTCAAGTCTACAAAACAAGGGGTTTTTTTCCCCCCTAAACTACTAAGTTTTTGATTCTGCTATTTAGGAGAATTTGACTTCTGTTTTGTTTTGTTTTTAATATTTTATTTATGTTTGGGTATATGAGTGTATTGCCTGCATGCATGTCATGCAGTGTCTATGGAGGCCAGAAAAGGGTGTTAGATTCTCTGGAACTAGAGCCACAAACAGTTGTTAACTACCATGTAGGTGCTGGGAATCGAACCAGGGTCCTCCTCAATAGCTTCTCTCCAGCCCTAACTTCTCTTTTTTAAAATGCCAATAAAAAATATACCAAGTTTTAAAACTATATTCTTGATTTTTATGTTACATATAACATATCTTCTTCTGACTGATTGCTTTAATTTTAAAATTTAGAACTGTGGACCACCAGATGACTTTAGATGCCCTGATCCTTCAAAGCAGATCTGGACACTGAATGAAGCTCTAATTCAGAAATGGCTCAGCTATCCTTCTGGAAGGTTTCCTGTGGAGATAGCCAAGTATGGAAAATATTTTATTTTTATAACCTCTCAAACCTATGTGGAAGAGCAATCTTGACTTTTAAATTTTCTTTTAAATATTTATTTTGTTGACTGTCATTCACTTCATGGTTTACATATGAAAATTTAAGGGTTTATACTTTTCATAATAGGTAATTTTTAAGATTTCATCTAAATTTGTTTAAATTGTAGTTTTTTTCATACAAGTTAAAATGTTAATTAAAAGCCTTTAATCCCAGCACTCTGGAGGCAGTTCAAGGCCAGCCTGGTCTACATAGCGAGTTCCAGACTAGCTGGGGCTAAAGGGAGACCCTGTCTCAAAAATACTCTCCCCCGCCACCCCCCTCCCCCAAAAAGTTAAGTAATACAATATGGAATTTAGCCATTTTAGGATTCTGTTTGAAGTGTGTTCCAAGTGCCTTACTGCTCCCTTAAGGTTTTTTTTTTTTTATGCTTAATTTTATATTTATTGAGCATGTGTGTGTATGCACTTGGCCAGAAGAGAACAACTTTCAGAAAATGATTCTCTCCTGTGGATCCCAGGAATTGAACTCAGTTGTTAGGCTTGGCAGCAGACACCTTTACCCACTGACCCATCTTACCAGCCTAAGGTCCATATCTTTTATACTTCTAGAAGATTGAGGATTACTTATTTATTGAATATTATGGTCATAAGTTCATTAGTATGTAGGATTTTGTTGGTTAGGTTTTTGTTGGTGTTAATTTTAGGGATGAATAAAGTTAATAGTCACTGATGGCATTTGTTTTTCAGCAAAATTCATGTACTCTGATGGTCCTATGAGATTATAGTGTTAGCTGAAAATTCCTGTTGCCTTAGTGACGTTGTGGCTCTCATAATTCAGTGCACTATGTGTGTGTGGTGGTGCTAGTGTAAACACAGCTTCGTGTGATTGTGCTAGTGTAAACCAGCTGCATGTGATAGTGCTAGTGTAAACAGCTGCGTGTGGTACTGCTAGTGTAAACACAGCTGCATGTGGTAGTGCTAGTGTAAACCAGCTGCGTGTGATAGTGCTAGTGCAAGCACAGCTGCGTGTGGTAATGCTAGTGTAAGCACAGCTGCATGTGGTAGTGCTACTGTAAGCACAGCTGTATGTGGTAATGCTAGTGTAAGCACAGCTGCGTGTGGTAGTGCTACTGTAACCACAGCTGTGTGTGGTAATGCTAGTGTAAGCACAGCTGCGTGTGGTAATGCTAGTGTAAGCACAGCTGCTTCTGGCATAATACAAAATTGTGCATGCAGTTAGGTACAGTGCCAACCACTTGACAAATGACTGTTGCTAGTGTGTGTTGTGTGCCTCCTAGTTTTGTAGTCATTTTAGATGATAGTCTTACCAGATCCCTATATCTCATGCAGAGTCTCTGTAGTACATTGATTTCTCTAATGCTTGATTTATTCTTGTGTCATTCTTTTATCATGGTCCTGTAAAAATAAAAATAAGGTGTACCATGTATACCATGTAGCCTACTGTCTCCTTTTTGTTTTGTTTATGTTCTTGATTTTTCCTTTTTTTTTTTTCTTTTTTTTCTTTTTCTTGCTTTTTCATGCTGGGAATTGAACTTCATGCAGACTAAGCAAGTACCTTCCCACTGAGCCCATTTTTTTTGTTTGTTTGTTTTGTAACCTACACTCAAGTGTTCTACAACATTGCAGTCACCTAATGACTCATTTATCAACACACTGTGTCATTAAATGACATGTGAGTATTTATATATAGCCATCCTGAACTATAGTTTTTCTGAAAATCCCAAAGACTAAACGTAAAGAATAATAATCAGTCAGGTATGGTGGCAGACCCCTTTAATCCTAGCACTTGGGAGGCAGAGACAAGCAGATCTCTGAGTTCAAAGCCAGTCTGTTCTACATAAGAGAATTCCAGGCCAGCCGGGACTACAGGGAAGACCCTGCCTCAAAAAGACCAAAAAAAAAAGAATAGCAATCAAGCTGGAGGTGGTGGTGCACGCCTGTAATCCCAGCACTTGAGAGGCAGAAGTAGATGGATCTGAGAGTTCAAGGCCAGCCTGATCTACATAGCAAGTTCAGGGCCACCTGAGGCTACAGGGAGACCCTGCCTCAAAAAGACCAAAGGGGGGAAAAAAGGCAATAAAGATTATTCAACATGTAAGGTTAAAACTACCATGTGTAATTAAAGAACATTTTAATGTACATGGTTATATATAGACCAGGCTTTCCTTGAACTCACAAAGATCTGCCTGCCTCTGCCTCCCGAATGCTAGGATTAAAGGCATGTGCCACCACGCCTGGCATTCCCCCCCCCCCCAATGTGTGTGGTGTATGTGGCTGTGTGTGCGTGTGAAGGCCAGAGGTCGATGTTAACTATTTTCTCCTGTCACTCACCACTTTTAGCACCTGAGATTTAAGACCTTTATCAAATATTGTATAATCAGTATTTAGTACTTTTGTGTGTGTTTGTGTGTGAGAAAGAGAGAGAGACTCACTTTGTAGTTTAGATAGAACTCAGTATGCACTCCAGGCTGGCCTAGAACTCAGACATTTACTTGACTATGCCTCCAGAGTACTGGGGTTAAAGGCCTGTACCTCCATCACCATGCCTGACCTACGCGTTGATTGGAGAGCTGCTCTGTAGCATTAAATATTCTTGAGGGCTGGAGAGATTAGCAGTTAAGAGCTTGGCTATTATTGCAGAATACCTGTGTTTGAATCCCAGCCCTTACATGGCAGCTAACCACTTTCTATAATTTCAGTTCGAAGGGGATATGACACCTCTTCTCTTCTCTCCTTCTCAAGCACTGTGAGACATGGGTATACTTACATACATGCAAGCATAACACTCTTTTTTTTTTTTTTTTTTTTTTTATATTTTAGAGACAAGGTCTCCTATAGCCCCAGCTGTCCTGGAACTTATGCTGTAGACCAGGCTGGCCTTGAACTCACAAAGATACACCTGCCTCTGCCACCCGACTGCTAGGATTAAAGGCGTGCGACACCACACCCAGCAAGCATAACACTCATAAAATAATAAATAAAAAAACTAAAAGTATTCTATGTGTGTATGTATACACATGTTTGTGTGTGTGCATGTGCATGCATACATGGAGGTGGGTGTTTGAGAATATGGAGGCCAGAGGTCAACAATGAGTATTCTTCCTCAGTTGTTTTCTTCCTTTAAAAAAAAAAAAAACTCAACAAGGCAGCTTTTACTTTTGCAGAAGGCTGTGTTGCCTCATTCAAGTGAGCAAACATACACAGAGAAAAACTGGAAAGGTTTTTATCCTAAAGCAAGAATGTTGTGTCTTTTCCCCTTTGGATGGGGTCCAACCTCATGTTTTTTGAGTCAGGGTCTCACCCTGAACCTAGAGATTGTCACTTGGGCTACACAAGGATCTTCTTGTGTCTGCCTCCCAGCTCTGGTATTGCAAACATATACTGCCAGCTCAGCTTTTTATGTGGGTCCTAGGGTATCAAACTTGAGACCTGGTGCTTATGAGGCAAGCGCTTGACCAAGCGTGCTCTCCAGCTCCCTCTTTTTTTTTTTTAAATGAGAAAAGGGACTTCCTATGTAGCTTAGTTGGCCTCAGGCTGTAGGTTCTTCTCAGATTATACACATTTCACCTACCTGGTTCTAAATAATCATTTAAATTTTTATTGCAGAAACAAATAGTTATATTTCTCCATTTATTTATTTTAGTGAGATAGATGGAACATTTTCTTCATCTGGTTGCCTAAATGGAAGTTTTTTAGCTGTTAGGTAAGTGGCAATTCTTTGATTGGATGAACCTGTCAAATTATTGAATTAATTATGTATTAAAGAAATTAGTATGATTAATATATACTAGTGAAAATACATAATTATTAAGGGATTTTTCTATTTAAAAAACTGATTTCATATATGTATGTAATATGTTTTTATCATTCATTACCCTCTTGACTCCCTTCTCCTCTCAGTGATCCCCCCAACAAGTTCTCATCTATGTTCATATCCTTTTCGTGTTTGTGTGAAATGCACTGAGTTTAATGACAGTTGCTTTCATGAGCATCAGTGGAAACATTCACTGGAGTGTAGGCAGCAGTCGAGTGGCTCCGCTCAAGAGAGTGACTGACCTCTTGTTTCTTTTTCCAGCAATGATGATCACTATAGAACTGGCACCAAGTTTTCAGGGGTTGATATGAATGCTGCTAGACTTTTATTCCACAAACTTATACAACCTGATCATCCTCAGATATCTCAGCAGGTTTGTTCTTACATTATTTAGCTATTGAATTCTTACATGTCATTTCATGTTTGCAATCTAAATCAACCTTATAGTTTCATAGACTTATGTTTTACTTCATGGAATTTTATTGATAAATATGATCTGAAGTTTTTGTTTTAAAGCATATGTGAATTTAGATGTTACAGGTCTATAAATCTTCAGCTGTTTGTATCAGACTCTAAATTATTTAACATTACTACGTTGCTTAAGTCTGTTTATAGCTGTAGTACAAAGTTTAAATTAACATTGCGCTGTTTTTTTTAATAATTGTATTAGCAGTGCTTAGAGACATTAGTTTTCATTGAATTCCAAAATGAATTTGTTGATATTGTCTTTTTTTTCTCTCTCCTCCTCTTCCTCCTCCCCCTTCACCACTTCATGTTTGTTGCTATGCTGGCATTTCTATTTTTCTCTTTATTGTATGCATGTGTGTGTATGAGGTACATTCATTTTAAATGAAGTAGGTTTTGCTTTTTTGTCAAAATACAGGTGGCAGCTAGTTTGGAAAAGAATCTCATACCTAAACTGACTAGCTCCTTGCCTGATGTTGAAGCTTTGAGGTTTTATCTTACTCTACCAGAATGTCCCCTGATGAGTGATTCCAGCAGTTTCACGACAATAGCAATCCCCTTTGGTACAGCTCTTGTGAACCTAGAAAAGGCACCACTGAAAGTGCTTGGTAAGAATTTTAACATTTTCTTTTGAAAAGCTTTCTCTTTAAATGAAAATAAATGTTAAGTTCTTTTGTTGTTTAAAATTTTGCTGCCTTGCTTATTTGATATTGTTCTAGTTGGGAAAAGGGTCCCCCCCTCCCCTTTTTCTGGGGATTCTTATTGTTGGAGTTCCTGAAGACAAAGCGTGTTAAATACAGAATTTTGATCCAGTGTAATACAGTATCAAGAAAGTAAAAACTTACCCATATTCTCTCCCTTATCGCCTTGAGAGTGATTTTGCTGTGAAAGAACTAAAGGAGAGGAGCAGTTGAAACTGAACTACATGGTTTTTAATCATTCCTCAGCCCTGATATCAATTCTTTTCCTCTTGGCTTCCTTCACTTGCTAATTTCCTTGTGTTTGATTTAATATCTCTGCTTCTGCAAAAGATTTTATTCCTCATCTGATTTTACAGTTCTGTCTCTATTTGCTCTGGTGTTTGGCCTAACTTTGCTTACCTTAATCTTTCTGATTATATGAATATATTTCTAACTTCCTGGCCTTTATACTTGGCTTGCTGTTTAATCCAGTGTTTTACTTTCTAATAGCATTTGATAGGTATGTGGAACTGAAATATATTGAAGTAATAAAATCACTACAACATCTTTAAGGCCGAGTGTGAATGAAGAGGCAACAAGCAAGGGTAGAATGCTCAGGTGTGAGGGGACTAGACAGTAAAGCAGAGCATTGCTTCCCTGTTAAAGAAGTTTTTCATTCTTTTTACTTCATATGATTTTACTTTTTGTAGTTAGAAACTATAAATAATATGGGTTATATGATATATATATCAAAGCTTTACATTGTTAAGTCCCTGTATTTTTAGTTTCCAGAATTCCATGCATCATTAAAGGTATTGCTTCACAATATTTCAGTTTCACGTAAGTTGTTACAAATATTTGAGCAATACAATTTTAAAGTATATTGTTTAAAATTAATTCTGATTGTTAAAACATCTTAAATAACTGGTTTTAATATTAGCTATAGTAGAGAGTATGATTTAGGAAACCAAGAATGTGAATTCAATAGGCCTTTCATACTTTGTTTTTACTCTGAGACATTTTAGAACAGTATCCTTTAACATGGTATTGAAAAAAGTTATATATAAACCCTTGAAATGTTATATAATATATTGCTGTGTTCATCTTCCTGGAATGTTCAAAGGGTTAAGAACCACTGTTCTAGAAGAAAAGTTAGTGTAATTTTGAAAATTGTAATTTTTTTTTATTCATTTTATTTGCATGTTCACCCTTTAATAACAGAAAACTGGTGGTCAGTACTTGAACCTCCACTATTCCTCAAGATAGTAGAACTTTTTAAGGAAGTTGTGGTACATCTTTTGAAACTCTACAAGATCGGCATTCCCCCTTCTGAAAGAAGAATTTTCAACAGTTTTCTTCATACTGCATTAAAGGTTTTAGAAATATTACATAGGGTATGTCCAATAGTCCTTTATTTTCTTCTTTCCTCGTTCCTACTAACAGATTGATAATGTTCATTTTAACATTAATATTAGAATGGCATAAAAGATACATTAAAGAAATTTGGAAGTTATTCATAGTTTCTCACAGTTTCCTTTAAAAGTAATCTATACCTTGGAGCTTTGGACTTACTCAGCTTTCTTTGGCATTCATAGCCAATAATTGGGCAGAACAATAGCACATTAATGAATTAGAATTCTTAGGTCTTAAGAACATAATATGTTAATTTAATGATACATTTCCTATTAGTTATAAGTGGTTATTCCTATGAACATGGCTGAGCCCATGTTGTCATGAACATCTAAATTCATGTTTGATGTCAGGTACTAATGGCCTCAATCAGAGTAGAATGTTTCATTTCAAACAAATGACTAATTTGAAATTGAAACCATTTATAATTCATTAATTTGCCTATTGTTGTTTCCTGCCCTTTCTCCCAGTGTAAGAAATAGTACACTTTACACTGTAGAAGTACAAAGTTATATGAAGAAATAGAGTCTCAGCTGTTTGAGTAAAGATGGATTTGAGTCATCCCTGACAGTTGGTAGGTATATCTTTGTTATGCCATTTGGTATTCATGAGTTGCTGCTTAGATGAGACATGACCTAAGGGAGAAGCATATGTTTGTAGCCTGTAGACTGAAAAATCCATATAAACCTAGCTACTTTACACTTGCAGACCCTTCCTGCCCAGTACCCAGGTAAACAATAAAGGGACAAAGGAGATAGACCTTCTGTTTTCTGTATTAAAGAAACCTTAAGGATCTTTTATTTTCCTCTTTATATTTTTTAATGAAGTTCCTGGGTGTTTTTCTCATCTACTTAACCTTCTGAATGTTTTTCCTTTTGTATTTAGTGTGTCAAGTAAGATTCTTAGACAATTATTATTCTCATTAAAATCAAAGAGATGATAGTGATTTCTTTCCTAGGAAAGCAAGTCATTCCCCAGAACAAGGCCTTCTTGAAGCATCTCAGGTCTGGGTTGCACAACATACTGCTGTCATGGAGATCTTCTAACTTCATGGGATGGTCTCTTTTCTTTGTATGTGCTTTTTGCCTAGGGTTGAAGAAATTAATTGACTTTGTTTCCCTTTCCTTGGAATTCTTTTCTGCCTCATGAACCACCCTTTCTCAGCAGGATCATATTTCTAAATAATTACTCTTGTCCCCATTGTCTGCTCATCTCTACTCCCCATGAAGAACGCTGTTTTTGTGTGTTTTATCTTAAGAGAAAAGGAGGAGAGCCAGACACTGGTGGCTCACGTCTGCATTCCTAGCACTCTGGAGGTTAAGGCAGGAGGATCATCCAAATTTTAGGGAGCCTGGACTATAGGGAGCAATCCTGGTTAACAAAATGGGGATGAGGGATGAAATTTTTTATCTTTTTTGTTTTGCTTTGCTTTGCTTTGCTTTGCTTTGTTGAGACAGGGGTCTCCCTGTACCCACAGGCTGGCCTGTTTCTCACTATGTAGATCAGGCTGGCCTCAATCCCATAGAGATCCTCCTGCCTCTGCCTCAAGTGCTGGGATCAATGGTATGCGCCACCATGCCCAGCTGGAAGTTTTTCTCTTTTATAATCATTTATAGGACTTCTATTTATCTGCCCAGCTCAGAAACCTCAGTCTCTCTCTTTTTTTTTTTTTTTTTTTTTTTTTTGGTCTTTTCGAAACAGGGTCTCCTCTGCTGTCCTGGAAGTCACTTTGTAGACCAGGCTGGCCTTGAACTCATAAAGATCCCCCTGCCTCTGCCTCCCGCATGCTAGGATTAAAGGCGTGCACCACCACGCCCAGCAGAAATCTCAGTCTCTACTGAACCCCAAGTCCATCTCAAGACATTTAAGATTAGAAGTTTAGGGGCTGGAGAGATGGCTCAGCGGTTGAGAGTGCCGACTGCTCTTGCAGAGGACCCAGGTTGGATCCCGGCACCTACATGGCGGCTGGGAACTGTCTTTAACTCCAGTTCCAGGAGAATCTGACGCCCTCTTCTGACCTCCAAGGCATTGAAAAAAGATTAGAATTTTAGAATTAAGAATGTTCCCCAGAGATTTGGGGTTTTTTTGTGGATTTCTAATGTTAATTTTTTCTTCAAGTCTGTGGATTGAACTCTGGGCTTTCACATGTTAGGGAAGTGCTCTACCACTGAGCTACAGCTTAGCCCCTTATTGAAACTGGATCTTCTTGTGTAGCTCAAACTGACCTTCAACTCAGTGATCTTCCAGTTAGCCTCCTGACTATTGGGATTACAGGGATATGCCACCAAGCTTATCCAGAGGCCTTTTGAAAAAGCCATGTTAGATACTAGGATCTAGTTTCTCACTAGTTTACTACTGGGGGTGGGATGCTTTCTAATAGTATCTGATATTGGGAGAAAAAAAATACAAAACACCTTTGTTTTGTCTTTTGGAGACAAGGTCTACCTGTAGCCCCAGCTGTCCTAGAACTCACTATGTAGGCCAGGCTGGCTTTGAGCTCACAGAGATTTGCCTGCCTCTGCCTAAGTGCTGGGATTAAAGATGTGCACCACCATACCTGGCTGGTTTTCATTTTTTGAGGGGGGCAGGGTTGTTTGTTTTTGAGCCTAAAGGGCCTTACTGTGTAGGTCTGGCTGGTCTGGAACTTACTATGTAGACCACACTGATTGACCTCAAACTCAAGAGATCCACCTGAGTGCTACGATTAAAGGTGTGTACCATAATGCCTGGCCATTTTGTCCTTTTATAGATTGTAAAAATGAAAAAAATCTCAGTCTTAAGCGTTTTTATGTGGGGGGGGGCGGTTAGGGAGATGGCTCAGCTTTTTAAGAGCACTGACTGCTCTTGCAGAGGACCCTGGTTCAATTCCCAGCACTCACATGGTGGCTAACAACTGTCTTAACTCCAGTTCCAGGGGATCTAATGCCCTCTTCTGATCTCCACAGGCATGACAGGGGTATACTTATATACAGTAGCAGAGTTGAAATCCAAATCTGCTTCCTAAATCCTTGCAACTTTTCTTCAATTTTAGTAGGTATAGTAAGTAACACATGCTGGGGGCTGGAGAGATGGCTCAGCAGTTAAGATCATATTCTTCTCTTTGAGAGGACCCAAGTTTGTTCCCAGCACCTACTTTGAGTGCCTGACAACCTCTTCTTATTCTAGCTCCAGGGAGCTCTGACACCTGAGGGAACCTGTATGTATTTGCACAGATACACACACCTTCACATTCACATCATTAAAAATAAGTCTTTTTTAAAAACTGCTTAAAAGGGGTTTTGCTTTCATTATGTATGCCCTAGATCCCAAGATTTAAACTCTAAAGCATATCATGTTTATTTTATTTTTGGCTGGCTTTGTGTGTGATTAATTTGTTTATGTGTCTCTGTAAGCATGTGCAGCATTAGAGATTGAACCTAAGACTTTACTCATGCTAGGCAGGTACTCTCTACCACATCCGTACTTTCATGTTCCATTATAGGCCCTTAACTAAGAAGCAAAAAATTCATGTTTTACTCTCTTGTGCAGTTTCTTACCTGTGTGATATTGAACAGGACTTTGTCACATATAAATGAACAATTTACAAAATAGCAGTACTGATAATTTGCCAAGATTGATGTTTTACTTAAATTGTTTAATTTTTAAAAATTCATCCTGTGCCAGGCGTGGTGGCGCATGCCTTTAATCCTAGCACTTGGGAGGCAGAAGCTGGCAGATCTTTGTGAGTTCAAGCCCAGCCTGGTCTACAGAGTGAGTTCTAGGACAGCTGGGGCTACAAGGAGACCCTGTCTCGAAAAGACCCCCCCAAAAAAAAAAAAAATCATTCTGTATGTGTGTGTTTTGAATATTTGCAGGCACATTCATGCCATTGTGCACAAGTGGAGGTCAGATGACAATTTTCAGCAGTCTGCTCTCTTTACCATGTGGGCCCCAGGGATCAAATTCAGGTTGTCCAGTTTGGTGGCTGAGCCACCCTAAGTTATTGTACATTCTGAAGGAAGGGGTTTCATTATCACACAATTATCATTTGGATGAAAATACAGTTGTTGTTTTTTTTTTATATATATAGGTTATTGAGTTAGAGAGGAATTGGATTCTCATTTGATGTTGTTACATACTTGAAAAACAGAATGATAGTGGAATGTTTCTTTCGTCTTTTCCTTGTTGCTGTGCTGGGGATCAACCCAGCACACTTGCTAGGCAACTGGTATACCTCTGAGCTACGTTCCCAGCCCTTGGAATGACTTTCTTAAGTATCCCCATATGGACAGAAGTCCTGTGGGGCAATCCCTTTTCCTCTAGCCCATCTTTAAAGAAAACCTTTCTTCAGTCTACTCTACCATAAAAAAAATACATGTGGATATTAATTTATTGGGGATGATTGATTTTCATTTTTCAAAGAACCCAGAAAACTTGTTTTTTCAAGTACTTATGTCTGGGACTAGTGAGATACCTCAGCAGATAACCCGCCACCAAGACTGACAGACTGAGTTCAGTCCCTTAGAATCATATAGTGGAAGAATAGAACTGATTTTCAAAAGTTGTCTTCTGTCCTCCCATGTGTACACCATGCTGCATACACACCTCAAAATAGATGTAATAAAAAAAAAAGTTTTAAGATACCACGGCCAGGCGTGATGGCACATGCCTTTAATCCCAGCACTTGGGAGGCAGAGGCAGGCCAGCCTGGTCTACATAGTTAGTTCCAGGCCAGCCAGGGCTAAAATATATCATAGCTAGGTATATTGGAAAACATTTAATTCTAGCACTTAGGAGCCAGGGCTACACAGTGAGACCCTGCCACAAAAAAGGCACTATGTCTAACAACTGCCTTTCCCTGCTCAATGGTTAAGAAACAGGGAAGTTTCCTCAGATTGAGTTTCTTCCTTGACCTAACCCTGGAGCAGAATTCAGAACCAAAAAACTGGATTTGGTGTTCACTGTTTATTCAGGATGTGCTTGTTCCTCCCATATGTCATGTCCTTGGGAAAGCTTTCTGAACTGAAAATATTTCCATTGCTCTAAATGGCATCATAAGGAAAGTACTTTTGTTACCTGCTGTTAGGAATGGATGTATAATCAAATAAGTTTACTGGCAAGTAATTGGGTTATTTCTGAATTTTTACACAATACATCGTAGCAGTAATACTATGCCAAAATAAACGGCTTATTGGTCTGTCTAGCATAGTTGCTATGTACTGTGTTGGTTTTCAGACATTTTATTTTATTTATTTATTTTTTTATTAATTTTATTTATTTCTGTATGTGTGAATGTACTGTCTGCGTGCAAGTTTGTGCCTACTGTATGCCTGTCATATTAGATGCTCAGGATTCAGTAAGGAAATTCGGTTATTTCTGTCCTTGAGCTTATACTCTAGAAAGGTTTTATGTGCACAAAAAAATGAATATTCATGATAGCAGGGTAAATGCTAGGTAAGGAAAAAGGTGGTGTACTAACTGAAATATTAAAGAAGACTTCTTGATGCAGTTTATGTGGCTATGCATATAAAGCTCTTCCTTTTGTATGTAAATTTGGATTAATCTTACCTAATTTCTTTATTTTTAAAATCAAAGTTTCAGTATAATTTGTTCTTGAACAAAACCTGATTTCAAATTATGTAATTTTTTTTAAGTTTTTAAAATTTTATTTATTTTTTGTCTTTTTTGGACAGGGTCTCCCTGTAGCCCCAGCTAGCCTGGAACTCACAGAGATCAGCCTACCTCTGCCTCCCAAGTGCTGGGATTAAAGGCATGCGCCACCACACCCAGCCAGAGCCTGTTTCTGTATAAGTATTGGTGAGGGAAAACCATTGTGGGGCTGTGCGGGGTGTGCATGTGCATGTGCATGGTTGAGGAGAGGGGGGGGGGAGAGTCAGATTGTATATATTTCTATTTAGTAAAAGGAGTTGCTGATTATTTTAGTTGATGAAAATACAGTAAGTAAGACTCTGGAGCAAGGATCCATAAGCTTTTTCTGAACGAGAACGAGGCTAGATAGTGTTTCACATTTTATGAGACACACAGGGGTTTTTTGTTTTGTTTTGGGGTCTCCCTTTAGTCCTAGCTGGCCTGGAACTCACTATGTAGACCAGGCTGGCCTGGAACTCACAGAGATCCAACTGCCTCTGCCTCCTAAGTGCTGGGATTAAAGGCGTGCACCACCACTCCTGGCCTAAGATGGGTCTTAGCTGCCATGTGGGTGCTGGGAATCGAACCTGCGTCCTCTGTAAGAGCAGTCAGTGCTCTTACTGAGCCCGAGACACACGGTTTCTGTTGCTACTGTTCAGCTCTTAGCTCTGCTGTGGGCAGCATGTGTATGGATAGGCCTGGATACTTTCCAGTAAAATTTTTACTTATAGAATCAGGGCTAATATTTGGCCTACATGTGGTTGCTTGCCGACCTCTTGTGCTCTAGAATGACATTTGTGATCTTCATATGTAGAATAGGTATCTTTTCTTTAAAAATCAGTGATAGAGCCGGACGAGGTGGCGCACGCCTTTAATCCTAGCACTTAGGAGGCAGAGGCAGGCGGATCTTTGTGAGTTCAAGGCCAGCCTGGTCTACAAAGTGAGTTCCAGGACAGCTGGGGCTACAGGGAGACCCTGTCTCGAAAAGACAAAAAAAAAAAAAAAAATCAGTGATAACTAAAAAAAATTCCGGATGTGGTGGCACATGCCTTTGATCCCAGCACTCAGGAGGCAGAGGCAGGCAGATCTCTGTGAGTTCAAGGCCAGCCTGGTCTACATAGTGAGTTCCAGGCCAGCTGGGGCTAAAGGAAAACCCTGCCTCAAAAAAAAAAAAAAAAAAAAAATCAGTGTTAACAACTTTATGCTGGTCTTTTTTTCCCAAATAAAAGCTTTGGTGACAATTACATTAATCAAAATGGTAGGGGGAAAAACAGAGTTCCAAGTGCTCTTGTAAGTAAAAATAAAAAACACTAACTTGGAAATAAAAATAGTACAGTTTTGTAAGATTGAAGTAATGTGCACAAGTAGTACAGAGTCTAATGAAAGTTATTGTAGCATAAAATTTGGGTGAATTTTAAGGTAAGAATCTACAATTGAGTTAAAAATCAGCTCATTTAAAAATTTATCTTTTGTGTATGAAAATTAGGCCAGCATGTCTGTAAGTATACTCATATGTGCAGTGCTGGTGGAGGCCAGAAGAGGGTTGTCGATACCCTAGAACTGGAGTTAGGGATAGTTGTTAACTGCCATGCAAGTGCTGGGAACTGAACTCTGCAAGAGCAGCCAGGGATCGTTGTAACCACTGAGCCATCTCCAGCCCCAGCTTACTTTCTTGGCATGCATGGTAATGCTCTCATTCCCCTCTGGGAAAGTAAGTAGTAGTGGGACTAAGTATGTGTTTGCTCGCATTTCCCTTAGATATTCAACAACAGAGGTTGAAATACATAAAACTGATATAAACTCCTCTTTCTGTTAATCTTTTGAGGGTGGATTTTTGATTGGTTTTGTGGCAGGCTCTCCCAAATCTGGCCTGGAGCTCTCTATGTAGACCAGGCTGACCTCTTAACTTGGTGATCCGCCTTCCAAATGCTAGAATTACAGTGTTCCCATACCTGGCTCATCTTTATGAAGTAGTTTCTTGTGGGGAGGGGGATATTTTTGTTTGTTTTTTTTAAAGTGTTGGGTGGGCAGGGCCTCACTGCGCTAGTTGGCCTGCCTCTGCTCTGGAGTGCTGAGATTAAAGGTATACACCACCACCCTCCTTGTATGGCCCTTTCTATTTTAGTCCTTACCTCTCCCACCTTATGTCTCTGCTTTGGGGGTTTTGGGGGGGGTTTGGGTGGTGTTGGTTTGTTTTAAGAAAATAATTCTCGGGCTGGAGAGATGGCCTAGCAGTTAAGAGCGCCGACCGCTCTTGCAGAAGGACCCAGGTTCGATCCCCAGCACCCACATGGCGGCCGAGAGCCGTCCGAAACTCCAATTCCAGGAGAACTCCAGTTCCAGGGGAATCCGAGACCCTCTTCTGACCTCCTCGGCATTGCACGACACGGGTGCACAGACTTGCATGCAAACAGTACATTCATACACATACAGAAATAAATAAAAATTAATAAAAAAAAAATTCTCTCAGCTGGTAAGAGCACTTTGTCTTCCAGAGGATCCTAGTTTGTTTCCTAGCACCCAGATGGCTGCTGGCACTTGCAGGGCATCTGATGCCCTCTTCTGGCCTCTTTGGGCACTGGACATGCATGTGTTACACTTAGATGCAGGGAAAACACTATTTTGTGGTATTTGTTTGTTTTTTGAGACATGGTCTCATGTAACCCCTGTCGGCTTCTAGTAATCACTAGGTATTCAACTCACTAAAGTATTCTTGAAAATGAGTCCTCCGTATGGTGGCTGAGAACCGTCTGTTTGAAACTCCAATTCCAGGAGAACTCCAGTTCCAGGGGAATCCGAGACCCTCTTCTGACCTCCGCGGCATTGCACAACACGGGTGCACAAACCTCCATGCAGACAGTACATTCATACACATACAGAAATAAATAAAATTAAAGAAAAAAAAGAAAAGAAAACGAGTCCTCCTCCCTCCACTCCTCAGTGACAGGATTGCAGTAAGCCACCACATCTAGTTCTTGCCATTATTTTGAAATAAAAAAAGTTCTTACACCAGATTTTTCACCCTCCCAAGCCCCCTTCCAAGCCCTCAGTTTCTGCCATACCAAGAATGTCTTTTTGATATTTATCATCATTTCCTAGGCTTGAAGTAGTAGTCAAATGTTTTGCCCTTAAATCATTGTTACCATGGTCTTGACATTCTTTATTATCTGGAAGTCCTTACTCTTAGTACCCTGGATTGTTCTCCTCCCACTAGCTTCTCGTTCATCTCTGTCTTACTGAACCTATGGACATTTTTTTCATAACATGCCACTTACTCTTATCACTTGCTGGCTCTGAAACATGATTTCCTCAGCTGTCAACTCTCTAGCCATAAGTAAGCTCTACAGAGCACTCCAAATCTTACAGTAATGAGCACTTCTCTAATCCTGTTGAAGTGGGCACCTTCCACCTGAGTTTGGGCTGTGGTTAGCTGACCTACACAGAAATTAGACTGACTTATCTAAGCTGCATCCTTGGTCTGGTTATGTTGCATGTGCTTCTCATTCTCTTTGGACCAGTTGTTTAGAGTCGGGATGTCTAAACTCTGTCTCCTAGCCCTTGCTAGTCTCTTTGCCTTGAAGCCTAGAGTAGCCTTCCTCAAACTGTTTTTGGATCTTTATACTTCCCTTTTTATTTTACTTTCCTTTTGTATTTGTGTGTGTGTTAAGTCTGTGCAGTAGTAGGTGAACCATTGAACCCAGAATCCCCTGTGTGCTAGGCATGTCTCATTGTGTGCTAGCCTCTTCAGCCTTTATTTCGACTCCAAAGTTTTCATAAGTCTTAAACATCCTTTAAAATATTACTAGCTGGGCATGATGGCACTCAGGAGGCAGAGGCAGGCAGATCTCTGTGAGTTCAAGGCCAACCTGGTTTACATAGTGAATTCTAGGCCAGCTGGGGCTAGTAGGAGACCTCATCTCAAAAAGACCAAAGAAAATATGCTAGGTATGGTGGCACACACCTTTAATCCCAACACTCAGGAGGCAGTGGCAGGTGGATCTCTGTGAGTTCAAGGCCAGCCTGGTCTGGGGCTACAGGGAGACTCTGTCTCAAAAAGACCAAAAAATAAATAGAGAGGGAGAGAGAAAGAATAAGAACATTACTAAATGTTTCATGTTCTTAATTGTAAGTAACTGAACATTTTTATTTTCTTGGTATGAGAAATACAGTTGGGTTTTTGAATATTGAACTTTTATTCTGTCACTTTGGTAAATTATTAATTTGGATAATTCTCTTGTGGAGTCATTTGCAAGCTATGCTTGTGGGTATGTGTATGCATGTAAAGATCAGAGACTGACATCGAGTGCCTTTCTCAATTGCTTCTTCAGCTTATTTCTTGAGACAGTCTATCACTGAACCTGAAGTTTAGCAATTCAGCTACACTAGCTGGCCAAGAACACTTGGGGATCTGTCTCCACCTTGGATTACATGCATACACATCTGTGTCTACCTTTTCTACATGAATGTGTCCTCAGTGTTTGTGTCTTATTTTGCATGCCTCATAGAGAGCTTTTTTCCCCACAGTCTCCCCCACCTCAGTGGCAGATGCACTCATTGCTAGCAAGACTGGTCTCTTGGGGGCTGGGGCAGAGAAAAGCTTCCTCAGATACAGCCTTGGTTTCGATTCTGTGCTTGCGTCTCAAGACGGGGCTTCCTCAGAGGTCCTGCTCCTTTTCCCCACAGTACGGAAACCGTACTGTGCTTTGTGTATTGTATGTGGAAGTGAAATTTTAGGCAAATTATTCTAGGATTACCAAATATCTCTCTGTAACTGTCTTTTAGTTTGATTCCATAATGGACAAAAAATATATTGTTTAGCCTTTGAATTGCTATTTGTTGTTTAATTTTTATTTTTTTTTTTCCATGCATACTCACATCTGTTTAGGGATTTTGGGGGAGGGAGGGTGGTTGTTGAGACAGGGTTTCCTTGTAGCCCAGCTAGCCTGAAACTTGTCATGTAGACCAGGTCGGCCTCCATCTCACAAATCCCCATGCTTCTTCCCCCCAGGTGCTGGGATTAAAGTAATGTGCCACCATTCCGGCCTTGTTTAATTTTTTAAAATTGTTTGTTTATATATGTGTGTGTATATGGGTTTTGTATGTACATGCCTGCATACCATGGCATAACTGTGAAGGTCTTCCTCCAACATGGGATCCCAGGGATCTAATTCAAGTTGTCAGGCTTAGCATCAAGTGCCTTTATCCAGTGAGCCATCCCACTGATCCTTAATTTGTTTTAAGAGTTAGCCATGGGGGCTGGAGAGATGGCCTAGCAGTTAAGAGCGCCGACTGCTCTTACAGAGGACCCGGGTTCGATCCCCAGCACCCACATGGCGGCCAAAAACCGTCTGAAACTCCAATTCCAGGAGAACTCCAGTTCCAGGAGAATCCAAGACCCTCTTCTGACCTCCGTGGCATTGCACGACACAGGTGCACAAGCTTACATGCAGACAGTACATTGATACATATACAGAAATAAGTAAATGCCGGGCGTGGTGGCCCATGCTTTTAATCCTAGCACTTGGGAGGCAGAGGCACGCAGATCTCTGTGAGTTTGAGGCCAGCCTGGTCTACAGGGTGAGTTCCAGGACAGCCAGAGCTAAGGGAGACCCTGTCTCAAAAAGACCAAAAAAAGAAAGAAAGAAAGAAAGAAAGAAAGAAAGAAAGAAAGAAAGAAAAAGAAAAANGCACCAGCTGCTCTTGCAGAGGACCTGGGTTCAATTCCCAGAGCCCACATGGCAGCTAAGAACCGTCTTTAAGCCAGGTGTGGTAGCACACACCTTTAATTCCAGCACTTGGGAGGCAGAGGCAGGTGGATCTCTTGAGTTCAAGCCAGCCTGGTCTACAGAGTGAGTTCCAGGCCAGCTGGGGCTATAGGGAGACCCTGTAGCAAAATAAATATAAAAATAAAATAAAGTAAAAAACTATAAAGCTTTTAGAGAGTTACTTGGGAGAAACCTCTGTGATTTGGGCTTGGCAATGAGCTTTCTGACTAAAACCAAAAGCACAATCCAGAGGAAAGTGAAAGCTATTAAAAAAAAAAGTTAGCCACACAGCCAGACATGATGACTCAGTGCCTTTAATGCAGTTCTTTGGGAGGCTGAGGGCTTTGTGAGATACGTAGTGAGACAGGTCTCAAAAAAAGCCACAAGGGCAAGAGAAATTTTAGACTGCTTTCTAGCTTTACCCTTTGATTCCTTTCTGTGCTTTTCCTTCACCATCTAGCCATCTTGATAATACAGGTCTCTTAGTCTATGACTCCTTAACTGTCAAGATTTCTGGTTTTTGTTTCAGCTATAGTTTATACCCATCACACTGATTCAGGAATAAATTCTATTTTCTTTATTTAAAAAAAGTTTCCATACTTGTTCCCCCCCTATTTTGGGTTGATCAACAGTGTTTCTTTTATATTTTATTACTTTGATGTGTATGAGTGTATTGCCTATATGTATGTAAGTGCACCTGTGTTCTGCAATGCCCACAGAGGTCAGAAGAGGGTGTCAGATTCCCCTGGAACTGGAGTTATGGAAAGCTGTTAGCTGCCATATGAGTGCTGGGAATCAAACCCAGGTCCTTTATAAGAGCAGCCAATGCTCTTAACCACTGAGCCATCTCTCCAGCCCTATCAGGAGTATTTCTAAGTTGTTTCATTATATATGGTCACGAGTTCATAATTGTTATCAAGAGATTGCCTTTTCTAAGTATTCTACCACGTGTACTATCACAATTCCTCTAGACTTTATTTATTTATTTATTTTATGTGTATGAGTGTACTGTCTGCATGTAGGGTTTGTGCACCTGTGTCGTGCAATGCCGCGGAGGTCAGAAGAGGTCGTCGGATTCCCCTGGAACTGGAGTTCTCCTGGAATTGGAGTTACAGACGGTTCTTAACCGCTAGGCCATCTCTCCAGCCCCAGCCTCTAGACTTTTTTTAAAAAACAATTTTTATTATTTTGTGTATGTGTAGGGGGAGGAAGGGGAGAGGATTGGTGCAATGGCTCATGTGCATATCAATCAATCTGTGGGAATCTGTGGGAATTGCGTTCAGGTTGTCGGGCATAGCAGTAGCACCTTTACCTGCTAAGCCATTGTACTGTTTAGAACAACTCCCTCCCTCTTTTTTTTTTTTTTTAATAATTTTATTTATTTTTGTATGTGTATGAGTGTACTGTCTGCATGCAGGTCTGTGCACCTGTGTCGTGCAATGCCGCGGAGGTCAGAAGAGGGTCTCGGATTCCCCTGGAACTGGAGTTCTCCTGGAATTGGAGTTACAGACGGTTCTTAGCCGCCATGTGGGTGCTGGGGATCGAACCCGGGTCCTCTGCAAGAGCAGTCGGTGCTCTTAACTGCCAGGCTATCTCTCCAGCCCCAACTCCCTCCCTCTTTAAAAAAAAAAATTATTTTTAGCTGGGTGTGGTGGCGCACGCCTTTAATCCTAGCACTTGGGAGGCAGAGGCAGTCGGATCTCTGTGAGTTCAAGGCCAGCCTGGTCTACAGAGTGAGTTCCAGGACAGCTGGGGCTACAGGGAGACCCTGTCTCGAAAAGACCAAAAAAAGAAAAAAATTTTTTAATCTCTAATATCTTGTCCTTTTGAAGAATTGTGGCAAGTGTAAAAGTCCCACAATGAGGTTTCCATGTGTTTCCTTAGTGTGATGCTTGTCTATCTTTTGTAATACCTGAAAACTAAACTTTAGATTCTGTGGTTTGTGAATCATTTTTTTCTTCATAAATTATGTATTTACATTGGCAGTAAGGTATTTCATTGTCCCAGCATTAGTGATGAAGCTTGATCATTGGTTAAGGTAGCACTCTCCAATGCAGAGAGCGGTTTTTCCTTGTGCATTAATCTCTGGAGAGTGTCTACAGCTTCTTCACATTTTCTTACCTTCTCTCTAGGTATCAGCATCTAGAGAGTTTATATGATATACTCAGATCTTGCTCACAGTCTTAACAAAATTAAGCAAGCATTAGTATCAATGCTGTTTAGGTTCCATCTCCCAGCTTGAAGTCTGTTTACTTTCTGGTTTATAATACTTAAAGCACATATTTTAATACTGTGTTGTGTTTGTAAGACACTTATTTCTACTCGATTTTGGGATATTTAATGCAGACAGATACCTTATGCTATAAATGTTCTGTGTTTCCCATAGCACTTAATACACATTTTGCATATATAATAGGCACTCAGTAATTATTTTTTCATAGGAACAGAAAATTAGCCAAATCTTCAAAGCATTTTTCTATTTAAGCATTTTCTTACTTTCTGTTTTAGGTACTGGTTAAATTTCATGTTAATTGCACCTCTTTTTTTTTTTTGTAGGTAAATGAGAAAACAGGACAAATTATACAGTATGATAAATTTTATATACATGAAGTGCAAGAATTGATAGACATAAGGAATGATTATATCAACTGGGTCCAACAGCAGGCCTATGGAATGGTATGTTTCCTGTGTACTTTGTGATTTCATATATGAGTTATTTGTTAGATAAAACAAAGGTTTTAGAAACAAAGTTTTTTTTTTTTAATAGCTTTTATTTCAAGCTCATTTTTGAAAATAAGAATACATTGCAGCTAGGCATGGTAGTGCATACCTTTAATCCCAGCACTGCAGAGTCAGAGGCAGGAAAAATCTCTGTATGTTTAAGGCTAGTTTAGTCTACATAGCAAGTTCTGAGCCAGCCAGGGTCTACATAGTGAGATCCTGTCTCCAAAAAAAAAAAGCACTTGCTGCTCTTACAGAAAGATTGGGGTTCAGTTACCAGCACCCACATGACAGCAAACAGCCAACTGTAACTTCTCTTCCCAGGGACCCAGTGCCTTTTTCTGGCTTCTGCCAACACTGCAAACATGATACATTTAAATACATGCAGACAAAGCACTCATATACATAAAAGTAATTTTTTTTTTTGAGACAGGGTCACCCTGTAGCCCCAGCTGTCCTGGAACTCACTCTGTAGACCAGGCTAGCCTTGAACTCACAAAGATCCGCCTGCCTCTGCCTCCCGAGTGCTAGGATTAAAGGCCTGTGCCACCATGCCCGGCAAAAAGTAATTTTTTTTTTTTGTCTTTTTCGAGACAGGGTCTCCCCATAGCCCCAGCTGTCCTAGACTCACTCTGTAGACCAGGCTGGCCTTGAACTCACAAAGATCTGCCTGCCTTTGCCTCCCAAGTGCTAGGATTAAAGGCGTCCGCCACCATGCCCAGAGAAAAAAGTAAATATTTTTATAAAGAATATTATATAGGCTGGGTGTGGTGGTACAGACCTTAATCCTGCTATCCAGAGGCAAAAGCAGACAGATCATTCATTGTTAGTTCAGCCAAGGCAGGATAATGAGACCTTGTCTCAAAAAAAACAAACAACTCTACCACCACATTGTATAAATAGCTGCATTGGTATACAAATACAAATACTCTTCTAAAGACACAGGCGGATCTCTGAGAGTTCAAGGCCAGCCTGGTCTACAGAGCAAGTTCTAGGCCAGCTAGGGCTACAGGGAGACCTTGTCTCCAAAACACACACAAAGTTTTATATATATAAAACAGGAAATACAGATCGTGGCATGAGTTTTTGAACCCTTTTTGACAATTTTTACTTTATGTGTATGAGTGTTTTGCCCACATATTTTTCCCCACATTTTTTTCCTCTTATTTGTTTAATTTTTAAGGGATTCTACAATATAGTAACACAGTTGTTTTCAGATAGCATTGATGTTACTCAGTTTGCCATACAATTAGTTAATTGGTGCATTTTTTTTTTTTTTTGAACTGAGCCAAATTATTAAGCATAAGCAATGAATGTAAGTAACATTCATGTAAAACCAATTTGGCTGCCGGGCGTGGTGGCGCCGCCTTTGATCCTAGCAACTTGGGATGGCAAGGCAGGCGGATCTTTGTGGAGTTCAAGGCCAGCCGGTCTACAGAGCGAGTTCCACGGACAGCTGGGCCTGCGCAAGGGACCCTGTCTCAAAAGACCGCAAAAAAAAAAAAAAAAAAAAAAAAAAAAACATTTGCAAGTATCCTTATGTCAAATTTTCTTGTTTAATTTTATTTTTGTATATTATGAATGTAACTGTCCATGTTAGGTTTGTGCACCACGTGTCGTTGGCAATGCCGCAAGAGGTCAGAAGAGGGTCTTGGATTCCCCTGGAACTGGAGTTTCTCGCTGGAATTGGAGTTAGACAGGTTCTTAGCTGCCATGTGGGTGCTGGGGATTGAACCCGGGTCCTCTGCAAGAGCAGTCGGTGCTCTTAACCGCTAGGCTATCTCTCCAGCCCCATTTTTTTTTTTTTTTAATTTCTATGTCTAAATTTTGAACAACCCAAGGTTCCCATAGTCCATTTGGAGATGCTTGTATGCACAGGCATGTTGATCAATTAGGAGTCCAGTCTATATTGCTGTAGTCTGATGATTTACCCCAATCTCTCCGCAGCCCTTACATTCCACCACGCCTCCTCTTCGCAATTTGTTCCCTATTCCTCACATATTTTTAAGTACACCCATGTCGTACAGTGCCTGTGGAGGCCAGAAGAGGGCATTGGATCCCCTGGAACTGGGGCCAACATGTGGGTGCTGGGAACTGAACTCTGGTCTTCTGCAAGAGCAGCCATTGCTCACACCTGTTGAGCCATCTTTCTAGCCCCTAATTTTTTATTCTTTCTTCCTGTAAGGATGCCTGTTCTCTAAATGTTCAGAATATTATTGTCTCTGATCCTGGATCTGGGATAGGTGCTTCAAATCCAAATCAAGAGCCCTGGGAAACCACTAATCCTGTATTTCTTTTTCTCCTTTGTTTAACTTCAGAGAGAGAGAAGAGAAGAGAGAACACCTTAGCTTGTAACTAAAGGTCTTTAGTGATAAGACACTTAAATATCCAATTAAAGAACCAAACTTATTGGCATGTGCCTGTGAACTCTGCTCCAGAGCCTGAGGCAAGAAGAGAGTGAGTTCTGGACCAGCCTGAGCTAAAAAAGGGAAGCTATCTCATTAGACAACTGTGTTCCATCCAAGTTAAGACAAATGCTGTCTTAATAGGATTTATTCTCAGCCAGCAGTAACCTTGTCCTATGTTTGAATATATTGAATGCTTGTAAATTAGGTAGTCTTATCCAAGCTCATCTTAGCCCTGGTGATAACAAGCCCAATTTCCTTAAGAACCTATTTGGTGCTACTGTTTTCTGATAAGAGTGTGGTAGTGCCTTTCTAATATTTTGCCTGTCATTATCTCAGATCTATAATATAGTTACTATAGATATTGAAGAGGTAGTTGTGAAGTAGAAGCTTATTTTAGTTGCAAAATGGGTGTAATATCACACCTTAGAAATAAAAATCTAGCCAGGTGTGGTGGCACACACCTATAATCCCAGCACTCAGCACTGGAGAATACTTAGATCTCTGTGAGTTCAAGGCCAGCCTGGTCTGCATAGTGAATTCCAGGACAGCTGGTGCTACAGGGAGACTTGTCTGCAAAACACACAAAAAAAGAAATAAAAATCTAGGACCTAGCCTGGCATGGTGGCGTGCGCCTTTAATCCCAGCACTCTGGGAGACAGAGGCAGGCAGATCTCTGTGAGTTCTGGTCTGCTGGGGCTGCAGGGAAACCCTCTCTAGAAAAAAAAAAAAAAAAAAAAATCCAGGACCCATGATTTAGCTTGTTCAATCTGGAAAATAGAAGGTTAGCAACCACTTGAAAGCTTTTCTGGTATAATTCTTAAATAGTTCATCAATTTCTATTACAACATTTGACCTCAGAGAGTTTCTGTTCACATTTGCACGTTTACACAAAACTTTTCAAGCCTTATGTCTGAGGCTTTAAAAAATGAGATTCAGCCAAGTATAATGGCACACACCTTTAATCCCAGCACTCAGGAGGCAGAGGCAGGCGGATCTCTGTGAGTTGAAGGCCAGCTTGGTCTACATATAGTGAGTTTCATGACAGCTGGGGCTACAGGGAGACCCTGTCTCAAAAAGACCAGAAATAATTAATAAATAAATAAATAAGAAAGAAAGAAAAAGAGATTCAAGCCAGATTTGGTGGCATATGTCTTTAATCCCAAGATTTAGGAGGCAGAGGCATGTGGGTCTCTGAAGTCCAGGCTAGCCTGATCTACACAGCCAGTACCCAGCCAGTGGGAACTATCGGGAAATCCTGACTCAGAAAGATAAAAATTATTATTAATAATAATAAATCAATGAATAAAAATAATATACTTGCATCACTAGTCTCAGTGCTGACTTAAGCATCATGTTGACACTAAGTTTTGTTTGTTTGTTTGTTTTGGTATTGGTGTTTTTGAGATACGGTCTCCAGGCCATGTAGACCAGGCTGGCCTTGAACTCACAGAGATTGGCCTGCCTCTGCCTCCCTAGTGCTTGAATTAAAGGTGTGTGCTACCCGGGCTGGAGAGATGGCCTAGCGGTTAAGAGCGCTGACTACTCCTGCAGAGGACCTGGGTTCGATCCCCAGTACCCACATGGCAGCTGAGGACCATCCATCTGTAACTCCAGTTCCAGGGGAATCTGACATCCTCTTCTGACCTCTGTGGCATTGCACGGGCACACAAACCTACATGCAGATCATACATTCATACAAATAAATAAATAAATAAATAAATAAATAAATAAATAAATAAATAATCTGACACTGTAAATTTTAAAGACAGTCTTAGAAGGCTGGAAAAACCAGGCATGGTGGTACATGCCTTTAATCCCAGCACTCGGTAGGCAGAGTTCAAGGCCATCCTGGTCTACAGAGTGAGCTCCAGGCCAACTGGGAGTAAAGGGAGACCCTGTCTCAAAAAGACCAAAAAAAAAAAGGGGGGGGGGCAGTCTCAGATCCATCATAAACTAGAGTTTGTGATGATATGACACATATATAGTTTGACTGTGGGTACAAATGGATATATGCATATATATGTTTATATGTATATATGTTCTGTGTGTACATATATACACACAGAAACATGTATACTAACATGTATACGAAACATGTATACCAATTTGAGGTATTTAAAATAATAAATAAAACAAGGTCTTGCTATCTAGTTGTGACTGGCCTCAATCTTGGAATCCTCCTGCTTCAGCTTCCCGGTGCTGGGATTGTAGGCCTTTTTCACCACTCCCAGCTCTGTGTATGGTTACTCATCAAGAGTTCCAATGAAGGGGGCCGGAGAGACTGCTCATCTGTTGGGAGCACTGGCTCTTGGTTCAGTTCCCAGCACCCACATGGTGTCTAACAACCATCTGTAACTGCAGTTCCATGGGATCCTATGCCCTCTCCTGGCTTCTGTGGCATTTCATGCATGTGGGGCACTTCATGCAGACAAAACACATCACACATATGAAAAGAAAGCAAAAAAAAGTTTATTTTGTAATGAGGACCAACAAGCTGGCTCTTTAGTTAGAGGCAATTGATGCCAGCCCTAATGATCTGAGTTCAAGCCTGAGGGCCCCTCGCATGATGGAAGGAGAGAACCTATAAACGTAATAAAAATTTTCAAGTAGGGGCTGGAGAAATGGCTTAGCAGTTAAGAGCACTAACTGCTCTTGTAGAGGACCCAGCTTCTAATCCTTGCACTCATACAGCAGCTAACGACCATCCATAACTCCAGTTCCAGGGGACCTGACACTTCTTCTATCCTTCTCTGGCATTTTATGACATGGGTGCATTCATTACACCCATTCACATAAAATAATAAATTTTTTTTTTTTTTTTTCTTTTCGAGACAGGGTCTCCCTGTAGCCCCAGCTGTTCTGGAACTTTGTAGACCAGGCTGGCCTTGAACTCACAGAGATCCACCTGCCTATGCCTCCCAAGTGCTAGGATTAAAGGTGTGCGCCACCACGCCTGGCATAAAATAAAATTTTTAAGTGGTGCCAGAGAGATGGCTCCGTGATTTAAGAGCACCGTCTACTCTTTCAGGGGACCCAGATTCAGTTCCCAGCACCCACATGGAGGATAACAACTGTTTGTAACCTTGTATTGCATGTACAGGAACACTTACATGTAGACAAAAGGTTCATATAAAGAAAATAAAATTTTTTTAATTTAAAAATAAAAATTTTTTTTTAAGTTATGGTGAGCTGGGTATGGTGGGACATGCTTGTAATCCCAGCACTCAGGAGTTGGAAGCAGAAGGATCAGAAGTTCAAGGTCATCCTCGGGTACGTAGTAAGTCGAGACCAGCCTAGGCTGCTTGAGACCCTGTTCAAAAAGAAAAGAAAGGTCCATATTGTGGTTGTCATGTTTGAATTACATTGAGATTCAACTTAAGTGGCCTTTTCTTTAAAGGCATATTTTTTTCTTCTTCGATGTTGTGTATGTATTTATAAAGTCATAAATCTTGTGTATTCAGTATTGTTTTGTGTGTCTGTTAGTTACATGTTACCTGTGGACAGTTGCTGAGATAGCAACCTGACATGTTCACCAGCATAGTAGATGGCCTGGTATAACATCTGGTAGAGCAATGTTTGGAAGATACACTGCTATTTAACTCTCTCTGTTGGGCAGTTCTTACTCAATTTTCAAAGCCTGTTAGAATTTAACCAACTATAAAGTTAGAAACTGTAGACAGGACTGTCCTTACATCTGATACTATTTGCCAAGTTTGGAGGGGTTAATGCTACTCTATCCTTAGCTTCTGTCATCTGTTAAAAGACCTCCAAGAACTCATAAAACTACTGCATAGCCCAGTCCTGTTTGTTAAAGGGAAAGGATACAAATTAAAATTAGTAAGTTAAGACACATAGGGAAGACCTAGAAGTACCAATGGAAGAGCATCTGTTCTTTCCTCCATGGGAAAATCAAACATGACTTTCTTGGCATTGGCGTGTGGTAATGCTTTGCAATGAAGGATTGCCTAGCAGTGAAGCTCACCTGAACTTTGGTGCCCAGTGTTTTTATTGGATGTCAGTCACCCCCCCCCCCTTTTTTTTTTTTGGTCTTTTCGAGACAGGGTCTCCCTGTAGCCCCAGCTGTCCTGGAACACACTCTGTAGACCAGGCTGGCCTTGAACTCACAAAGATCTGCCTGCCTCTGCCTCCCAAGTGCTAGGATTAAAGGCGTACGCCACCATGCCCGGCTTTTATATATTTTTTTAATAATATATTTTCTCTCTCTCTTTTTTTTTTTTTGTTTTGAGACAGGGTCTCCCTGTAGCCCCAGCTGTCCTGGAACACACTCTGTAGACCAGGCTGGCCTTGAACTCACAAAGATCTGCCTGCCTCTGCCTCCCAAGTGCTAGGATTAAAGGCGTACGCCACCATGCCCGGCTTTTTTTTTTTTGGTTGCTCCCCACTTTTGTAAAGGCAGAACTGATAGTGGATGGCTGAAGTCCCCATCACACGATGTTGCACTGTCCACTGGCTAAGTACCACAGGCTTTCTTGTCAGGCAGGCATTTCAGAGAGCCAGAGGTCACTCATAATAGCCAGAGCAGTACTTTTCTAGATAAAATTAATTCTTCACTATAATAATCACAAGCTGTAGATTTACCAACACATTTCTGAAGAGTCTAGTACTTTGAATCTAAACCTTGAGTATATGTGGAAACTTATAGTGAAAAAGGTCTGAGGATATAGCTCCATTGGTTGAGTGCTTGCCTAGGATGTGTGAAGCCCTGGGTTTGATCCCCAGCACCACATGAAACTTGGCATGGTGACACATGTCTATAATCCCAGGAATTGGGAAATGGAAGTTAAAAGCCAGCCTGGGCTATATGAGACCCCACCTAAAGGCTGGGGGCATGAAAAAGTAAGTATACATATGTGGACTAAGGACATGGCTCAGTGGTAGGGAACTTGCTTAGCATGTTCAAGGCCCTGGGTTAAATTCCCAGAGCCCCGAGAAAAAAATAACACATTTCTTATCAATCCTCTCAGTAAGCTTTCAATATTTTTCCTTCATGAGTCTTTCTTTTTACAACTTCCCAACCCCCTGTGCTCTGCCTTGTTCTTTGGATTTGAGTTCATTTTGTTTTCAAAAATACCTTAAGGGGGCTGGCAAGTTGGCTCAGGGAGTTAAAGCATTTCCTGTACAAACCTGAGTTCAAGAACCCACAATGGAAGGAAAAGAACTGGCTTATGCAAGTTGTCTTCTGATCTCAGGCACACAGTGGTTTGCCTGAATATTCTTTTGATTCATTCTCATATTTTCTCTCTCTCTCTCTCTCTCTCTCTCTCTCTCTCTCTCTCTCTCTCTCTCTGACACACACACAACTATAATAAGAATTTAAGGGGGGAAAAATCACTGTAGGATACCTTATGTTTTACTGCTTATTTGTCACATAACACTTTATGGCTTCCTTTCTCTCATCTTGTTCCATAGAGTATTAATATACTAAACATTTTCACTACCCAAAGGATTAACTGGGTCTTCAAAGTCTGAGAAATATTTCTTCCATTTTCCAGGTAAAGAAATAACCATAGCCAGGCGTAGTGGCACATGCCTATAATCCCAGCTCTCAGGAGGCAGAGGCAGGTAGACCCCTGTGAGATTGAGGCCAGCCTGGTCTACATAGTGAGTTCTAGGCCAGCTGGGGGCTACAGAGAGACACTGTCTCAAAAAGAAAAAAGGAAAGAGAAAAGGAAACAGCCATGAAGACTGTGTCTGTCAGGTTAAGGGTTAGTCTCCACTTGACATGGTTCCCTATTCTACAAATAGGGAAACTTAGTCCTGAAACCAGATTTCATTATGTTCAAACTTGGGTTATTTCATGATCACAAAGTATCCAAAATATATGTGTCTCGAAGTTATAGATGTGTAAGATACATGTGGGAAAGGTAATTTTTTAATAATTTTCTGCTTCATTAATTCACTGTTAAGTTATAGCAAAATATATGAAAGAGTACTTTGATTAGAAAGTTGTATCTGAACACTACTAACATTGCTCCTCATTGTTGTGCATTCTGCATTGCTTTCTTAGGATGTCAGCCATGGATTAACTGAGGTAAGTTCGGTGTAATAAAGTTTTGTGTTCATAAAGAATATTATTTCTTTGTGAGAGTCAAATTCTTTTGTGTTTTTCTTTTAATGAGTGCATATATGTATTGTGGTGGTTTTCACACTTGAGTCCATAGAAGTTAACAATATTTCAGAAGTTCTGTGAAAACATAAAAGCTGTTTTACTTAACAGTCCAATTAATTTCACTTTAAAGCATTTCCCATTCTCCTTGTCTTCCAATATGAAATGTAATATGTTCTCAGAATATAAAAGATATAAAAATATATTTTAAAATTTTCCGGGTGTGGTGGTGCATGCCTTTAGTCCCAGCTCTCGGGAGGCAGAAGCAGGAGAATCTCTGTGAGTTCAAGGCCAGCCTACTAGTCTACATAGTAAGTTCCAGGACAGCTGAGCTATTAGGGAGACCCTGTCTCAAAAAGACCAAATTGGTAAGTAGCTACCTACTAATAAAGCAAAAAATACTAGAGAAGTAACATGACCATAATTTTAAGCTAATAATTGATAGCTCCAGTTAAACTTTGATTGTGATCATTTTCCCTGTCTCATGTTATCTTAATGTACGTAGCTCCGTAAGCCATGAGTAGCCCTACCCTTCTTTTTTGAAAGAAACTTACTTAACTTCATTTATGTTACAGTGTTAGGTTTTGTTTTATTTGAGGTGGTTTTCCCAGTACTTGAACTAATGATGCTTTAAATTATGTGTCTAAGCTGGGCATGGTGGCACACGCCTTTAATCCCAGCACTCGGGAGGCAGAGGCAGGTGGATCTCTGTGAGTTCGAGGCCAGCCTGGTCTACAGAGTGAGCTTCAGGCCAGCTAGGACTAAAGGGAGACCCTGTCTCAAAAAAAAAAAACCAAACAAAAAAAAAGAATAGTAAATTACGTGTATTGTTTGTTTTCTCTTCCTCAAACAAGTATCATACAAAATGATGAAATAATAGGACTGGTAGTAGATAATAGCCCAGTACTAGAGTAGTTGCCCACTCTATGACCAAGTACCCACTCTATGGCCAAGAATTTTTTTATTTTATTTTTTTAATGAAAGCATGGACTTTTGAAAGCATTATGAGCAACTAAAATGTTGAAAACACATACACCTCCCTGTAGGGGAAAAACAGGTCCACAGTGATGTATAAACATGCAGATTCAAAGCCATGGAGATGACGCAGTAAGTAAAGGGACTTGCTGCCAAGTCTGCTGACCTTAGTTCCATACCTAGGGCCCTCCAGGTGGAAGGAGAAGTGCATGTTGTCCCTCTGGCCTCCAGGCAGACATGGACCCACAATATTCACACTGAATAAATAAATCTAATAAGTATTCAGTTTAAATTTGTCTCTTTTTCAGACAGGGTCTCACTATGTAGCCCTGGCTGACCTGAAAGTCTCTATGAAACCAAGTTGGTTTCAAACTCAGAGATCTATTTGCCTCTGCCTCCTGAGTGCTGAGATTAAAGGTGCATACTGTCACTCCTGGCAAAATGTGGTTGTTAATAGAAAGTGCCAGCAAGATGGTTCAGCAGGCAAAGGTACCTGCTGCCAAGTCTGACAACTTGAGTTTGATTCCTAGGACCCATGTGGTAGAAGGAAAGAACAGACCCCAGAAAGCTGTACTTGGACCTCCACATGCCACATACACACGTGCATACCCACCCATATATATGCACATATGCAAAATAAAATAAATTTTAAAAGTACAGGTTCAGGGTTAATGGATCAGCAATTGGGAGCACATACTCTTGCAGGAGTCCAGAGTTCAGTTCCCAGCACCCATATCTGGCAGCTTACAAATGCCTGTAACTCCATCTCTAGCAGATCCAACGCCCTCGTTGGGCACCCCATACAATCATACAGTCAGACATAGACACACATCTACACACTCATAAAGACCCTGTCTCAAAAAGACCAAAAAAGAAAATAGATTGTTCCATGGTTTGCTAACTCCTCATGGCAATAACTCCTGCTCCGATGCTGGCACAAACGAATTTTTTGATTTATTTTTAATTTGAAGCATGGACTTTTTGAAAGCATTATGAGCAACTAAAATGTTGAAAACACACATACACCTCCCTGTAGGGGAAAAAACAGGCCACAGTGATGTATAACACATGCGAGATTCAAAGCCATGGAGATGGCGCAGTAAGTAAAGGGACTTGCTGCCAAGTCTTGCTGACCTTAGTTCCATACCTAGGGCCCTCCAGGTGGAAGGAGAAGTGCATGTTGTCCCTCTGGCCTCCAGGCAGACATGGACCCACATATTCACAACTGAATAAATAAATCTAATATAAGTATTCAGTTTTTTAAATTTTCTGTCTCTTTTCAGACAGGGTCTCACTGTGGTAGCCCTGGCTGACCTGAAAGTCTCTATGAAACCAAGTTGCGTTTCAAACTCAGAGAATCATTTGCCTCTGCCTCCTGAGTGCTGAGATTAACGATGCATACATGTCACTCCTGGCAAAATGTGGTTGGTTTTCATAGAAAGTGCAGCAAGATGGTTCAGCAGGAAAGGGACCTGCTGCCAAGTCTGACAACTTGAGTTTGGATTCCTAGCACACAGTTTAGAAGGAAGGAAAGAACAGACCCCAGAAAGCTGTACTTGGACCTCCACATGCCACATACACACGTGCATACCCACCCATATATATGCACATATGCAAAATAAAATAAAATACAATTTTAAAAGTAACAGGTTCAGGGTTAATGGATCAGCAATTGGGAGCACATACTCTTGCAGGAGTCCAAGTTCAGTTTCCCACCAAACATCATCTAACGGCAGCTTATCAAATGGCCTGTTAATTCCATTCTCTAGACAGATAACCCAAACCGCCCGGACGTTGGGCACCCCCCAAAAAAAANTACTTGCCCAACGTTCTTTGGTTCACGAGCAGGTTCGGCGACTAAGGAACCCAATGAGAATCCATTCACGCACATATAGCATGGATAAGTATAGACAAACCATAGGAACAATTCTACATTTTTCTTTTTTAGGTCATTTTTTGTGAGAGCGAGGGTTCCTCCCCTATATAAGCATTACTGGCTTGTTCCTTGGATTATTCTTGTTTCCAATAAACTCTCCAAAGATTCCACCTGGGCGCTCTTGCCTCCCAACAAACTGGTTATGTTCATTACAAAGGCTGTGCCAACCAACTACCAGGCGGCCGGGTTTTGAACAATCTCTTTAAGACTCAGAAAGTCTATTTAACCTGTAGTTTTTTTTTTTTTTTTTTTTTGGTTTTGGGGGGTGCCCAACGACGGCTTTGCGTTTGGATCTGCTAAGAGATGGAATTTACAGGCATTTGTAAGCTGCCAATATGTGCTGGGAACTGAACTCTGGACTCCTGCAAGAGTATGTGCTCCCAATTGCTGATCCATTAACCCTGAACCTGTACTTTAAAATTTATTTTTATTTTGCATATGTGCATTATATGGGTTTGTGGGGTATGCACTGTTGTATGTGGCATGTGGAGGTCCAAGTACAGCTTTCTGGTTCGTTCTTTTTCCTTCTACCACATGGTTCTAGGAAAATCAAACTCAAGCAAGTTGTCAGACTTGTGCAGCGCAGGTTACCCTTTGCCTGCTGAACCATCTTTCTGCACTTTCTATTAACAAACCACAATTTTCCAGGAGTGACAGTATGCATCCTTTAATCTCAGCACTCAGGAGGCAGAAGCAGAAAGATCTCTGAGTTTTTGAAAAACCAACTTTGGTTTCAAAAAAGACTTTCAGGTCAGCCAGGGTAGCTACATTATAGGAGACCCTGTCTGGAAAAAAGAGACAAATTTTTAAACTAAAACTGAATATTATTAGATTTATTATTTTTATCATTGTGGAATATTGTGGGTCCAGCTTTGCTGGAGGCCAGAGGGACACATGCACCACTCTCTTCCACCTGGAGGGCCCTAGGTAATGGAAAAACTAAGGTCAGCAGACTTGCAGCAAGCTCCCATTTACTTACTGCGTCATCTCCATGGCTTTGAATCTGCATGTTTATACATCACTGTGGACCTGTTTTTCCCCTACCGCTACTGAGCCACTACAACCATAGAGACATTCCCAGCAAATTATGCATAGATGAGCATCGTGTTCTTCCCCTTATGGACAATCTATTTTAGGGCTTTTGCTCATAATCGTCTTTCAATAAAAGGCTCCATTGCGTTTTTCTATTAAAAAAAATAAAATTGAAAAAAAAAATTCGTTGGCCAAGAGGTTTGGTAAAAGGGAGGAGGATTCCACTGGTTTTCATTAGATGTGGCCGCCAACTACCTCTCTATATACTTGGGCTATAATTACCATCTTAACTTAACCAGTCAGTGCTCCTTATCTTTATTTCAATCATTTTAGTATGAAACTTGTCTTTGAGGAAACGCGAGGGGAAAACCCAAATACAATACACGTAATTTACGTGAATTCTTTTTCTTTTTTTGTTTTTGTTTGGTTTATTTTTCTTTTTTGACGCAGCAGTCTCCCTTTAGTCCACTTGGCCACTGAAGGCCCTTCATCTCTGTTTTTTAAGCACTATCCTCACTAGTCAGAGATCCACACTGCCTCTGCCTCTACCGGAGTGCTGAGGATTAAAGGCGCGTTGTAGCCCTACCATGCCCAGCCTTAGACACATAATTTTAAATGCATCTATTATTTCAAGTACTTGTGGTGAAAACCACTCTCCAAATTACAAACAAATACCTAAACGACTTCCTTGTAAACATATAAGAAGGTTAAATATATCTTAAATTAATTTACACAGGGTTGTAAGGCTTAGGTCTATCTCTATGGCTACTATCGTACTAATAATATTAACAATAATCTATCGGAGGAGAATAAAATTGATCGAACCAACCCAAAGAAGATTTATACTGGGAACAAGATGACATCCCAAAAGTTTAATTAATTAGACGTAATAAAATATTCATGTCAACTTATCCTCGTAGATTATTATTTTATGCGTACTTTTCTATTCTCTTTGTATTATTATGGTAGCTAATATCCCTACCCTCATTATATCATCATATTTTATTCTCTCTTTTGATAAGTAGTTCTCTCCCTAGCCTAATTTAGCTCCAGCTTTGTCCCCTGGGAACTTACCTAGCTCAGACTTAGTGTCCCTTTGACAACTCACCAGAATTCTCCTGCTTCCCCTTGCCTCTCCGAGGAAGCTGGGACTAAAGGCAGATCCCACTACCACACCCCGGAAAATTTAATAAATAATTTCTTTATATCTTTTTATATTTCGGAGGAACATAATTACATCTTATCAGTATTGGAAACAATGTAGATAGAATGGACAATGCCTTTTAAAGGGTGATAATTAAATTGGGACTGTTAAGTTAAAACTAGTACTTTTATGTTTTCACAGAACTTCTGAAATATTGTTAACTTCTATGGACTCAAGTGTGAAAACCACCACAATACATATATGCACTCGATGGACAAAGAAAACACAAAAGAATTTGACTCTCACAAAGAAATAATATTCTTTATGAACACAAAACCTCTTTACTTACACCCCGAACTTTACCTTCCATAATTTTAAGTCCATGGCTGACGATCCTAAGAAGAGCAATGGCAGAAATTTCATGACCAACCATGAGGAGCAATTAGTAGTAGTTTCAATTACAATAACTTTCTAATTGCAAATACTTCCTTCATTATATTTTGCTTATAATCCTAACCAGTATGACTTAACACGCAAGCCAGAAAAATTATTAAATAAATATTACATTGTCCCCACATGATTATCTCTCTTACACATTCAATACACACTTCGACCAGGAGACACATCTTATTTTGGATACTTTGTGATTCATTGGAAATAACCCAAGTTTTTGAACATAGTGTACAATCTCTGACGTCTCCAGTGCCCTAAGTTTCCGTCATTGCGTAGAATAGGGAACCGTGTCAAGTGGAGATCAACCCTAAAACCGGACAGATCAATTGAGAAGTCTTCATGGCTGTTTTCCTTTTCCTCTATTTTCCCCTTTTTCTTTCTTTCTTTTTACTTGAGACAGAGGATGTCCTTCTTGATATTCAGCCCCCTCAAGCTGCTGCTCCAGAACTCCACTCATGTTAAGACCAGGGTCTTGAGGCCCTCCCCAATCCTCACCAGGGCCGGTCTACACTGCCCTCTCGCCTTCCTGAGTATGGCGTTTAGAGGAGATTATAATATAAGGCATGGTACCGCAACCACCCTGAGCCTATGGTTATTACTTTGTACCCTTGGAGACAACAGCGCAGCGAAGAAAGAAAGAATTGATTTCTCAGAACCTTTTGGGAAGGGAATCCCAGGTTACAATTTCCCTTTTTTTGGTAAGTGACATCATAGTTTTAGTATATTAGACATACTCCTACTAGGAAATTCCACGAGATGAGAGAAGAGGAAGTATCCATAACCTATAGTGGTTTGTGACCAAATAAGCCAGTAATAATTATACTAAACAATAAAAGGTGTTTATTCCCCTTACCCAGTTTGATTTTTTTTCCTACGCCATTAAATTCTTAATATAGTTGGTGTCCTATGGTTTGATGTCACCCAGAGATATCGAGAATGAGTGAGATTGCTTGAGATGTGAGACGAGGAAGAGGACACGAGCAGAGCACGAAGAGAGACGAGAAGAATCATTGAGAAAGTATGAATATCAAAAAGAAATAGTTCAGGCAAACCACTGTGTATGTCTCTGAGATCAAGAAGACTAAGTCTGCCCTATACAAACGCGCCCAGAGTTTCATTTCCTCACCATATTAAATTAGTGATGGGTTTCCCTGTCTGAAACCCTCCTATAGAGCGTATGTCAGGTTTTACAGGCATTCATCTTTTCTTTAACTTCTTCCTTCTTCTTTCTATTTTTTAACCCCATGAGCCAAGCCATTGCCAGCCCGCCCTTAAGGGGTAGTTGTTTTTGTAAACATTCCAAATTCAATTGAACTTCAACTAATTTTAAGGTCATCGGTCACCCACAAGAAACACCCCGCAATGCGGGACCCAGACACAGTGGACGTGCGGAAAAAAGGATTGGGAAAAGTTGTAAAACTATAAGAAACATAAAAGACCCTCTATTAATGATAGACCAGAGGTTGGAAAGAATATCTGTACAAGTGGCGCGTCTCGATTAAACCTCTTGACTATGTGAACGAAGATTGATATTAGAGAATCAATAGTGAGTCTGGCTTATTCTCATGTTCCTCGGGGCCCGTGCTTGGAAATATATAAGCCCAGGGCCTTGAACAGCACTAAGCGAGAGGGTCCCCTACCACTGAGCCATGTTCCTTACCCATTATGTATACTTCTATTTTTCATGCCCTACCCAGATCTCTTTAGAGGTGTCGAGTGGGGTCTCATATAGCGCCCCAGGGGCGTGGCTTTTTTAATCATTCCATTTGTCGCCCCAGTTCCGTGACTGGGCGCATATATTAATACATGACACTAGTGTTTTTAAATGTCCTTCCATTTGAAAAAAAAAAAAAAAAACTACAGGTCTAAATAGACTTTCTGATCTTAAAGAGATTGTTCAAACCGGGTGTGGTGGCACACGCCTTTAATCCTAGCACTTGGGAGGCAGAGCCAGGTGGATCTTTGTGAGTTTAAGACAGAGTTCCAGGACAGCCAGAACTACAGGGAGACCCTGTCTCAAAAAGACCAAAAAAGAAAATAGATTGTTCCATGGTTTGCTAACTCCTCATGGCAATAACTCCTGCTCCGATGCTGGCACAAACGTACTTGCCCACTGGTTAGGTAGCAGTATTAGCCCCTCATGTAACTTTGTATTTTATTTTATTTTATTTTATTTTATTTTATTTATTTTATTATTTTATTTTATTTTATTTTAATTTTATTTTATTTTAGTCTTTTCGAGATAGGGTCTCCCTGTAGTCCTGGCTGTCCTGGAACTTTGTGAATTCAAATTCACAAAGATTCGCCTGCCTCTGCCTCCCAAGTGCTAAGATTAAAGGCGTGCGCCACCATGCCCGGCTGTAACTTTGTATTTTATAACTAGGTCAGTCATTGTATTAGGTAAATGTCTATGATGTCTGTTGTTGGGTAATGGTAATGAGAGATCAGTTCTTGTAAACTTCTGTTACTAACAGAATAATAACACTAATAATGCTATTGAATGAGAATGAATAGGATATTTGACTCACTGTTTTGACACTAGTGTCATTCAGTATCTAGTAAATGAAAGAATAAGTGGCCTTAGCTACCTCTAATATATATAAACTGGGCATTGTACAAAAACCATAGGAGAAACTGTAGAAAAAACCCAGTTCACTAAAAGTTGGAGTTAACATATGCTAAGCAAAAAGTATTTGTGCTGGGCAGTATGGTACAACATGCTGTCAGCCCAACTCTTGGGAGATAGAGGTAGGAGGTTCAAGAGTTGGAAGCCATCCTGGCCTACATTGTGAAACCCTATCTCAAAAAATAGAAAAAACAAGGGCTGGGATGTAGTTCAGTGGTAGAGCACTCGCCTACCATTCCCAAAGCCTTGTGTTCAGTCCCTAGTACAACGCAGTTGGGGGTGGCCAGGTTGTGGGGGTTAGGACTTGTTACTTGTAGTTCTATGGATTCTGATGTATACAGTTCTCCACTGAAATTGAGAACTCGGTTTATTCTAATGCTTTATGAAATCATCAGTAAAAATCCTATAGCAACATTTTTTAATAATTTCTAGCCATACCAGTGAATGAACCAAGAATATGATCATCTTACAAGAATGAGAACACTCATAATAAACTCATCGTAAATTAACTTGTGTTAATGAATTAATCTTTCATTTCCAGTTGGCAGACATCCCTGTGACAATTTGTACATACCCATTTGTATTTGATGCCCAGGCAAAAACTACTCTGTTACAAACAGATGCAGTCTTACAGATGCAGGTAAAATATTGTACAATACCAATTTGATTTGGGGGTGTTTTTAATTTGGGAGTGTTCTTAAAAATTAATTTCTGTGACTTTAAAAAATGTTAGAAATGCCTGTAGTCCATAATCTATGAGGGCACACCATTGTAGCCTCTCATTGTATAGCTCTGAAGACAGCTCAGTGAGATATTTAAGTGTGAAGCTGCTGCAATGAAAATATAATAACTTAGGGGCTGGAGAGATAGCCTAGCGGTTAAGAGTGTCGACTGCTCTTGCAGAGGACCCGGGTTCGATCCCCAGCACCCACATGGCAGCTGAAAGCTGTCTTTAACTCCAGTTCCAGGGGAATCCGACACCCTCTTCTGACCTCTGCGGCATTGCACGACATGAGCGCACAAACCTACATGCAGACAATACATTCATACACATATAAAAATAAATTTAAAAATTTTAAAAGAAAATATAACAGCCTTTATCCTTTTTATATCTTTAATCTTGAGTCTGGAGAGATGGCTCAGCGATAAGAGCATTTGTGAAAGTATGAGTACCTGAGTTCATATCTCCACCACCCACATAAAAAACTAGGCGTGCCTACACCTGTAACCCTACCACTAGAAAAACAACTCTGAAAAAAAGAAAAACAACTGCAGTTGAGGGCTTACTGTTTTTGCAGAGGACCCAAGTTCACTTCCCAGCACCTATTCCTTAAGAAATCAGTAAAAATCCTATAATTTCTAACCATGCCAGTAAATGTTTAGTGGCTCATAACCACCTAGAACTCTAGCTCCAAGGGGATCTGGTGCCCCTGCACTCTGTAGGCATCCAGTTCACTATGCATTTACATGTAGACATACCCACACATCACAAAAAATACATTTTTTTTTCTTTTTTTAATTATCCTCCTTTGGGGCTGGGGTTGTAGCTCAGTTGGAAGAGTGCCTACCTCACATTCACAGGCCCTAGGTTTCATCCCCAGCACCACCTAATTCAGACATGGGTTGCCCACGTGCCTGTAATTTTACCCTTAGAAGTGAAGGCAGCAAGGTTCAAGGTTATCCTTGGATACATAGCAAGTTCAAGGCCAGCTTAATCTAAATGAAACCCTATCTCAAAATAAAATTCCAATCTTTTGTTTTTCTAGATGGCTATTGACCAGGCCCACAGACAGAATGTCTCCTCTCTTTTTCTCCCAGTGATTGAGTCTGTGAATCCCTGCTTAATTCTAGTAGTACGCAGAGAAAATATTGTAGGAGATGCAATGGAAGTCCTTAGGAAAACAAAGAACATAGATTACAAAAAGCCACTTAAGGTAATTTGACATTTTCCTTTACAAAAATTGGAGCTTCTATTTACAGGTTGTTTGGTCTTTTTCAGGTTTGAAGGTGGTGTGTTGGGGTTGGTTGGGGGAGAGATTGTTTTTTGGTGGTGGTGGTGGTGGTGGTGGTGGTGGTGTTTGTGGTGGTGGTGTTTGTGGTGGTGGTGTTTTGTGTGTGTGGGGGTGTATCTGTGAAGTTGGTAAATTAAGTAATTTTTTAAAACCATGAATTGCTAAGCCTTTATTAGTGAAAAAAATTACATTTTTTCACGCTCTTAGGGTTCATGTTGTGCTCTTTTAGGTTATATTTGTTGGAGAGGATGCTGTTGATGCAGGAGGTGTACGCAAAGAATTTTTCTTGCTCATCATGAGAGAATTATTGGATCCTAAATATGGCATGTTTAGATATTATGAAGATTCCAGGCTCATTTGGTTTTCTGATAAGGTAAAATGCCATCTACTTCGGTTATTTCTTTTTTATATACCTATATGCATCAGATTAACTCAAGAAGACTGGATTCCTAGCAGATTTTGTTCTGACACTTGCTTTATTAAAATTTGAAGTTAGAAGCTTTTAGACTTGTCAGAATATATCCATTTAAGAAGCTTGTGGCGCACGCCTTTAATCCCAGCAATCCGGAGACAGAGGCAGGAGGATCTCTGTGAGTTCAAGGCCAGCCTGATCTACACAGCAAGTTCCAGGCCAGCTGGGGGCCACCTGGAGACCCTGTCTGAAAACAAAGAAGCCTTATCCAATGGCATGGCATGGTAGCTCATGCCTGTAATCTCAGCACTTGAGAAGCCAGGACAAGAGGATCAGTGTGTGTTTGAAGCTAGCTAACTTGGGCTACACAATGAGTTCTAAGCCAGACTAGGCTGCAGAGTAAAGCCCTGTCTCAAAAAAAAAAAAAAGTACAGCAAAAAAAGAAAAGGTAAGCATGGTGGTGTACATCTTTAATCTCAGCACTGGGGAGACAAGAGTAAAGCAGATCCTTGGGGCTCATCTGACAGACAGTCTAGCCTAATTGGTGAGTTCCATGGCAATGAAATGCTCTGTCTCACATGAGGTGGATGACACTCTGAAAGATGACACCCATGTGTACAAACACCACACATTCATTTTTTAAAAGGTATTTCACTTTTAGTATGTGTGCTGGGTAGCTTTAGTGTCAACTTGACACACCTGGGTTGAGGGAGCCTCAATTGGGGAATTGGCTCCATTGGACTGGCCTCTGGCTACATCTGTGGAGTATTGTCTTGATGGTCGGGCAGTGTGGGAGGGCCCAGCCCACAATGAGTAGTGCCACCCTGGGCAGGTTGTTGTATACTATATAAGAAGGTGGGCTGGGCATGAGCCAGGGGAGCAAGCCAGTGAACAGCATTCCTCCATGGCCTGTGCTTCAGCTCCTGCCTCCAGGTGCCTGCCCTGAGTTCCTACCTTGGGCTCCCTAAGTGATGAACTGTGACCCAGGAGATGTGAGCTGAATAAACCCTTTCCTCCCCAAGTTGGGGTCAGTCAGAGTGTTTTGTCACAGCAATGGAAGACAGACTAGAACAGTATGGTAACCTTCCTCTCTCGGTTCCTTTTTCCCTTCTATGCTGGGTATCAAATTCCAGGCTTTGCCCATGCTAGATGAGCACTGTACAGCTGGGCTACATCCCCAGCCCAGCAGGCTACATTTAATGTTTAGTGATATGGAAATGCTCATGTTCCTAGAAAAAAGCCAGTTGTGAAGCCATGTGTATTTATGTGTTATGATCTCAGCTAGATACTACTTTTTTTGGTTTTTGCTTTTTTTTTTTTTTGCAACAGGGTCTTACTGTACAGTCCTGGCTGGGTTGGAACTCTCTATTTAGACCAGGTTGGCCTCAAATTCTACCTACCTCTGCCTCTCTAGTGCTGGTATTAAAGGCGTGTGCAGCCACCAGTCAGCTCTGCATTTACTTTTTGTTACTTTGTTCCCTATCCAGTTTTTCTACTTTGGGGATATATATGTATTTTTTTTCTTAATTTTTTTTTTTTTAATAATGTTTTAACTTGGAAGACAGAATTTAATTTTTCTTTTTGTGCTTTTAGACATTTGAAGATAGTGATTTGTTCCACTTGATTGGTGTTATCTGTGGATTAGCAATTTATAATTTTACTATTGTGGACCTCCATTTTCCATTGGCTTTATATAAGAAACTACTGAAAAAGAAGCCATCCCTGGATGATCTAAAAGAGCTGATGCCTGATGTCGGGAGGTTAGTTGGAAAGTATAAAGGGTGGGCTTGGGAAGCAAGAATCAGGAACATACAGAAAGCTTTCCTTCTGGAAATGTTTTCTTTCTGTTAATTTGTTAAGTAAACAAATGCCCAATATATACTAAATTGTCAAAATACCAATAATGTTTTACCTTACAGAAACATTATATTATTTTACAGAAGCATGCAACAATTACTGGATTATCCTGAAGATGATGTAGAGGAAACATTTTGTCTGAACTTTACGGTAAGAGGAAAAGTGGTTAGGGTGGTGTCATAACAGCTGGGCCTTGGGTTTGTCTTTGATAGATGGACTTCTTAGCACTGTAGCTAACATTTATTGAGCACTTACTGTGTGTCAGCTGAGTACATGCATTTCATTTTATCCTCAGCAGTCCTGTGAGATTGTTATTCCTGTTTTACAGATAAATAAAACTAAAACCAATAATTACCTCAGTCATTATTCATACCTGGCTTTGTGGCTCAAGACTTAATATGCTTTACTAGTGAGAATAAAAAGGATACTCACAAATGCAAGAGACTTTTATTCAGGCATTCACTTTGGAGCCTGCAGTTAAGAGGGATGATGAGAGATGCAAAGATCTGTAATGAGAGGATTGCTGATGAAAGCTACCTAAAAGATTTTGGCCTGCATATGCATCTCTCTTCTCCCTGGCGTTCATTACCTAGCTTGTCATGTCTTTCTCTACCATGTGTTCCAGGGATTATTGAATATGGGTCTTTATCCACTGAGGTGTCCTGCTGTCCCTTTTTGATCCTTTTTTTTTTTAGGGGGGGGTGTCTTTTTGAGACAGAGTCTCCCTGTAGTCCCAGCAGGCCTGGAATTCACTATGTAGACCAGGCTGGGCTTGAATTCACAGAGATCTGCCTGCCTCTGCCTCTTTGATCATTTTAAAATCAGAATGTAGCCAAACCTTTAATCCCAGCACTCCAGAGGCAGAGGCAGAGGCAGGTGTATCTCTGTGAGTTCAAGGCCAGGGCTACTACAGGAAGATCCTGTCTCAAAACAACCAAAATAAAATAAAATTGGACTGTACATGGTGTACTTAAGGACATTTGATACATGTTTAACCTAAAGTAAAATTATTGCATAATTTTTCTTTGAAGAAAAATCTTCCTGGGTGTGGTTAAGAGTGTTTATTTCTCTTTTAGAGTACCCAAGTTTGATACCCAGCACTGAGGTCAAGCAGCTCACAACCATCTGTAACTCCAGCTCCAGGGAATTGAAGGGCTCTGGCCTCCAGGGGCACGAGCCCTCATGTGGACAGACAGCCCCTCCCACACACACAGATAATTAAATGTAGCTGCTAGTACACACCATTAGCTCCAGCAGTGGGAGGCAGACACTTGTAAGCTGATATTTGTTAGTTCGACCAGCCATGGCTACTTAGTGAGATTCTGTCTCAAAATAATAACAATAATAACAAATCTTTTTTTTAAAACAGGAAAAAAATCTTCCTTAGAATTTCATTTTCTACGAAATTTTAATTCTTTTAGTGGATTACTTATGTCCATTTAAGACTCTTTGAATCTGAGGCTAGAGAGTTGGCTCCATGGTTAAGAGCATTGTCTGTTTTTGCAGAAGACCCGAGTTCAATTCTTAGCACCCACTTGGCAGCTAACAACCATCTGTAACTTCAGTTCCAGGGCAATCCACTGCCCTCTTCTGACCAACTTGGGCATTGCGTGACACAAGGACACCTACCTACATGCAGGCAGTACACTCATATACATAAAATAAAAATAATAATATTCTAAAAATAAATATATTCTGGGGCTGGAGAGATGGCCTAGTGGTTAAGAGCACCCACTGCTCTTGCAGAGGACCTGGGTTCCATCCCCAGCACCCACATGGCGGCTGAGAACCATTTGTACCTCCCAATTCCAGGAGGGGGAATCCACCCTTTTCTGGTTTTTTTTTTTTTTTTGGTCTTTTCGAGACAGGGTCTCCCTGTAGTCCCAGCTGTCCTGGAACTCACTCTGTAGACCAGGCTGGCCTTGAACTCACAGAGATCCACCTGCCTCTGCCTCCCGAGTGCTAGGATTAAAGGTGTGCGCCACCACGCCCGGCCATTCCTTATTTCCCATGGTTCTTTATTGGTTGCACATTAAAAGCTAATGTGATGAGCTAATGAATTACAAAGACACATCAATTGACTTTTTCAAGGCAAAGGGTTGTGGGTGCTACATGAGGAAGCTAGAGGCTGATATTGAGGTGCTTTCGTCAATCACTTCACTATTTTTGTACATACTTTGTTTTTATTTTATATGTATATGTATTTTGCCTGCGTATATGTAAATGCACCCATGTCATGCTTTTCCCAAAGAAGAGAGATGAGGGCATTAGATTTCCTTGGAACTGGAGTTAAGGAAGGTTGTTACTCACCATACAGGTGCTAGGATCTGAACCCAGGTCCTTTGCAAGAGCAGCCAGTGCTCTTCAGCTCCTCACACATTTTGAGGGAGGTCTCTCCTGGAGCTTGCTGCTTCAGCTAGACTGGCTGGCCAGAGAGAACCCCGGTATCTCCCTGTCTCTAACCCTCAACAGTAGGGTGACAGGCACTTGCCACACCCCTGGTGTTTTTTTGGTTTTTTTTTTTTTACATGGATGTTGGGAACCAACTTGATTCCCCATGATTGTACAGCAAACCCTTCATCCACTGAGTCTTCTCTCCAGCCCCATGATTTGGCTTGGTTTCTAACTTTTATTGTATCCTTCAATTTATATCCAATTATATTGCATTATACTGTGTTCTTTTCTACACCCTGCTTTCCTTTTAGAGCCACTTGCCATGCACTTGCAGAATTTGATTATTTACTTCTTTTTAAAAATTTTTTTTTATTTTTTTATGTGTATGAATGTACTGTCTGCATGTAGGTTGGTGCACCCGTGTTATGTTGGATTCCCCTGGAACTGGAGTTAAAGACAGTTCTCAGCCTCCAAGTGGGTGCTGGGGGGTCGAACCCGGGTCCTCTGAAAGAGCAGTTGGCGCTCTTAATCACTGAGCCATCTCTCCAGCCCCGATTATTTACCTTTATTTTTTGTTTTTTTCCGTCTTTTTGAGACAGGGTCTCCCTGTAGCTCTGGCTATCCTGGAACGCACTCTGTAGACCAGGCTGGCCTTGAACTTGCAGAGATCCTCCTCCCTCTGCCTCCTGAATGCTAAGATTAAAGGCATGTGCCACCACTCCTGGCGATTTACTTTTTTTTTTTTTTTTTTTTTTTTGGTGATTTTTTTTTTTTTTTTTTTTTTTTTTTTGTGTGTGTGGTGCACATGCCTTTAGTCCCAGCGCTGGGGAGACAGAGGCAGGCAAATCCCTGGGTTCAAGTCCAGCTGGGGCTACAGGGAGACCTTGTCTCAAAAACCAAAAATAATAAAATAAAAATAGAAACAGACTAGTATGAGAAATAAAAATTTTAAAAATAATATACCACTTTTTGAACTAAATAGGTAACCAAAACACTACATTTGACAAAATATACAAGGTAGATAGAAGACCAGAAGGTAACAGCTGTCGAATGAGAACACATTGCAGATACAAGCCAAGTGCATTCTGATAGTTGGATTTGCTCACTCAGCCAAAAAAACCATCTTTTTCTAATACATTATGTTCTGAAGTTTCTGCAAAATAAATGCTCAGTTTCTGTACTTATCTAGACCAGTATTTGGTGATCAATCATCAGGATTTAGGATATCAAGTTACTAGAAAAGAGGAAAGTCCTAGTTATTGCTTTAAGAAGATTCATAAAAGCTTTTGTTAGCAGAATTTTGTCTCACATTTATAGTTTTATATTTAATGAGAGAAAAGAATACTTTTTTTTAAATACTTTTTTTGAGTCTGACGTTGACCTTTAAAAATTTTTTAATTAACAGATCACAGTTGAAAACTTCGGTGCAACAGAAGTAAAAGAGCTGATTCTAAATGGTGCAGACACAGCTGTTAACAAACAAAACCGGTAAGTGATCAGAGCGACATCAGTGGAAGTGGTAAGAGTCATCAGGCATTTTCTTCTGGTATTAGAAACATGTCACAGTTTTTCTTAAAGAGCATTGAATATTTGGGGTTGAGTATGGTTGTCCTGTAATTCCAGCATTTGGAGACACGGGCGGATGGGTCTCTTGAGTTTTAGGCCAGTCTGGTCTACAGAGCCAGTTCTTGGCCAGCTAGGTTTACATGATGAGACCCTGTCTGAAAGCAGTCCAAAAAACAAAAGCTTAGTACTTGAATGTTAGTGGGGAAGTAGTCTGCCTTTATGATAGCAGTGAAGGGGCTGGAGAGATGGTCTAGCGGTTAAGAGTGCCAACTGCTCTTGCAGAGGACCCGGGTTCGAAACCCAGCACCCACATGGCGGCTGAGAACTGTCTTTAACTCCAGTTTCAGGGGAATCCGACACCCTCTTCTGACCTCTGCAGCACTGCACAACATGGGTGCACAAACCTGCATGCAGATAGTACATTCATACACATAAAAACTTTTAAAATAAAATTAAAAAAAAAAAACAGCAGTGAAGGAATGAAAAGGTCATCAACAAGGAAAAGTTAGACATAGCATAGAGAGAACTGAATAGCCAATCAGAGAACGCCATGTAAGGGGGACTGGAGGAATCCAGAAGCCCACCACTTTATCTTTCAAAACAACAGCTCTGGCATTGAAACTAAAACCTGCTATGCTGAGCGTGGTGGTGCTTGCCTTAACCAGGAGAGGCAGGTGGATCTCTGTGAGTTCAAGGCCGGCCTGGTCTACAGAATGAGTTCCAGGCAAGTTGGGGCTACAGGGAGACCCTGTCTCAAAAAGAAGACCCCCCCCACCAAAAAAAAAAAAAAAGAAAAGAAACTAAAACATGCTTTTAGGCCAGGCCTGGTGGTATGGCCCTTTAATCCCGGCACTTGGAAGGCAGAGGTAGGTGGATCTCTGTATTTGGGGCCAGTTTGGTCTACATGAAAGTTCTGTACCAGCCAGTGCTACTTAGTGAGAAATACTTACCCTACAAATAAAAAACATACTTATGGAAAAACCTTAGGGTTTGAGGAATTGCTGAAAATAAAAAAGGTTGGCTTTTATAAAGAAGCAAGTAGAAACCTTTTCCTTATTATGTCTAGTAACCTGGGAGTTAACACCCTGCCTCTTTACCACCACCAAGGCAAGCTATTGTAAATTTTCTTCCAGAGAAATTAGGCTAAATGAACTTTGTATTTGAAACCACCACCCCCAGTTTTTTTTTCTTATTGGTGTGATAAAATATTCTGGCAAAAGCAACTTAATGGAGAAAGAGATTTATTTTAGCTCAGAGTTCAAGGCACAGTCCACATAAGTGGGGCAGTCAAGGCAGCTGGAGCCTGAAGCCACTTGTTACATCACATCTACAGTCAGAAAACAGGGATGATATGTGCTGTCCATATAGTACTCTTATCTGTTTCTTGATTCCAGGATCCTAAGCAGGGAAGAACATCATCCACAGTGTGTGGGTCTTCTCACCTCCATTAAGCTAATCCACCAGTTGTTCCCCAGGCCCAACTTGTAGTGATTCTAGAACACTTAACGTCATACCTGTGTCTATTGGCAGCCCCTTTCTGGGAAAACAGCTTGAGCTTTAAGTGTGAATTGGCAGCCACAGGCTAGTAGACATTTAAGGAGAACCAAATACGGGGGGGGGGGGAGGATATATTTTACATATAGATGAGTGTATTGCCTGCATGTATGTAAGTGCACCTGTGTCATGCAGTGCCTATGGAAGTCAGAAAAGGATAAATAAATAAATAAAAATAAATAAATAAATAAATAAATAAATAAATAAATAAATAAATAACCTGTAGTTCCAGCTCCAAAGGATCTGATGCTCCCTTCTGGCCCTGTTGGCACCTATACACATGTGGCATACCCTCAGACAGATACACAGACATACACATAAAGAAAAATAAATCTTTAGGCAGGGCAGGGTGGCTCATGCCTTTAACCCCAGCACTTGGGAGGCAGAGGCAGGTGGACCTCTGTGAGTTCATGGCCAGCTAGGGCTACAGGGAGACCCTTTCTCAAAAAAAAAAAAAAAAAATTAAATAGGTAGGTAGGTAGGTAGATTGATTGATTGATTGATTGATAGAATATTTTTTTTAAGTAGAAGAGAATCTGTGTGCTGCACATATACTTAAAAAATACATTTGTAAATTTTAGTAGTTATCCTGAAAGAATACTTTATACCCATTTATTGAGTGTTTTAAAAATAAATATACAGAGCCAGGTGTGGTGGTGCACGCCTTTAATATAGCACTTGGGAGGTGGACCAAGGCCAGCCTGGTCTATAGAGTGAGTTCCAGGACTGCCAGAGCTACAGGGAGACCCCATCTCAAAAAGACCGATGGATGGATGGATGGATGGATGGATGGATGGATGGATGGAATGAATGAATGAATAAATAAATAAATAAATAAATAAATAAATAAATAAATAAATAATAAGCAAGCAAGCAAGCAGATTCCTTAAAATCAAAGGTGCATCCGGGCCTGGTAGAGCACACCTTTAATCCCAGCATTCCGGAGACAGAGGCAGGAGGCTCTCTATGAGTTCAAGGCCAGCCTGGTCTATGTAGTTCCAGGCCAGCTGGGACTAAAGGGAGACCCTGTCTCAAAAAGACCCCCCCCCCAAAAAAAAGAAAAATCAGCTGGGCGTGGTGGCGCACGCCTTTAATCCTAGCACTTGGGAGGCAGAGGCAGGCGGATCTTTTTGAGTTCAAGGCCAGCCTGGTCTACAGAGCGAGTTCCAGGACAGCTGGGGCTACAGGGAGACCCTGTCTCAAAAAGACCAAAAAAAAAAAAAAAGAAAAATCAAATGTGACCCCCACAAAAAAAATCTGTCAGATTCCCAGTGTGTGTTCTCTCATTCTCTCTCTCTTGCTCCCTTCTCTCCTTCCTTCCCTCCCTATTTTTATTATATATGGAGAGATTTCTTTCTTTTCTCTCTCTCTCTCTCTCTCTCTCTCTCTCTCTCTCTCTCTCTCTCTCTCTCTCTCTCTTTCCTTTCTTCTTTGAGACAAGGTCTCCCTATAGCCCCATCTAGCCTGGAACTTGCTACGTAGACCAGGCTGGCCTTGAATTCCCAGAGATCTGCCTACCTCTGCCTCCAAGTGCTGGGATTAAAGGAGTGGGCCACCACACCTGGCTAAACTTTTTTTTTCCAGCTCATCTATTATTTATTTTTATGTGTATGAATGTACTGCCTGCATGCAGGTTTGTGCACCCGTGTCGTGCAATGCAGAGGTCAGAAGAGGGTGTCGGATTCCCCTGGAACTGGAGTTCTCCTGGAATTGGAGTTACAGACAGTTCTCAGCCGCCATGTGGATGCTGCGGATCAAACCTGGGTCCTCTGCAAGAGCAGTTGGTGCTCTTAACCGCTAGGCCATCTCTCCAGCCCCCCCTTTTTAAAATTTATTTTTATGTGTGTGAATGTACTGTCTGCATGTAGGTTTGTGCACCCATGTCATGCAATGTCCAGCTCATCTTTTTTTAATGAAGGAAGTACGATAGGATTGTGAGATTTTTGTTTGTTTTTTTATGATGTTATAATACAATGCTAGGTATTCTGCATAAATGATTTTTGTAATGCGTGCGTGTGTCTGTTTCTAGGCAGGAGTTTGTTGATGCCTATGTGGATTACATCTTCAATAAATCGGTCGCGTCTTTATTTGATGCTTTTCATACGGGCTTTCATAAGGTCTGTGGAGGAAAAGTCCTTCTGCTTTTTCAGCCTAATGAATTACAAGCTATGGTTATTGGGAATACAAACTATGATTGGAAAGAACTGGAAAAGGTAAGAAAACAAATCTTTGGCAGGCAAAAGAATATGGCTTACTGATGGAAATCTTTCCTTAAACAATTCATTACTGTCATTTTATGGGAAAAAAAAATTCTACCCTTCTTACTCTACAATGAATGATTAAACTGTGTATGCATGTGGAATGGCAGCTTTTTATTTGGTAAGCATACCAGTGCTTAAGATGCTTAGTTCCAGGGCTGGAGAGATGGCCTAGCGGTTAAGAGCACCAACTGCTCGTGCAGAGGACCCGGGTTTGATTCTCAGCACCCACATGGCGGCTGAAAACCGTCTTTAACTCCAGTTCCAGGGGAATCCGATACCTTCTGACCTCCACGGCATTGCATGACACGGGTGCACAAACCTACATGCAGACAGTACATTTATACACACATACAAAAAAGATCTTTATTTCCCTGTTTTCCAGCAAGTCCCATGTTACATTTTTTGCAAAAAAAAAAAAAAAATAGTCTATGGCCTTGGCTCATGCCCTTTTTTTTTTTTTAATTTATTTTATTTTATTATTATTTTTTTTTTTGGTCTTTTCGAGACAGGGTCTCCCTGTAGCCCCAGCTGTCCTGGAACTCACTCTGTAGACCACGCTGGCCTTGAACTCACAAAGATCTGCCTGCCTCTGCCTCCCAAGTGCTAGGATTAAAGGCGTGCGCCACCACGCCCGGCTTAAATTTATTTATTTTTATGTGTATGAATGTACTGTCTGCATGCATGTCTGTGCACCCACGTCATGTAATGCCACGGAGGTCAGAAGAGGTTATCGGATTCTCCTGGAACTGGAGTTCTCCTGGAATTGGAGTTACAGACAGTTCTCAGCCGCCATGTGGGCACTGGGGGTTGAACCCTGGTCCTCTCTCTGCAAGAGCAGTCGGTGCTCTTAACCACTAGGCCATCTCTCCAACATGACTCATGCCTTTTTAAGATTGGGAAGTTTAAAAAGTATTTTATTTTTTAATTTAGGTGTATGAGAGTACTGCCTGCATGAATGTAAGTGCACTGTGTCCTGCAGTGACAAGGAGATATGGAGAGGGTATCAGATCCCTGGAACTGAAGTCACAAGCAGTTATTAGCTTCCATGTGGGTGGTGGGAATTGAACCTGGGTTCTCTGAAAAGCAGCAAGTGCTCTTAACCCTCACCTGAGCCATGTCTCCAGCCCCAAGATTGGGAATTTGTTTGTTTGTTTGTTTATTGGTGTTTTTGAGACAGGATCTCCCTGTAGCCCCAGCTGGCCTGGAACTCACTATGTAGACCAGGCTGGCTTTGAACTCACAGAGATCGCCTGCCTCTGCCTCCCAAGTGCTGGGATTACAGGTGTGAGCCACCATACCTGGCTCAGGATTGGGAAATTTTAAAGCTACTTTTTTCTTTTTATGCCCAGGTCAGTCTCAAGTATTTCTGCAGATAAACATTTAATTAAAAATGATAGATTGTCAGGGAGACCCTGTCTCGAAAGAAGGGGAAACCTGCTAGATAAGTTCAACTTGAGACACTTACAGGCTTAACATGTCTTTTGGGGGAGGTGCTCTTTTTTGTCTCCCTGTAGCCCCAGCTGCCTCCCAAGTGCTGGGATTAAAGGCGTGCGCCACCACACCCAACATAATTTTTTTTTTTTTTAATAATCTAGCATCCTCTGATAAAATTTTTAGTTTGGCAGTTTCTTACAGCGTTAAACATATGTTTGTTATGTTACCAGGTAGTCTTCTCCCTGGGTGTTAAAATTTATATCTGGGCTGGAGAAATGGCTTAGCGGTTAAGAGCACTGGCTGCTCCTGCAGAAGACCTAGGTTTGAATCCTAGCACTCATGTGGCAGCTAACAACTACCTAACTCCAGTTCCCAGGGATCCAAGACCCTCTTTTATCCTTTTCAGGCATTATATGACATGGGTGCACTTATATTCATATACATAAAAAATTAAAATTGAAAAATATTTTTGTTATATTAATACAAAAAATCATGAATTACTGTTTAATGGTTAGAGTTTCAGTTTCACAAAATGAAGAGTTCTGGGGGCTGGAGAGATGGCCTAGTGGTTAAGAGCACCGACTGCTCTTGCAGAGGACCCGGGTTCGATCCCCAGAACCCACATGGCGGCCAAGAACCGTCTGAAATTCCAATTCCAGGAGAACTCCAGTTCCAGGGGAATCCGACACCCTCTTCTGACCTCCGCGGCATTGCACGACACGGGTGCACAGACTTGCATGCAGACAGTACATTCATACACATACAGAAATAAATAAAATTAAAAAAATGGAGAGTTCTGGGAGTATCTGTGGTTGTGGTTTCACAGTAATGTAAAGGCACTTAAACACCTTTGAACTGTGCATATACATAAAAATGGCTCAGCGGGAGCTGTGGTGGTGCACACCTTTTAATCCTAGCACTCGGGGAGGCAGGGGCAGGCAGATCTCTGTGAGTTCAAGGGCAGCCTGGTCTACAGAGCAAGTTCCAGGACAGCTGGGGCTACAGGGAGACCCTGTCTCGAAAAGACAAAGAAAAAAAATAAAAAGGTTCAGTCGGGGCTGGAGAGATGGCCTAGCGGTTAAGAGTGCCGACTGCTCTTGCAGAGGACCTGGGTTTGATCCCCAGTACCCACATGGTGGCTGAGAACCGTCTGTAACTCCAATTCCAGGAGAACTCCAGTTCCAGAGGAATCCGACACCCTTTTCTGACCTCCGAGGCATTGCACGACAAGGGTGCACAAACCTACATGTAGACAGTATGTTCATACACATAAAAAAATAAATTTAAAAACAACAAAAAAGTTCAGTTAAATGATGAAATCATCCAAAATAACTGGAATTACCAAGAGATTGTTAGTGGTGAGCTTACGGTAAAAAAAAAAAAAGAAAAAAGTTCAGAGGTGCTATTTGAGGTAGCATACACCTGCCATGGAGACAGGAGATTATCAAGGCCAGTTTGCTATAGCAAGGCCATTTCAACCCACGCACACACACTTTGTTTTGAATAGCATCTCTTTTTTATTATTATTTTATTTATTTTTGTATGTGTATGAGTGTACTGTCTGCATGTAGGTTTGTGCACCTGTGTCGTGCAATGCTGCGGAGGTCAGAAGAGGGTGTCGGATTCCCCTGGAACTGGAGTTCTCCTGGACCTGGAGTTAAAGACGGTTCTCAGCCGCCATGTGGGTGCTGGGGATCGAACCTGGGTCCTCTGTAAGAGCGGTCGGCGCTCTTAACCGCTAGGCCATCTCTCCAGCCCCTTGAATAGCATCTCACTAAGCAGTGTAGTCTGGTTGTAGTCGTGCCATTCTCTAGCCTCAGCCTCCATACTGCTGAAGTTACAGACATAGCTTCCACCACACCTACCTCATTTACTAAATTTAAAATGTGTATTTTCACTTGGGGGAAGCTAAAGCAGGAGGATCCGTTGAACCCAGGATTTTGAGACCAGTGTGGATAATTTAGCAAACTCTCATTTTAGGAAGAATTAAGCCTAGGCATGATAGCCCACAGCTTAATCCCAGCACTTAGGAGGCAGAGGGAGGCAGATCTCTGTGACTTTAAGGCCAGCTTGGTTTACATAGTGAGTTCTAGACCAGTTAAAGGTACATAATGAGATCATTAAAAAAAAAAAAGTTGAACAATGTAGGGCTTAGGGATGTAGTCAGATGTAGAGTGCTTGCCTGTACGAGACACTGGATTCAATAATTGACAGCCACAAACAATCTGTAAACACCTGTAAACCTGGAAAGAAACCCAAATGTCCTTCATTGAGTGACTGGATAAAGTATGGCAGCATCATAGTTCTGTAGCGTGCCTCCAAGCATTGGAATGAATGCTCTGTCAGGGTATCCCTGTGATGTGATTCACATAGGCCTTATGCTAAGTGATGAAAGCCAGTCTCTAAGAATTAGATAAGCTGGGTGTGGTGGTGTACACCTTTGGTCCCTGCACTTGTGAGGCTGAGGCAGGCTGTTCTGAGTTCAAGGGCAGCCATATCTACATAGTGAGCTGCAGGCCAGCTGGAACTAAAGGAAGACCCTGTCTCAAAAAGACAAAGGAAAAAAAAAAAAAAGAATTAGACAAATTTTTTGTATACTTAGTAGATAATTTTTTTACATTCCTTAAAAAAAAATCAAAGCATGGTTTGGGGGATAGACAAAAGGCTTTAGATTGGATATGAGAACCAGGTAAGAGCTGAAGGTACATACAGGGCTAGTGGCTTGAACCCTCCAAAAGAGATTTGTGGGTAAATTGGTCCGCTCAAGGAACAAACTGTAGTTACTAACTTGAAGACATCCCCTGCTGGTCTCTGCTCTAATCACTGTAAAATGAATGTGGGGCTGTGCCTGCTTATCACCTTGAACCTCCTACTTACCTGCTGAAACCCTCCAGGCACACTCCAGTACTGAGGATTTTTCTGTTATTTTCTCTATATTTAGAATTTAATATACTTGGATTTCTTCTATGCATATTTGATTCATTACAATCTTGGTTCTGTGATTTGTTGCTTTAAAATATATGCATATATATATCTATATATCTATATCTATCTATCTATCTATATATATATATATATATATATATATAGAGAGAGAGAGAGAGAGAGAGAGAGAGAGAGAGAGAGTTGTTTGTTTGTTTTGAGACAGGGTCTCCCTATAGCCCCAGCTGGCCTGGAACTCACTCTATACACCAGGCTGGCCTTGAACTCACAGAGATCCACCTGCCTCTCCCTCCCACGTGCTAGGATTAAAGGCATGTGCCACCACACCCAGTTTATGTGGGTGCTGGGAATCAAACCAGGTTCTCTGCAAGAGCAGTCAGTGCTCTTAATTGCTGAGCCATCTCTCCAGCCCCTTAAATATTCTTACTTAATCAGGGTGGCATTCACTTTTCTCCCCAGACCTTTATAAATGTAAAAGAAAGAAAAATGTCTTAACCTATCTACCTACCTTTCATTCCCCTACTAACATGTTCACTAGGAATCAAACCATTTTCTCCAGACTTGTTTTCGAGTACAGCAAATACTGGGCAGATCTGGATTAATTGAGAGTTCAAAATTCAAGAAACCCATTAGTACATAATTACTGAGCTTTGCTGAGTTCCTTAATTGAATTTATATAGAGAGAGCAAGAGTTTAGTGACTGGTGATAAGGAACCTAGCCAGGCAGGTTGAATCTGGAAAAGCAAGTTTTACAAAGTAAATTCACTGCTGTTTCCTCCTGGCCCACAGTTTGGACTAAAAGGATGAGTAGAAATTAGTTTAATGAATAAGTTGTTTCTAAATGGTCCAGCCCTGATTTGACTGTCCAAGTAGCCTGAGGGTAGAGAGAGCTCTGTCCTAAGAACTGAAAGACCACTTGTGGCTGTATTTTTTTTTTTTTTTTGGTCTTTTTGAGACAGGGTCTCCCTGTAGCCATAGGGATCTGCCTGCCTCTGCCTCCCAGGTGTTGGGATTAAAGGAGTGAGCCACCAGGTGGCTATATCTTAAAAAGCATTTGAGGTGGTGGCCCACATCTGTAATTCCTAGTACTTGAGAGGTAGGTGTTGGAGCATCAGGAATTCAAGGTCATTGTCTGCTACACAGTCAGTTCAAGGCCATCCTGAGTACATGATACTGCTGCCTTTAGAAAAAAGAACTAGAGAGCCAGGCTTGGTGGTGCATGCCTTTAATCCCAGCACTAGAGAGGCAGAAGCAGGTGGATCTCTGAGTTCAAGGCTAGTCCACTCTGCAAATCAAGTTCCAGGACAACTGGGGATACAGGGAGACACTATCTCAAAAAGAACCCCCCCAAAAAGAAAAAAGCTAGAAGACTAACTCCACAGTGTAAATATTACTTCCTATTCCCTTTCTCCTTTCTCCCTTCATTGTTTTCCCTTAATATTTTTTATTATGATTTACTTACTTGTATTTATACAGTGTGGTTGTTGGTATGTCTGTGTGTAGTACCCACAAAGGCCAGAGGAGGCCAACAGAGCCTCCATGTGGGTCCTGGGATTTATACTCTGAGCCACCTCTCCGGTCCATCCTTTAGTATTTTTGAAAACAATATTAGTTATATTGATATAATACAAATTAACCCAAAATTTAGTTGCCTAAAAATAACATGTAGGGCTAGGGATATAGCTTGGTTGGTAAAGTACTTGCCTGTCACGCACAAAGCCATGAGTTAAATCTCCAGCATGGCATAAACCAAGTAAGGCAGTGCATGCCTGTAACCCTAGCACTTGGGAGGTAAGGCAGAATATTTTTATATTCTGCCTTTCAATATTTTTAGACCAGCCTGGGTTACCTGAGACTTTGTCTCTAAAAAAGAAAAACAACCATCAGGCAGCTTCTGTGAAATGGGAATTCAGGAATGTTTTAGCTCAGGGGTCTCTGATGGTAACAGTCAGGATACTAGTTGCTGCTTATTTGTGGGTACTTGCTTACAGGATGGTTCACTATGTGACTGTTGGTAAGAGGCGTAGCATCCTGGGCTGGAGAGATGGCCTAGTGGTTAAGAGCACGGACTGCTCTTGCAGAGGACCCGGGTTCGATCCCCAGCACCCACATGGCGGCTGAGAACCATCTGTAACTCCAATTCCAGGATAACTCCAGTTCCAGGGGAATCTGAGACCCTCTTCTGACCTCCGCGGCATTGCACGACACGGGTGCACAAACCTACATGCAGACAGGACATTCATACAAATAGATAGATTAGATAGATAGATAGATAGATAGATAGATAGATAGATAGATAGATAGATAGATAGATAGATAGAGGCGTAGCATCCTAAGGACTTGGTCCATAGAACTGCTTGAGTAATCTCAGGACATGTCAGCTCCAGAGTGACTGATCATTTCTGGGCTGAAACCCCAGAAATGTTTTGCTGTTACAATCTCCGTCTACAAGTTGTGTATTTTTTTTTCTTCAAAGTTTTTTTTGTTTGTTTGTTTTTTTGATCTTTTTGAGACAGGGTCTCTCTTTAGCCCCAGCTGTCCTGGAACTCACTCTGTAGACCAGGCTGGCCTTGAACTCACAAAGATCCACCTGCCTCTGCCTCCCAAGTGCTAGGATTAAAGGCGTGCGCCACCACGCCCAGCTTCAAAGTTGTATATTCTTATGTCCACGGAGTACTAATGATTACACAGGATCAGGCCCATTTGTGTTGGAAAGGACATCCAACTGCACAAGGAAAAGAATTCTTGGAGGCTCATTGGGGCTATCTTAGAAACTGACTACAAAGGAAATTATTAGTCTTAGTAGCATTTTTGTAAAAAGAGGAGGAGGGAGAAAAGTGGGTACTAGTTTTCTATTCTTTATCGTATGAGTATTTGTCTGCAGTCCTTAATCAGTGAGCCATGTCTCCAGCATCTAGTTTTCTCTTCTTCAAAAATACCCCCCCCCCCAAAAAAAAAAGCCTGGAGTTCCATATTGGTACTTGAATAATACTTTAACATCATTGTAGTAATAATTCCAGTTTATCCTTGCTCCTATACCTACTTAATGAAGATGCTAGTATTGACCTTATTGTGTTCTTTGGGTTTATTTCATGGGGGGTTTTGTTTTTGTTGTTTTGAGCCAGGGGCCACATGTCATGTTCTCTGAAGTGGTGAGGAGATGTTTCTGGTGATTGACCCATCTTCTCCTCTGTTTCTATTGGAAACAAATAGCTTCAGATTGTAAAATAATACAAAAGGCATGGTGGCATACACCTTCAATTCCAGCAGAGGCGGGAAGATCTCTCTCGAGTTCAGGGGCAGCCTGGTCTCCAAAGTGATTTCCAGGCCAGCTGGGGCTACAGGGAGACTTTGTCTCAAAAAAACCAAGTAATAATAATAGGAACTTTACAATTCATACTCTTCCATGATAGGTTTATGGACTTTAAGTAGCTAATTTACTAGATTAAGATAAAACTATCCTGGGGCTAGAAAGATGGCTCAGCGGTTAAGAGCACTGACTACTCTTGCAGAGGACCTGGGTTCGATTCCCAGCACCCACATGGCGGCTAAGAACTGTCTTTAACTCCATCCAGTTGCAGGGGAATCTGACACCCTCTTTTGACCTCTGCAGCATTGCACGACACGGGTGCACCAACCTACATGCAGACAGTATACTCATACACATAAAATAATAAATTTAAAAAACTAATTATCCTTTAGTGTTAATAAACCGTTATGTTGCTTTTAGAATACCGAATACAAAGGGGAGTATTGGGCAGAACATCCCACAATAAAAATATTTTGGGAAGTATTTCATGAATTACCATTGGAAAAGAAGAAACAATTTCTGTGTAAGTATTTCTAATTTGTTTCATGTTTTATGAGACAGGAATCTAATCATGAAATGTGAGGTATTAGCCATCTCTCCAGCCCAGTGGTGCATTCTTGAAAATAGTAAACTTTTGGTATTCCATGTGGATATTTTAATAATCCTTACTCAGATATCTACTTTTGGTATATAAAATTTATTTTTATTAATTTACTTATTGTGAGAGTGTCTGGGTACCACAGCATACGTGTGAAGGTCAGAGGACAGCCTATGGGGAGTGGTTCTCTCCTTTGACATGGGTTCTGAGGATTGAACTTGGGTTGTCAGGCTTGGTGGAGGTGCCTGACCGGCTGAGGCATCTCATAAGCCCCTGGGTTTTACTTTGCTGGGGTTTTTTTTTTTTTTTTTTTTTTTTTTTCTGTTTTTTTATTTAACTTTTGTGTATGAGTGTACTGCTTGCATGTAGGTTGGTGTGCCCCTGTCATGCAGTGTTGTGGAAGTCAGAAGAGGACATTGGATTCCCCTGGAACTGGAGTTAAAGACAGTTCTTGCTGGGCGTGGTGGCGCATGCCTTTAATCTTAGCACTCAGCACTCGGAGGCAGTCAGGTGGATCTTTTTGAGCTCAAGGCCAGCCTGGTCTACAGAGCGACTTCAGGACAGCTGGAAGGCTACAGGGAGATCCTGTCTCGAAAAGACTGAGGGGGAAAAAAAAAAGACGGTTCTTAGCCGCCATGTGCTGGGAATCGAACCCAGGTCCTTTGTAAGAGCAGTCAGTGTTCTTAACTGCTGAGTTATCTCTCCAGCCCCAACTTTGCTGGTTATTTTTTCAAGGTCTCAGTTCTTAATTGTGAACTAGAATTTTGGTTTTCTGAGGCAGGGTCTCAAGTAAACTAAGCTGGCCTATAATTCCATATGTAGCAAAAGGATGACCTTGAACTTCTGATTCTCTTGGCTCCACCTGCTGCCCATTATAGGTGTATGCTGGGATCCAATCCAGGAATTCTGTTCCTTATAAGCAAGCACTGTACAAACTAGTTATGGTTTTTCTTGTGACAAATTTGACAAAGCCCCCCCCCTTTTTTTTTATTAATTTACATGCCACACATGTGGAAGTTTATTGTCTCCACTGTGTGGATTCTGGGGGGTTTGAACTCAGGTCATCGATCTTGGCAAGTGCTTTACCTACCAAACATCCTGGTAGTTTTATTTTTTAATTTTGATTAATTTTTTACTAATGAGTATTTTGCTTCAGTGTGTACCTGTATAAGCCAGAAGAGGATGTTGTATCTAGAATACCAGATGGTTATTGAGCCACTGTGTGGCAAGAGAACCCATCTAAGCTTGAGACCAACTAGGACTACAAATTGAGACCTGATGACACACACCTTCAATCTCAGCACCCAGGAGGAAGAGCCAGGCAGATCTTTGGGATTATTGGCCTGTCTGGTCTACTGAGTGAGACCGCGGCTCAGTGGAGACCCTGTCTCAAAAAGACATAAATGGGCTAAAGAGGTGTCACCTGCTGGGGCTACAGGGAGACCCTGCATCAAAAAGACCAAAAAAAGTTCAGTGCATGAATACAAATCTTGCCTTCTACTTCCACCTTAAAGTTCATGCAACTAAATATTACTTGTGCTGAGTGATTTTTTTTTCTTCTTCTTCTTGGTAGTATTTTTGACAGGTAGTGATCGAATCCCTATACTTGGTATGAAGAGTCTAAAGCTAGTCATCCAGTCAACAGGAGGTGGTGAGGACTATCTCCCGGTTTCCCATACTTGTTTTAATCTTCTAGATCTTCCAAAATACACAGAAAAAGAAACTCTACGACGTAAATTGATTCAAGCTATTGATCACAATGAAGGCTTCAGTTTAATATAACTTTGGAGTTCTAACTTTTCAGTTTAATGCAAAGGCATTAAACTAGTTATGTTTTTCTTGTGACAAATTTGACAAAGCAAAAGGGGTACTACTTTAATTCTTGCAAAATGTTCATTACAAGTATTGACAAAAGCCAAAAATATTAAAGAAAATTGAGCAACTGTTAATACTAAAGTTACTGTACAGAACCTTGAATTTTCCCATCCTCATAAACATACAAGTATTGTGAATACATTAAAGTTTTACTAACATGAATTCTAAGAGTTTGCATATTTCAGAAATGACCTGATGTGTGAGTGCATGGAAATGTTGCTTAATGTTTCTTGAATCACTGGGTAAAATACCTTTAACTTTGGCCTGCAATAGTCATTCAATTATTTTTCCATTTTGTAAATAATAAAGTTTTGTAATAAAATAGCTATGTTCAGATACTAGTACAGTTTTCTATGGTTGTAATTGAACTGAGCTGGATTTTAAGGGTTGAAAATTATGACTTAATCTTACTCAGAGATTCTACAGAATAGCATGGTGGAATGCTGTTTTGCTACAATAAGTGTCCATGCAAACAGACCTACATTACAGATAGAAAAGACCTACAAATTAGTATAATTCCTAATTTGTAGGTCTTTTCTGAATCCTGAGATGCGCTGGCAGATGGAGAGGTTGGTTGCCAGAAAGCCTGTTTGACATTTAGTACTAGAATGCTCTTATAGTTGCCAGAAACAGAAACTGGCTGCTCTGAGAACCAGCCGCTGACCTACAGCTTTCAAAGCTATCACTGCTGCAAGCATTCATTAGATGCTCAGGATTTACATCCTAACAGGTTTATGATGCTGTTGCTTATCTCTTGATAAATTGTGGAAGTGAGTTGATGCACATGTGACTATCTGCTATAATGCAAATATTTATTTTTTAAATTTATAAAAATATGCCATGAAAAGTTTAAATAAAGGTTTATTGGTTTAATATTTTGTCTTTCAGTGGTTCTCATGTAAAATTCAAAATTCCTTAGAAAGGATCCCAGGGAGCTTAAATTTTGAATTATGTTCTGTGTCTTGTAGTCTTTAAATAAATAAAGCTGAAGATGTGGCGGCGCACTCCTTTAATCCCAGTACTTGGGAGGCAGAGACAGGCGGATCTCTGTGAGTTCAAGGCCAGCCTGGTCTACAAGAGTTCCAGGATATCTCAGACTACAGGGAGACCCTGTCTTAAAAAGACAAACACTTGTATGGGTGAGGGTGGGGGGAGTACACATGAATGCAGTACCTGTGGAGTCCAGCGAAGGGCATGGAGCCCCAACTGGAGTTTCAGGTTGTGAGTGCTGCAAAACCTAATCTGAATTGAAGCTGTTTGTGCTAATTGTACTAACCACTAAATGGCCCCTCTGAAGTCCTGTGTGTGCTTTGTTAAAGGCTTACTTACTTGCAATTTTAAGTAAGCCTTTGTTAAGACATTGGACTGTGGAGCTTTGAGTTTCAATGAAGGCACATTTTTCCCTGTAAAAACTTTTCCATGTATTTTATAGTAATTAATGTCCATTCCTTGAAGCTGGTGATCATTTAAATCTAAAACCTTTGTTAAGAGCACTGGCTGCTCTTCAAGAGGATGGGAGTTTAATTCCCAGCCCCCACATGGTGGCTATCTGTAACTCTAATTCTAGGAGATCATGACACCTTCTGACATGTACATGGTATACGTACAAAAAATGCAAAACACTCATTGTTAAAAACCTAATCATTGGGGCTGGAGAGATAGCCTAGCGGTTAAGAGCACCGACTGCTCTTGCAGAGGACCCGGGTTCGATCCCTGGCACCCACATGGCCGCTGAGAACCATCTGTAACTCCAATTCCAGAAGAACTCCAGTTCCAGGGGAATCCAAGACCCTCTTCTGACCTCTGCGGCATTGCACGACATGGGTACACAAACCTACATGCAGACAGTACATTCATACACATACAAAAATAAAAAATTAAAAATAACCTAATCATTAATGTGTTAAACTTGATATGTGAAACAGTAACCACTGTGTTTGTCTTTTTGAGAGACATTGTTCCACCCACTCACTGCATACTGCATTAACAGCAAAGCAAGAACATGATTCAAAGTGCCTTGTTAAAAACAAAATCAAAAGTGCCAAGTAGACAAGAATCTGACAGCCAGGCATGGTGGCTCATGCCTTTAATCCCAGCACTTGGGATGCAGAGGCAGGCGGATCTCTGAGTTCAAAGCCAGCCTGGTCTGCAGAGCGAGCTCCAGGCCAGCTGGGACTAAAAGGAGACCCTGTCTCAAAAGTAAAAATCTGACAAGTTGAGACCAATTCCCAAAGCACTCTTTCAGAGACATGTCTCAGTGATAAGCTCTCTCAGAAGATCATTCCTAAAGTTTTAAATTTTTTATCTTGTGAGTTGGGCGTGGTAGTGCACACCTTTCATCCCAGCAGAGGGAAAGTCTCTGGGGCTATAGAAAGATCCTGTCTCAAAGACCAAATTAAAAAAAAAGTGGGGGCTAAGAACCGTCTTAAACCAGGCATTGTACCCCACGCCTTTAATCCTAGCACTTGGGAAGCAAAGGCAGGCGGATCCCTAAGTTCAGGGCCAGCCTGGTGTACATAGTGAGTTCCAGGAGAGCTGGAGCCAGAGGGAGACCCTGTATCAAAAAGAAGACCCCCCCCCCCAAAAAAAAAAACTTGTATAAATGTGAGCAATGCCAGTGGAGGCCAGAAGAGGGCATCAGATCCCCTAGGAGTTAAGGATGGTTGTCACCCTGCACCACCGCCGCCCCTCCCAAGAGCTCTCCAGTGCTTCAGTTTTTTGTCGTTTGTCCGTTTTGTCTTTGAGACAGGGTCTCCCTTTAGTCCCAGCTGGCCTTGAGCTGGCTACGTAGACCAGGCTGGCCTTGACCTCACAGAATGCTGGGATTAAAGGCATGTGCCACCCCTGCCCTGGTCTTTTTTTAATGTGGTCATGACAACTCTGTGGAGTCAAGTTCTGCACCTATGCTTGTGCTTAGCCTGTCCAAGTCAGAGTCCTCTTCCTGAGAACTTTGTGAAAAGCTGCTCCACAAACAGCCTTCGCCTCGTAGAGACGCTCTTCTTTGCTCTTCTTTTACTCTAATGCTGGCTATCTGGCAGTTCATTTTTTGTTCATGGATTTTTTTTTTTCATTCCACAATGAGGCTCTGGCTAGCTACATATGCAAGACAGCCAGTCCAGAGGGGCCACAGGTCATTAAATCCATTTCTCCAGTCCAGAGGGGTCACAGGTCATTAGATCCATTTCTCCATTACCTGTCTCTCCTAGTGTTCTAGCCCTTACCCACCTGGTACAAGTATAACAGGAAGATCAAGAGTTCAAGCATAGAGTATAATCTTCAGTCTTAGGCCTTGCCTAAGGGTTTTTGTGGTTTTGTTGTGGGAGTTTGTTGTTTTTCAGTCTTTTTGAGACTGGGTCTCCTATAACCCCAGGCTGTCCTGGAACTCACAGGGATCCACCTGCCTCTGCCAACCATGCCCGGTCCCAAACCTGAGACTTCTTAATAAACATGGTCTCCTGCTGCCCCTGCCTGGCCATTAATCTCACATGTTCATGTAGCCCCTAAGAACAGTTATGTTTCTAATTCTAATTCTGACACATTTGGTGGTACATCTGCTATAAACAATGTTAGGAACTTTAGAAATTAACAAAAGGAAAAGTCAAATGACGATTTTAATACTTTAAAACAAGATACAAGTATAAAACACTGGTTTTGTATTTCAAAAGTTGGAGGATAATCCAGTCATTAAACAGTCTACAAAACATATGCCAGTAGATTACATAAAAGTCTATGTACAATATAAAAAGAGCTGAAAACAGTCTTCACTGTAAAAATAATTTAAAACAAATTTTTCAATTTAAAATATCATCTCTAGCACAAACGCATCATGCAAATGGAAAACCAAATATGCTGCATTCTTTAGTGTAGCCAAATTTGGACTGAGTTGTCTTTTAGGGAAATGAGCCACTCAACAGCTTTCTCCTCTGGCAGTAATGGTCTAGCTGGGTATTTTATGCATAAAGAACAGCTGTATTTCAAATCTTTTTTTTTTTTTTGGTAATATTAAACCAACATAGCAATACTTAAATTTGGGAGTAGTGTTCAAAGTCTGTAAAGTAAATGTTGACTGTGCAAAGTGTGAACTTTTTTTGTGCAGTTCAAAAAAACTGATCTCTAGTTTTAAGGCAGGCTAAGCTTTTAAATAAATAACTAGTTTCATTAAGTATTCTTCTATTACAAGTTACATTGCTAACAGTTTGGTATTCATTCCCACATCCTCAACAAGAGACAATGTACTTTCTGGTTGAGTTAGATTTCTTCTTACTTTGGAACCGTAGAGGCCTGTTGCCTTCCTCATTAATGGAAAAACAGCAGTCCAAAATATTACACTCTCCCCAGTTTAATTACCATTATTACAGATTCAGAAAGGCTTTGCATATTCATATCTTGGCAGTTTAATACTTGTAGGAAAAGATCAATACAGGCTCTACCACAGTGATAGGTATTTAAACAGTGGCAAATACTCAAACTCAGGGGATCCAGGCAGCACTATTGTTTCTGAAGCAACTGAAACATTAAAGTGTTTATTTACCAGGTTAGTCTAGGAGTCTCTTTAGACAATACATGTCTGTAGCAAGTACAAAAGCCACCTTCAATTCAACCATAATACAGTACTCCTAAATCTCTTAGCACCAAGTCTGACTTTAAAAAGCACACAGCTGAGTGCTCCCCACATGAACTTACTCCTGACATTGCAAGTCATTTGTGATTTTAAAGTTAGCTGCCACAAATTTTGGAAAATGCCAGTGTTTAAAAATAGGTAACTGTGCTAGATAAAAGTTCAGCAGAACAGAGATTGAGGATTTTAAACTATTCAATGTTACAAACAAAAGTGTGAAAATACCATTCTTTGGTCTAGATGAGCCGTTCCCTTTAACATTCCAATGGCTTTTTGAAAACTTTAAAACATTGAAACTCACTAGGCAAAGCAAAAAATTATATACACATGGGTACAAATGAACCTTTAAAGGAAAGTCAAGTTCACCAACAGCTGATTAAAGATACCTACCTAGTACCTTTAAAAAGTGTTGACAAAACAGAAATGATGGAACTTAAAAAACTACCCATGAGAAAACCACCTTATCCCACCAGTCTATAAACATCACACTTTCTGATTTCCTTGCTCTGAAGTTCACAAGTAAACATTCATTGACATGCTGAAGTTCCAAATGCTGGTGAAGCAATTCCTGTACCCGGACAACTGTTGTGACATTATGATTTGTCCGGTAGAGAGTTCACATCTGTTACGCCCTGCTTCGTGGATATAGCTTCATTAACTGCCTCCTGATCCCCTCCATCAACTTCATATCCACCTCCTCCAGCGCCCTCCTGTGACTCGACATCATCTTCCAGGCCATTGTAGAACTCTTCAATCTCACTTTCGTCCTCCATGGGTTCTTCTAGACTTGGACTCTGGCATGTGCCACTGTCGCTGTTGCTGCCACAGGAACTGGAGGACAAGATGTCATCTTCAGAATCTGAATACACCTCGGCGCCATGGAATATGTAGCGATTTGGTGGTAAAAACAAGTACTGATTACCTGAAACAGAAAAATACAGGGAAAAAAATACTTTCTGAGGTGAGGCAATGGAGTGCAGACCTGGCTGGCCTTGAACTTAGCTCCGCCTGCCTCTGCCTCCCAGGTGCTGAGATTAAAGGAGTGCACACCACCCCGCCTGGCAGTCCCTCTTTTCATAAAGATCACTGGAGACTAATTGCATGGTTAGGGTAAAGTATATTCAACCTGGATTTAAACCCTTTTTACTTTGTTTATAAAGCTTAACAATTCCTTTTTAGAGATGTTATGAGATGAAGTGTCCATTAGGTACAATTTCTAAGGCCCACAAGCTTTCTGTTTTGTTGGTTGTTGTTGTTGTGTTTTTGAGACAGGTCTCCCTATAGCCCCAGCTGGCTAAAGTCTACAATTACAGGAGAAAACAGGTCTGGTGGAGGTTATTTTCTCTAGAAGATGGAAGATAAATTCTAGTGTGTATGACATTGCTGCTGTATGGTTAGTTTTAAAACTGATAGAAACATGACTAGATTTGGTACTTACTGAAGATCAGGGAGGGCTAGAAGTTTTAAGGCCAGTTTGATAAAAGTGTGAGACCCTATCTTCAACATTTTAAGCCAGGTATTACAGTGTGTCTGCCTTTAATCCCAGCATTCCAGATCTGTGAGATTGAGGCCGGCCAGGGCCTCAGAGACCCTGTCTCAAAATCAGAAACAAAATTTCTACCAAGTATGGCAAAGCAAACTAATGTTCTAAGTTGTATGTGAGGATAGTGGGTGAATCTATCAGGCTATGGCACATACGTGAAGGTCAGAGGAAAGCTACACATGGTGGGTTTTCTCCTTCCCACTCCACATGGGTCCCACGCATAAAAGCTGGCGCATGAGGCCTACGCCAGCATCTTTGTCTGCTGGGGGGCCGTCCTACTGGCCCTTAGTCATTTCTGCCGCCTCCTAGAACTGCAGTGATGGGGCGGCGACTCGGCAGTGCTTCCTTTGCACGCCCACAAAGAAAAGTACACACCACCGCCTGCCTTTCTCTGACTTCAGTATCTCACAGCACGACCCTAATCAACTAGCGCCAAAACATCTTTTTCTTCTGGGGGATGTGTGGGTGACCGTGCATGTCATGTGCAGGTATGAATTTGACTTGAGGGGAGGCCCAGAGCTAACACCAGATGCCTCCCTGAATCACACTCCACTTGACTGTCAGGGTCTCTAGCTGAGCCCAGGGCCCAGTAATTCTAGCTAGTCAGCTTGCCCAGGGAACCACTATCAGAATGCTAGGACACAGGTCACAGTAGCTGGGGATCTGAACTCCGGTCCTATTGTGCAGCCCAGTACGTTACCCACTGAGCTATTTATTTCCTTATACCCAGAAAGATCCAATTTCTTACAATACTTTCACAATGGTTTGAGACCAGCAATTCTTACCCTCAAGCCGCTTACTGATCTGCTCCTTGGCAAGTCTGCTGGCCCAGCTCTTTCTCACGGTCTCAGCAGCCGACATTCTTTCGTTCTTCTCTCCAGCACTGGAACACACGTCCTTGGAATCTGGATTCTCCATAGCAATACCCTCGCCATTCCTACACATCTGTACTTCTTGTGATTTTTCCTCCATGCAAGCTTTTGACTCAGATCCACTGAAATCATCAACTTTATTCTTTGTTGCTTGGTCTAAAATTGTAACAATCACTGAAGAATCTTGTGGTAAAGTTCTTTCTGGTGAACTTGAGTCTTCCGAAATATGAAGAGGTGTTGGAGGCAAGTCTGATAAATGAACCAATTCTTTTTGTGTTCGTGGAGGTTTTTCGGTGATTTCTGAGAGCTTTACAGGGTTAGAGCACAGTTTGGCATATTCGCCACCTAACCTGTGACACAACTCATTAATTATGACATCGCAGTCTCCAAGAAGCTCTACGTCAAAATGCAGATGAGGCAAAGGTTCCCTATTGATTAAGATCTGAGGCACTTCATGGGGTATGGAACCTAAGAAGAGGAGGGAAAGTTAGAAGGAGGGAGGATAGCTAATGAAACACATGCACCATGGGAAGCAGCCGCACGACCCCAGTCACTGACTTCTCCTGAGCAACCTAAGCAGATGTAGTTAACATCAGATTCTGCTCAAGTCACCTGGCCGCTCCTTCCTCTTCCCTTTCTACTAGGCATCTTGTCTCCCTCTGGGGAAATGACCTTGCCTTCCCGTAAGGCTGAGTGTCAAATGCATTAAATTACCACTCTACTGAAAACTTTTTGCAAAATTAATTTTGCCTGCCACCAATACCCATACTACCAACAGAAGGCTTTGAGAACAGATCTTTTCTTACTCTAAACAGCTGGCCTTGAACTCATGACAGTCCTTCTGTCCCAGAGTTCAGGGCTGAGCTTGCAGGTGTGCATCACACCCGACTTAGAGATGGCCTAGCGGTTAAGAGCGCCGACCGCTCTTGCAGAGGACCCGGGTTCGATCCCCAGCACCCACATGGAGGCTGAGAACCGTCTGAGACTCCAACTCCAGGAGAACTCCAGCTCCAGGGGAATCCGACGCCCACTTCTGACCTCCGCGGCATTGCACGACACGGGTGCACAGACTTGCATGCAGACAATACATTCGTACACATACAGAAAAAAAAAAAGTTCTTAAACTCCATTTGCATTACTTAAAAAAAAAAAAAAAGAAAAGAAAAAAAATTCAGGCATGGTGGCACGCCTACCCAGTACTCAGGAAGCAGAGGCAGGCAAACCTCTATGCGTTCAAGGCCAGCCTGGTCTACACAGGGAGCTCCAGCCAGATTGAGACTAAAGGGAGACCCTGTCTCAAAGATATTCGCCAAGGTCAAGGCCAATCAGGGCTACATTGTAAGTCCTGGCACCACAAGGTGGCCAACTCCAGCTCCAGAGGATCCAACGCTCTCTACTGACCCCTGCGAGCATTGTAAAGTACAGATGCACTTCTGTACATGCAGGCAATAAAAATATTTTTTTTTTAAAGCTGGAAAAGAGCAGGGTACCACGGCACGGTGGACCACAGACATATGTTGGGCCTACTTAAGAAGCTGAGAACAGAACAGTGTCACCTGAGCTCTAGACAAACCTGTCCAAACCCAGGGAGACTGACCACTCAAGAGTACTGCACAGCAACTTAGGGAAGACAATGAGCTGCCAAAGCCTCTGGATGTGGGATAGACACACAAGTGGTCCCTGCCCGCATCCTGGCTGTTTCCTCTGGCACCTGTGCTGTAAGAACCTGTGACCATTCTCATTCATGTCTCAGGAAAAACACTGAAAATATCTCAGCTTATCCTTTGCTTCATTTAGGGGGCGGAGGGGGAAGAGTAGGAATATCCAGAAGAAATTTCCCAACAATGACAGATACTTAAAACTGTCTCCCTGAAATCCCAGTGAATATTCAAGGAACAAGGTTACTAAACTTATATAAATTAATTGAAGTTAACTTGTGCCATAATAAAAATACTCCAAGTATGAGTTGAACAGCTTTAAAAAAAAAAAAAAAAAAAGGAGGGAGTTTTTTTCTGAGAGTCTCCCTGCAGCCCCAGCTGTCCTGAAACTTGCTCTGTAGACCAGGCTGGCCTCAAATTCAGAGTGCTTGTATTAAAGATGCATGCCACCGTGCTGGTCCTTTTTAAAAATTTTTAAATGTGCCAGGCATGGTGGCGCACGCCTTTAATCCTAGCACTTGGGAGGCAGAGGTAGGCGGATCTCTGTGAGTTCAAGGCCAGCCTGGTCTACAGAGTGAGTTCCAGGACAACCAGAGCTACAGGGAGACCCTGTCTCAGAAAAGACAAAAAAAAAAAAGTAAAATCAAACTTAACATGACTTGGCCTGGAGATGGATGGCAGAGGACTGGAGCCCCATTCCCAGCACCCATGTTTGTAGCTCACAACCAGCTTTGCCTCCAGCTGACCCAACAGTTCCGCTTTCTATGAGCACCTGCACTCATGTGTCTACCCATACACATGCATATACACATGCGTTAATTCACAATCAGTCTTCACAGCCCCACGTCTACCAACATATAAAGCTGAGGTCATCATTACTCTCTGACAAACTCAATAACCACTAGGGTGTGGCTTACACAAAAACGCAACCCAAAATATCCACCTACTTGGAATTAGTGCTACTGGTCTGACTTTCAGAGAAGAACCAATAACAATGAGGAGGTCAACTTCATCTTTGTCATATTTCATGGCTCTGTGAAACTGTTCTGGTAAGTTTTCACCAAAGAAGACAATCTCCGGTTTCATGATAGCCAGTGGCTCGTCCACTGGGCACCGAGGACATCGAGGAACCACCTACCAGAAAGAAAAAGTGAGGTGAGCCCAGGTTGTCAACAGTCCCCCACTTCCTAAGAAAGCATTTCAGAATTATTCCAAACTTAAGAGTATGTGACACCAGAGTCCATAGGGACACAAGGTGACTCAGTTTCTACCAAGCCTGACAACCTGAGTTTAATACCCAGAATCCATGATGAACTACAAGAAGTTTTCTGATTGCCCAACATGTGCCATGACACATACGTGCCCACATACAGATTAGTCTATGCAGGTGTGGAAACACGTGCCTGTCTATTACCAGCACTTGGGAAACAGAGGAGGCAAATTTTGGTGAGATGCATACATCAAATTCCAGGTCAGCTAGGGGTGGTGAGGGGGTAGAGATGGCTCAGCAGTCAAGAACACTAGCAGAGGACCTGCATTCCGCCATGAGACCTGATTCCACTCAAACTTTCAGGCAAAACACTGACTCATACACACTGAAAAAAAAAAATTTAAGTCTATTAAGGAAAAAGGTGTACAAATAAAATAGGACCTTATATTTTCTATCACTGGCTGTGGTGTTCCACGCCCTTAATCCCAGCACCCGGGAGGCAGAGGCAGGAGGATCTCCCTGAGTTCAAGGCCAGCCTGGTCTACAGAGCAAGTTCCAGGACAGCTGGGGTTACAGGGAGACCCCTCAAAAAGACAAGAAAAAAAAAAGTTTGTAGCTGGACATGATCATGTATGCCTTTAATCCCAGCACTCAGAAGGCAAAAAACAGGCAGGTTCTCGAGTCAAGCAAGCCTGGTAACATACCAAGTTCCAACCCACCCAATGCTACATAGTGAGACCCTATCTCAATTGGAAATCTGGTGAACTATGACTCAATTTTTAGTATACCATTTTCCAAGTTACATAGGATCATGCAGCTGAACAGCACAAGACAGATTTCTGGATGATTTTCCTGTACGAAATCTTTTTGTCTTTGAGACAGGGTGTCCCTGTAGCCCCAGCTGTCCTGGAACTCGCTCTGTAGACAGGCTGGCCTTGAACTCGCAAAGATCCGCCTGCCTCTGCAAGGTAGTGTGCCACCACGCCCAGCTTCACTATCATTTTGAAAGTGATTTTTGTTTATTTTGGTTGTTCTGAGATAGGGCCTCCCTGTAAGTCCAGACTGGCCTGGAACTTGCTATATAGACCAGGCAGGCCATGAACTCAGAGATCCATCTGCCTCTGCTGGGACTAAAGGCATGCGCCAACACGCCCACTTTGACGTGTTTTAAATAGTATCTCAATGTGAGATTAAATTTTTTTCGTTTATTTTTATGAGTGTTTTGTCTGCATGTAAGTGTACCCATGTTGTGCAAAGCCCTTGTAAGATAGGACTTCAGTCACCCCCCACTGGATGGTGGGGCTGTAGGTGTTTGGGCACAACAGCCTGCAGATAGGTTTTGCATGAAGGATGCTTGTACTCATGGATTATCACTTATAGCTAAAAATGAAAAAAAAAAAAAACTGAGAGAAAGATGCAGGACAGTTATGGCAGAATGCATGATCTGGGATGGGGTGGGGGTGGGGGGGGAGGGAAAGGGAAATAAGCCTGAACTGAATTGGAAAAAATGTATGAAATGCACAAAGCATCAATAAAAACTAATTAAAAAAAAAAAAAAAGATAGGACTTCAGACACCCTGGAACTGAGGTTACGGACAGTTGTTGACCACCATGTCTGTGCTGGAAGCACACCTAGACCCACTGCAGTGTCCTTAACCACTGTGCCATCTCTCCAGCCCCAAGATTCCAATTCTTACCAACAGTGAAAGAGAATGGAGGAAGACCAGTAACTGCATTAACCAGCAACTTGTGATCCAGCTTATTTTAGACTTGGTTAAAGAGAGGAGGAGACATGATTTTTTTAATGTGTGTTTTGCCTGCATATCTATGCATCATGTGTGTGCAGTGCCCACCGAGGCCAGAAGGAAGCACTAAAGTCCCTGAAGGGAGTTGCAATGGTTGTTAGCTGCCATGGTGCAGGAAACTGAACCCAGGTCCTCTCCAAGAGCAGCCAGTGCTCTTAACTGCTGAGGTCATCTCCCTACCCCTGGGTTTAGCTCAGACTGGCCTTAAACTCACTCCAAAGTCCTATTATAACAAGCATGTGTCCTGTCCCCACAGCAGTTTGCTGGTTTTAGAGGTCGGTCGAGCAGGGCTTTGGGCATGCGTGCCAGCCTGTGCAGTCTGGGTGAGGACTGTCTCCACAGATCGTGTACTGGGTGGGACACTTGGTCCCTGGGTGGCGGTGCTGTGTGCTGAGGTTCAGGAGGAGTGGCCTTCCTGGAGAACTGTGGCACCAGGGCAGGCTTCCAGAGCAGAGCTGACAGCCTTGCCCCACTTCAGCTCCCTCTGCCTCCTGCATGTGAAGCTGTGTCTGCCACGCTGCCCCACCGTATGGACCAGAAGCCCAAACTAACTCTTCCTTCTGAAGTCGCTTTGGCCATGTCACAGCAAGTACAAAGTCAACAATGCACAGCCATTTCTAAAGCAGCTTCCTATGCATCTGCAGCCTGGGTTAGCCTGGGTTAGCCCCAAGCTTATAGTCCTCCCACACAAGTTTCCTTAGTTTGTCCATCATCATCGGCATCAAGTCTTTTCTACCCATGTTTTTTTTTTTTTTAATATTTTCTATGTGTATGAATGTACTGTCTGCATGCAACTTTGTGCACCCGTGTTGTGCAATGCCGCGGAGGTCAGAAGAGGGTCTCGGATTCCCCTGGAACTGGAGTTCTCCTGGAATTGGAGTTATAGATAGTTCTCAGCCGCCATGTGGGTGCTGGGGATCGAACCCGGGTCCTCTGCAAGAGCAGTCGGTGTTCTTAACCACTAGGCTATTTCTCCAGCCCTTCTACCCATGTTTTTATCTACACTGTGTTTCTCCAGAATTCCCAGTGTTTTCTTTCTGGATGTTTCTGTATCACATACTTTTCGGAGGGTTTGAAAAGAGCAAAAGAACTAACAGTGACAGAAGGTCAGCTTTACGGTTCCTAGAAAACAAGTGGATAAAATACATTACCTGATTAAAAATATCTCCACGTACAGCTTCACAGTCAACTTTGTATTTACAAATCAGGCAAGAGGCTGTTGCAAAGGAACCTAAAACAACCAAACATATGTTTAATTAAGGAATATTTGTTTCTTGTATCATAAAGACTACAGCCAGACACCAGAAATGAAGTATACAATACACATATTCAAATACATCTGTTCCTTATTCCCTACTTTTCTGAATAAAGCAGCTGGGCCAGGGCTACATGTATGTCTACAGGTGGAAGGTTCTGTCTGTGTTACCTCATTTCAACAGCTGTACCGATTCAGTCTCATGTGGCTCAGGCTGGCCTTAAACTTGCTATGTAGCAGCCAAGGATGACCTTGAACTCAATCCTCCTGCTGCTACCTCCCAAATGCTGGATAAATATATATACACATACATACATATATATAGGCACACACCACACATCAAACTCAAGGCTTCATTCCAGTTTATTTTTTGCATTCTTAATTTAATAATCTAATTGTAGATAACTTATCTACAATTAGATTATCAAATAATGCTTAATCTCTCATTACTAGACAGTCTATTTTCTAAAACTGACATTTAACTATTAAATAAATTACAGAAAGTCATTTTCAAGTTTACTAACCATGACACTGAATTATCCTTTGGATTCCTGCAACTTGTTCCAAGGTATCTATATTTTGAGTATAATTTCGAAGTAGTTTTCCTTCCTTATCTGACAAGGCTATGAATTTATGACACAAAGACGGCTGGAACTGTCCAGGATATATTTCCTATATAATGCAAAGGAGAAAAAAAGCTTACATTAACAAATGAAATAAGCCTAATATAGATCCTGCATAAGTTTATCAGAAAGAGACCAACAATATCCTCCCTGTAGACACTTTTAAAACAAGATACATGAGCATTTTAAAGCATCTAGATGGATGGCACATGTGAAAAGCCTTATTGTTTACTATATGAAAACTCAGCAATTAGTGAACTTGGCCCCTTTAAGAATAGGGTAAGGTGACCCAGGAACACATCTTATTAGAAACTTTAGTGTCAATCAGAAGAAACACATACCTCACTACATCTAAATTTTGTTGGCAGCAAGTTCAGATTTTTTTTCTTTAGGGGAAAAAAGGACACTTTGCACTGAGATTACAGGTCAGCAACAGTCACGGTGACTTCACAAACTCAAAAGGCCGTCAATGTATTATTTTAAACTTTCATTCTTGATTCATCATTCATTATAAATATCAACCTGCTGGAAGTTGAAAGCTAAAGTTTTAATTCCTTACCAAAATTGTTTTCCTTCCACTGCACAGGCACATACAGGTATAGTATAGAGCTGCTCATGAATGCTGAGTTGCTGGATTTTGTGTGTGTGTTTTTCCCCCCAAATAATGCTTCAATGCTGTTTCTTCTTTAAAAACAAAGAATTCAGATATACACATGGCAAAAAGATCAGAGAAAAAGTATCAATTTGGGTCCTCCCAACTTTTGGCAGTGTTTTTATTCAACTTCATTTGGTGACTACGGCAGGAAGTTTTTCCTTTCTTTTTAAAGTAGTAGCACTTCCTACTTCCTTCCTTACCAGTGATCCCAGGCTCTAACCCATCATAACACTAACAAAAAACCAATACAGCCATATATCTACCAGTACAGAAACTGGTTGTGTTATAAACATGGTACATCTGTAACAATGATTCGGCCATTGAAGTGAGGGAGACCTAGAAAACAGTCCATGGCATACTTGTTTTGCTTTTATTAAGTGCAAAAAAGGAAATTATATGTACATATGGATAGTCCCACCTATGTAACCATGTCGGGAAGAATACACATGAACAGAGAACAGAACTAGGCATGTTCCCTTGAGATACTGCATCAGGGCTAGTGGGAAGGTTACCGAGGACTTCACTTAACTGCTTCTAGAAACAATCGTGTGCGTGGCAGTCCATTCTACAAAAGTTCAAGAATTTGCTTAATATTCAAGTGTTTATACAAAACAAAGTCATTGGGCTGGACATGGGTGGCACATGCCTATAATCCCAGCACTGAGGGCGAAGGCAAAGGCAGAAGGGCAGCCTCAAGTTCAACATTAACCCAATCAACATACTGACTACCCAAAAGACAAAAAGCATTCTCCTTTAAGGACACGGCTGCTGCTAAGATGACATCCCATTCCCCAGTGGCTAGCCTCACCCCAGGTGCAAATGGGCAGCACTGAGAGTTATTAGTAATGGAAGATGGAAGTTGGAGGGAGTTGAGGTAAGAGCACTAGAAGGGCTGGAGAGATGGATGGCTAAGTGGTTAGAGCGCCAACTGCTCTTACAGAGGACCTGGGTTTGATTCCCAGCACCCACATGGCTGCTAAGAACCGTCTTTAACTCCATTTCCAGGGGAATCCGATGCCCTCTTTTGACCTCTGCGGTGCGCCAACCCACATGCAGACAATACACTCATACACATAAGAAATAATAAATTTAGCTGGGCGTGATGGCACACGCCTTTAATCCTAGCACTGGGAAGGCAGAGGCAAGTGGATCTTTGTGAGTTCAAGGCCACCCTGGTCTACAGAGTCAGTTCCAGGACAGCCAGGGCTAAGGGAAACCCTGTCTCGAAAAGACCAAAAAATTAATAAATTAAAAAAAAAATTTTTTTTAAAGAGCACTAGAAGCTGGAAGGTAATGGTGAGTGGATATGACCAAACACAATGTATAAGTATATATATTTAAAATTTAAGGGACTAGAGAGATGGTTCAGCAGTTAAAAGCACCGACTGCTCTTGCAGAGGACCCTGGTTCGATTCCCAGCACCCACATGGTGGCTAAGACCGTCTTTAACTCCAGTTCCAGGGGAATCCGACACCCTCTTCTGACCTCTGCGGCACTGCACTACATGAGTGCACCAACCTACATGCAGACAGTATATTCATACACATAAAAAATAAAATAAAAAAATAAAAAGATTAACTTATCAGTAACTCTGCAACTTAAAATACACACTGAGCCAGGCATGGTGGTGCATGCCTTTAATACTAGCACTTGGAAGGCGGAGGCGGAGGCAGAGGCAGGTGGATCTTTGTGAGTTCAAGGCCAGCCTGGTCTACAGAGTGAATTCCAGGACAGCTGGGGCTACAGGGAGACCCCGTCTCAAAAAGATTAAAAAAAAAAAAAAAAAGAAAATAACACACTTCCTTTAATCCTAGCACTTGTGAGTCACAAGCAGGCAGATCTCTGTGAGTTCAAGGCCAGCCTGGTCTACAGAGTGAGTTTCAAGTGAATAATTTAGTCATGACAGAAAGCTACTTTGTTTTGGGATACTATTAAACTATGCTATACAAACAAGTCTCCTACCTACGATGCCACACTCTGGTCTGTTTATGTTCAGGTTTGGTTGGTTTTTTCCTTTTTCTTTGAGACAAGGTCTCACCTGTAGCCCTGGCTAGCCTGGAATTCGCTATGTAAACCAGGTTGGCCTGGAACTCAAGAGATCTGGATACCTCTGCATCCCCCCATGGTGAAAGTACAAGTATGTGCCACCACACCAGACCTTCAGGTCATTTTTATGAACATTAGAATATCTCATTAAAGTTTCTTCTGGCAATAGCTTTTGTTTATAATACTTTGCTCAATATTAAAAACAGGAGGGGCTGGAGAGATGGCTCAGCGGTTAAGAGCACTGACTGCTCTTGCAGAGGACCTGGGTTCCATTCCCAGCACCCACGTGGTGGCTAAGAACCGTCGTTAACTTCAGTTCCGATGCCCTCTTCTGACCTCCTCGGCATTGCACAACAAGGGTGCACCAACCTACATGCAGATAGTACACCCATACACATTGAAAAAAATAAATAAAAACAGGAGACAACCCAGGCGTGTTGGCGCACACCTTTAATCCCAGCACTCGAGAGGCAGTTAGGCGGAGGAGAGGCGGAGGCAGACAGACCTCTATGAGTTCAAGCCTGAGCCTGCTCTACTACAGAAAGTGAGTTCCAGGACAGCTGGGGCTATAGGGAGACTGAGACCCAGTCTTAAGAACACACACACATAACAACAACAACAACAACAACAAAAAAACAGGTAACAAAGTCATAATAGGATGCTAACCAAAGAAAGAAGGAATGGCTAACTCCAGGGTATGGTCAGGAAGCAAGAGTAGTACCAAGTTTCTGTGAACGCTCTGAATTAAGAGTAAGAAACAAGATTCCACACAGGTAGATTTACCACTGCCCTACAGTTTGCCAGGCCAACCTGTCCCAATTCAAGGTAGTTTACTCCTAATTCTACAATTCAATTCCTGTTGTTGCAAAATTTATAACCTTTTATTTTACTTTTGAAAACACCTAACCGGTGTGAATCCCTTTTTCTTCTAAAAGAAATGCACTCTGAATTGTTAATCTGAAATGTCAAACTCAGGAAGTCAGATATTATAAAAAATAAAAATAAAAACCTTTCCTACAACACCCAGTCTGAAAATCACATGGCTTAGTATGAGTTAATTCTTCCAAATCAAAGCTCAAGTATAACTATTCCTGGGGTTTTTCTTATTTTATTTTTTCTTTTTCACATTTTTCCCCTTTAATTTTATATTACTTCAAAATATGCATATTCTCCACCCATAAACCAATTCTACAATTATTCCTGTTTTTAGCAATGCAGGTCATGGCAACGCCCTGAAGCCCTTTAGGAACCAATCATGACTTCTGGTTCATTCTACTGAGGTCAAAAAAGAAAAAGCCTGCTGTGTCTTTAAGCATGGGATAACCTAGGGAAAGACCATCAGCAATCAGTTCAGTACCAGCACTCTCTGGCATGTGTTCCCAGCAAGAGGAAAGTAAAAGGCTGGGGAGGGTTCATCGATTAAAACACTTCAGTATGTGCTCGCTTCGGCAGCACATATACTAAAATTGGAACGATACAGAGAAGATTAGCATGGCCCCTGCGCAAGGATGATACGCAAATTCATGAGGCGTTCCATATTTAAAAACAAAAAACAAAAAACAACAAAAAAACACTTCAGTAGAAGCATTCGGACAGGAGTCCTAGTGGAACAGTCCAGCAAGAGGCCCTTCCTCAGTACAGAATGGAAGACAACCGAGGCCACTAGCCAATGCGGGCCTCTCATGATACATGAGACGTGCACATTCATCTACACATTTCCCCACACTTGGTTGGTTACAAACAAGCAAACACACCAGCCTATGAACAAAACCAGAAAAAGTGTGAAACAAAAATCCTGATAAGGAGAATTCTTCTCAGGTGTTTCCATTTGTTCCACTAACTCCAACAGGTTCAATCTCTAAACTGTTAGCTCCTTCAGAGGAAGTTCAACTTGAATTTCCTTAAGACTCTACAAGAATGTGGGGTTTTATTTTGTTTTTGTATGAATGTACTGTCTGCGTGTAGGTTTGTGCACCTGTGTCGTGCAATTGCCAAGGAGGACAGAAGAGGGTGTCGGATTCCCCTGGAACTGGAGTTAAAGACGGTTCTCAGCTGCCAACGTGGGTGCTGGGGATCGAACCCTGGTCCTCTGCAAGAGGGGTTGGTGCTCTTAACAGCTAGCCCATCTCTCCAGCCCCAAGAAGAATGTGTTTTTTAGACGAGGATAGCACACAGTGACTACTTAATTCAAGCTTTACAAGCTACGCAGTCTGTCCATACAGTCTTTTTCTTTTTTAATTTTTATTAATTTCATTTATTTCTGTATGTGTATGAATGTACTGTCTGCATGCAAGTTTGTGCACCCGTGTCGTGCAATGCTGCAGAGGTCAGAAGAGGGCGTCGGATTCCCCTGGAACTGGAGTTCTCCTGGAATTGGAGTTTCAGATGGTTCTCGGCCGCCATGTGGCTGCTGGGGATCGAACCTGGGTCCTCTGCAAGAGCGATCGGCGCTCTTAACCGCTAGGCCATCTCTCCAGCCCCTATACAGTCTTATATGGCAAAAGCAGCCATAAGGTGTTAGAACAGTTATGTTCCACTGAAACTTGACTTGTACACTCAGTAGGATGTCATGTAATTTTCATGTACCATGAAATATTTTTCTGGCATCTCTTGGCCATTAAAAACAAATTCATAAACTTCTATCTCCAAAAGTTCAGGGACCATTTTGGCAGAGTGGTAAAGACTGTTAAGAGCCCAGAGGTAGTGGTGACAGGAAAGATTTCGAAAAATACAGCTGAAAAATTAGTCCTATGAATTCACAACAATGGTGACAGCATGCACAAGAACCATGTAGGCTAATTGCAGACTGGGGAAGTTGAGTGGGCAAGAAACCCAACCCTACCTGAGGGGCTGCTGGGAACCCATAGCTGCTGGGAAGGGAGAAGCCACTATTTTTTTGGTTTTTGAGACAGGGTCTCCCTGTAGCTCCAGCTGGCCTGGAACTCACTGTGGAGACCAGGAAGGATGGCCTTTTACTCAAGAAATCCACTATCCTCTGCCTCCCAAGTGCTGGGATTAAAGGCATGCACCATCATACCTGGCTCACTTTTTTTTTTTCCCTTTTTTCACTTGGTCTTTTTGAGACAGGGTATCCCTGTAGTCCCAGCGGTCCTGGAACTCACTCTGTAGACCAGGCTGGCCTTGAACTCACAAAGATCTGCCTGCCTCTGCCTCCCAAGTGCTAGGATTAAAGGCGTGCGCCACCATACCCGGCTTTTCACTTTTTTTGTTTAATTTTTTTCAAATTTGTTCTTGTATGTGTATGAATATACTGTCAGCATGTAGGTTTGTGCACCTGTGTCGTGCAATGCCGCGGAGGTCAGAAGAGGGTGTCTGATTCCCCTGGAACTGGAGTTAAAGAGTTCTCAGCCGCCACGTGGGTGCTGGGGATCGAACCCAGGTCCTCTGCAAGAGCAGTCGGCGCTCTTAACCACTAGGCCATCTTTCCAGCCCCCCTTTTTTTCACTTTTTAAAATATATTTTTATGCCGGGCATGGTGGCGCATGCCTTTAATCCTAGCACTTGGGAGGCAGAGGCAGGCGGATCTTTGTGAGTTCAAGGCCAGCCTGGTCTACAGAGTGAGTTCCAGGACAGCTGGGGCTACAGGGAGACCCCGTCTCGAAAAGACCAATTTTTTTTTTTTTATTATTGTATTTTATGTGTACCCATGTATGGAAGTGTCATGCAATCTCCGTGGAGGGGGCCTCCATGTATGTAATGCGCCCATGTCATGTAATCCCCGTGGAGGTCAGGAGAACATCGGATTCCCCTGGTTAGCTACCATGTGAGTGCTGGGACTCAAACCCAGGTCATTGGCAAAAACAGCCAGTGCTCCTAATCACTGAGCCATCGCTCCAGCTCCAGAAGTCAGTCATTTTTAAGGGTCTGACCCTTGGTCTGCTGACCAGGTCCAAGCGGATAAGATTCACACCAAAGGACACTTAGGCACACAAATTTGATTGTATAGATAAATACATGAATTTGGGCAGGGGACAGGAATTGGGGTGCAGCTTGTGAAGGGATCTAAATATCAACAAAATATATTGTATGAAATCTACAAAAATTTCAATTTAAAAAGCTGAAAATTCGGAGATCTCCTGAGACCAGCTGAAGCGCAGGCTGGAGCTAGAGGACATCATGCTGAGTGAAGTAACACAGTCCCAGAAAAACAAACAACGAATGGTATCCCTCATCTGTGGATGCTAGTGCCAATTACCTAGTTGTAAGTACTTCTTGTGCATGGCCCCTTGAGCTTTTATCCAAAGCAGTTGGGAGTGATGCATATTAGAAACAACAACAACAGAAAGCAATGCATCAAAGAACTGACTGAAACAGTGAACTTCTGCTCAAAACAGTCAACTTCTACATGGAAAATATTGAGAAAGACTGAGAAAGAGATGAAAAGCATGTTTGGCAGAATACATGAGCTCTGGTGGGGTGGGAGGATACAGGTCTAGATTTGATAAAAAAAATATATATATAAACAAATTTCTAAAAGGCGCTGAAAATTCTTAAGTTATGTGGGCGAGATCAGGGAGATATTGGTCAGAGGAAACAAAATCTCAGAGGAAAAATTTGGTTCAGTTGGGCTCTTATGCAATTAACAATGTACTGAGTGCGTGAAATTATAGAAGGCAGAAGTGTGTGACCTAATGGCTGTTATTTAACTTGATTTAACCATTCCATAATGTATGACATAAACAATGTATGAACATGCACTTTTACTTGTCCTTGTCCATTTAAATAAATTCCTTGCTCACAGGCAGAATCAGCCAGTTTTGGTTATAATTATACATTTTGATTTTTCAAATGAGAAATGAGACTTTTTGATAGTATGCCAATCTGTTTAACCTAACCCAAGAGAATTTCCATTAGTGAAGCTAATAATCATTACCATCTACTCAAAAGTATTTTTCGTATGTACCATGCAATACTAAACAAGGTGGTAGACAAACTGAGGCCTAGAATTTTTATTGTTTTGTTTTTGAAAGAGTCTCACTATGTAAACCCAGCTGACCAGAACCCTCTAGGTAGACTAGGCCGGCCATATAGGATTAAAGGTATACACCACCACACTTGGCTCTCTTGGGTTTAAGAGTTTTTTGTCTTTTTCAAACAAGGTCTCTCCCTGTAGCCCCAGCTGGAGTAGAACTCACTATGTAGACCAGGCTACTGGAACTCAGAGATCTGCCGGCCTATGCCTCTCGAGTCCTAGGATTAAAGGCATGCACCACCACACATGACTGGTTTTTACATGTTTAAAAGGTCACAAAAAAGATGGAAGAATCTACCTGAGGACCTCTATGCACCTAGATGCACAGTAGTTACAACCAGGCCCTTCAGGAAAAAGCTGGCCAACTGCTCCATCCATGTATGATCTCCATCTTACAGATTTAAATAAAAACACCAAAAGCACAAAAACTTGTTCTTGTTAGAAGTCAGTAACTAGCATAATTATTCAAACAATTTTAATACAAAAGTCAACTTCTAAGTACATTTCCAACTTTTTTTTGTTGTCTTTTCGAGACAGGGTCTCCCTGTAGCCCCAAGCTGACATGGAACTCACACTGTAGACCAGGCTGGCCTTGAACTCACAAAGATCCACCTGCCTCCGCCTCCGGAGTGCTAGGATTAAAGGCATGCGCCACCACGCCTGGCCCATTTCCAACTTTTTTTAAATGTGTTTGGCTTCATGTTTGTAAGTGCACACATGTATGCAATGCCTGTGGACACCCAGAGTGCATCAGATCCCCTGGGACTCAAGTTATGGGACAGTTGTTAGCTGCCGCATATGTGGGTTCTGGGATTCGATCCCAGGTTGTCTTGCTGATCAGCCTTCTGAAGTGTCAGTGTCTACTTATGAGAGCTACTACACTAGTGACCTAGGCCCAACCTCCAGAAACCCGCCAACTGAATGGAATTTCTTCCAAACCACTAGAGCAGTACCACTAGCACCACAGGTTCAAACAGAACATCTCAGCAGGGAACAGTAGAGTAGCTCAGGCTGGAACTCCAGCACTTAGGAAGACAGGCAGGAAATCAGCAGAGCTTTCCACAGTTACGTAAATAACATGGCTTGAAAGTAGACGAAGGCCAGGCGTGGTGGCGCATGCCTTTAATCCTAGCACTGGGGAGGCAAAGGCAGGCAGATCTTTGTGAGTTCAAGGGCAGCCTGGTCTACAGAGTGAGTTCCAGGACAGCTGGGGCTACAGGGAGACCCTGTCTCGAAAATACAAAAAAAAAAAAAAAAAAGAAAGTAGATGAAGACAGCCTTTAAAATTCAGTTTAAGGGGCTGGAGAGATGGCTTGGTGGTTAAGAGCACTGGCTACTCTTGCAAAGGACTCAGGTTCAAGTCCCAAGATCTATGTGGACCACCCATAGCTCCAGTTCCAGGGAACCTCTTCTGGCTTCTTTGGCCTTTGCCAGACATGAGTGCACTTACATACATAGAGGCAAAACATTCACATAAAAATGTTTAAAAATGAGATTAAAAATAAAATCCTTTTTAGGTGCTACACGATGGCTGACGGCTCAGTGTGTAGACAGGGTGTGGTGGCTGAATGGTGACGTCTCACTTGGCGCCTAGTCTGGGCACTGTTCAGGGAGGGTCATGGAGCCTGTAGGAGCTGTGGTCTGCTGGAGGTGGACTTCGAGTACACAGTCATTCAGCCCACTCTGCTCTGGCTCCCTCTGCTTCCTGTGCAATCCTGAAGACATGATGACTTGGCTGGCGTCACACATGCCCTACTGTTATGGACTGTCAGCCCTCGGGAACGAACCATGAGCCAAAGCAACTCTTCCTTCTATAAACTGCCTTGGTCATGGTGTTTTATTGCCAAGAAGGAAAAAAGTAACTGATACAGGGGCTTTGTGGCCAAGCCTGGCAACCTGAGTTCAATCCCCAGACTAACATGGTAGAGAAACAACTCTGAAAAGCTATCTGGCCTGGGCTCCACAGGTGCACTGCAGCAGGTACAGTGCCAGCCTCACCCCAAATTTAATAAAATGTAAATCCAGCTGGCACCTTTAATCCCAGCACTTGGGAGGTAGAGGCAGGTGATCTGAGTTCATGGCCAGCCTGGTCTACATAGTGAGTTCCAGGACAGCTGGGCTACAGGGAAAGACCCTGTCTCAAAAAGAAAAAATTAAATCCAGCTTACTCCTGAAGTCTCCAAAACATCACCTCTAACTGCAGAAGAGCCTTGCACATATATTTCCAAGTTTTATTATCTCTTTCCAATCATGAACTACAACCAGACATGCTGGCTCCATCCTGTAATCCCAGCTGTTGGGGAGAGCTGGAGCTCAGGGCCACCCGTGGCTATTCAGCAAGGTCAAGGCCTACATGAGACGGACTCAAAAAATAGCAAGGCCGGACGTGGTGGTGCATGCCTTTAATTCCAGCACTGGGGACACAAAGGGCAGGTGGAGCTCTGAGTTTGAGTCCAGTCTGCTCTACAGTGAGTTCCAAGCCAGGAAGGAGACAATTTTCTCAAAATAATACTTTTTAAAAGAATAAACTGCAAAAACAAACAAAAAAAACTGCAAGGAATCAACAAGTTTTCTAATGACAATATATACAAAATTTTATCTACAACTGAGCTGTACAACAGCAATGTAGACCAGGCTGGCTTTGAATTCACAGTGCCAGGTGTGGTGGTGCAAGCACACCTTTAATCCCAGCATTTGGGAAGCAGAGGCAGGCTGATCTATGTGAGTTCCAAGCCAGTTGGGGCTACACGGAGACCTTGTCTCAAAAAAAGACCAAAAACAAAAACAAAAAAACCCACATCTCAATCTCAAATACTTAACCCAGTACTATTTTGTTTCTGCTCTGTTCAAAGCATGCACTTGTTACGCTTACCGGAAAGTCATGGTTCAGGTTCCGGAGTGCTGGGACTGAAGGAATATACCACAACACCTGGCTCTTGAACACATTACTTACTTCCACATGTAATATTGGTTACTATTTAATAAATGCAAATGCAATTAATGTTTTGGGTTTTTTTTCCTTAGCAAAATCCAGTAAATATATCTTACATACTTCAAGTACTCAATAGTTAACGCAACTAGTAACTTCTGAACTGAATTAGTAACTTCTGAACTTTCCAAAGTTAAAACTAGAAGATGCTTGAAGGTCCCTTTGCAATCTGCTGACAAAATTTAAATGCCATCTCAGGATCTTCTTTAATTAAAAACGGTTTTCACTTTAATCCCAAAAACTTGGGAGGCAGAAGCAGGTGGATTTTTTTGAGACTGAGGCCACTCTGGTCTACACAGTGAGTTCCAGGACACCTGGGGGTATAGGGAGACTCCATCTCAAAATAACCAAAAAGTTTTCAGATAGATGCTCACATTAAAACTTGTCAAAAATAACCAGAAGTGGAAGCACATTATTTAAAGTTGGTCTAAAATCAAAGTTCTGTCTGCAAAGAGTTACAATTTGCCAGGAACTGAATGGTAAAACTAAGAAGCCTACCCATGAGCAAAACAGTTTCATGAAACGAGCCAAATAACAGAAAGTCAGTGATACCTTTGCAAACTTGAAGAATGGTCTGGGATCTTTTCTGAAATACTCAATATCAAACATTGCTTGAGGATCTGGGAGATCTGGGAAGTCTACCGCAAGGCGGGCATAAATACCATCTCTTGACCTGAAGTCAGGTATGCCACACGAAACAGAAACCTGAAATATGCAAGACAAAATGTACATCATCTACCTTCCCAATTGGGAGCTCTCTTACCTCATAATTGGTGAGGGTGGGGGGATTCAAAAAACACAAGGTTTTCAAGTTTGGAAAACAAATACTATCTTACTCTAATTTCAAATAGAAGTAGAACACCCAGATAAATGAGTGCAATTAACCCTGCCACACTGTTCTGGTTCTACAAACCTCTAAGCATGTAAAAAACAAATTAAAGGAATTCTAATTTATTGGTCAGTGAGCAAATCAAGTCAACGCATTATTTTAATCAGAATTAAGCAACACCTTCTGTCACCTCATGTCCAAAGAAACAGTTCTCATGACATTGGCATTCCATTACTCAAGAATACAGAATTTCTGCATTTCCCTTAGCTGTAAGTTCAGACCATGGTTCACACTACTTAGGAAACTCAAGACACTGCCTGGGCTCAGATTTCCAAGGCTAGCTTGGACAGCAAAACTATCTCAAAAATAATAGGGAGTGAGATGTGGTATAATGGTCCAACTGTCTAACATCTACTGCAAAAAAAAATACAAAAATAAAAATCCAGAACAGTGGCAACAAGCCTACATTCACACCTACTCAGGTGGCTGAGGCAGGAGGATCCCTTGAGCCCAGTAGACTCAGAGGCAGGATATTAGATTAAAAAAAGACAAGCTGGGGGCTGGAGAGATAGCCTAGCGGTTAAGAGCACCGACGCTCTTGCAGAGGACCCGGGTTCGATCCCCAGCACCCACATGGCAGCTAAGAACCGTCTGTAACTCTAATTCCAGGAGAACTCCAGTTCTATTCCAGGAGAACTCCAGTTCCAGGGGAATCTGACACCCTCTTCTGACCTCCGCGGCATTGCACGACATGGGTGCACAGACCTGCATGCAGACAATACATTCATACACATACAAAAATAAAAAAAATAAAAAATTTAAAAAAAGACGAGCTAGAGAGATGGCCCCGTGGGGAAGAGCACGTACTGCTCTTCAAGAGGAACACAGTGGCCCACACTCCTTCCAGGGGATCTGACTCCCTCTCTCCTAGCCTCTGCAGTTACAAGTTGAGCTTACGGGGGCTGGAGAGATGGCCTAGCGGTTAAGAGCGCCGACCGCTCTTACAGAGGAACCGGGTTCGATCCCCAGCACCCACATGGCGGCCAAGAACCGTCTGAAACTCCAATTCCAGGAGAACTCCAGTTCCAGGGGAATCTGACGCCCTCTTCTGACCTCCGCGGCACTGCACAACACGGGTGCACAGACCTGCATGCAGACAGTACATTGATACACATATAGAAATAAATAAAATTTAAAAAAAAAAATTAAAAAAAAAATAAAAAAAACAAGTTGAGCTTACATACATGCATACATGTGAGCTTACATACACCCATCCACATTAAGTAAAAATAAAATCTTAATAACTAAAATAAATAGCTGGGCATGCCGGTGCACACCTTAAATCCCATCACTTGTGAGGCAGAGGCAGGAGATCTGTGTTGACTTTAATGCCAGCCTGGTGTACATAGTGAGATCCAAGCTAACTCAGGCTATAGGGAGACCCTGTCTCAAAAAGACAAAAACAAACAAAATCCAGTGCTCTTAAACCACTGAGCCATCTCTGCAGCCCCCAAAACAACTATTCTTAATGTTAATACCTTTTCAGAAGTCAAAATGTCAGAACAGGACTGAATTTTATTCCATTGTTCCAGTTACTAACAATTTTTTCTTCTTCGACTGGGTCTCTCTGTAGCCTCAGCCATCCCGAACTGGCGGAGATTTAAGGTATGCAGGCACGGCTGCTAACATTTAACATATACCATACTCAACACACAATATGCAGCAGTCTTAGACTAAGCCAAATGAAAACTGCTAAATCACTATAATTCTATCATAGTCACAGTATTTGTGACTATGAACTAGGTTTCTGGTTTCTCCATGAAAATTAACCAAGTCCAGTATCTCCATGAGAGCCTTGCATAACATACTTGTACAAGAGAATCCATTCTCCATGAGCTCAGTTAGGAGGTTAAAACTTTAACTTGGGGCTGGAGAGATTGCCTAGCAGTTAAGAGCACCAACTGCTCTTGCAGAGGACCAGGGTTCGATCCCCAGCGCCCACAAGGCGGCTAAGAACTGTCCGTGACTCCAATTCCAGGAGAACTCCAGTTCCAGGGGAATCCGACGCCCTCTTCTGACCTCCGTGGCACGACACGGGTGCACAGACCTACATGCAGATAGTACATTCATACACATAAATAAAAAAATAAAGCTGGGCCTGGTGGCACACTCCTTTAATCCTAGCACTTGTGAGTTCAAGGCCAGCCTAATCTACAGAGTGAGTTCCAGGACAGCTGGGGCTATGGGGAGACCCTGTCTCAACCCCTCCCCCCCCCCAAAAAGAAACCTTAACTTGGGATGGGCATGGTGGCACACACCTTTAATCCTAGCACTTGGAAGGCAGAGGCAGGCGGATCTTTATGAGTTCAAGGCCAGCCTGATCTACAAAGTGAGTTCCAGGATAGCTGGGGCTACAGGGAGACCCTGTCTCAAAAAGACCAAAAAAAAAAAAACAAAAAAACAAAAAAAAAAAAACACCTTAACTTGGGCCAAGTGTGGTGACCCACACTTCAGTAGCTCCCCACAGAGGCATCTCTCAGTTCCAGGCCAGGGTTTGCATAAGGAGTTCTGGGCCAGGCAGGACTACATAGTAGACCCTGACTCAAAAGTTAAAAAAACAAAACAAAACAAAACAGGGCTGGAGAGTTGGCTCAGTGGTTGAGAGTGTTGACTGCTCTTGCAGAGGACCCAGGTTCAATTCTCAGCACCCACATGGTGGCTAACAACCATCTGTAACTCCAGTTCAAGGAATCTGATGCCTTCTTCCAGCCTCCACAGGCACTGCACAACACAGGTGCACTTACGCCCATACACATACAAATAGATGAATTAGCCGGGCGTGGTAGCGCACGCCTTTAATCCTAGCACTCAGAGGCAGAGGCAGGTGGATCTTTGTGAGTTCAAGGCCAGCCTGGTCTACAGAGTGAGTTCCAGGACAGCTGGGGCTACAGGGAGACCCTGTCTCGAAAAGACAATAAAAAAAGCTAGACACAGGTCTTTAATCGCAGCAGTCGGAAGCAAAGGGAAGTGGCTCTCAGGACAGACTGGTCTACAGAGCTCCAGGTCAGTCAGAGACACAGGGAGAAACCTTATCTCCAACACCAAAACAAAGCAGCAACAAAACACCACACGTTACCTTGGTAAAGTATTCCAAAGGCAGAGGCAAGAGAATCTGAGCTGAAGGCTCTGTCTCAAAAACTAACAACTTTAATTCTGCTTACTTCTTGTGCTATGAACAGATAAAAGCAAATATTTAAGGTTAAGATTTCTTTTAAAATGGAACCAATTTAGCAAGTGCCATCCCCCCTCACTTTGGGCAGTTTCTAAATATCTATTATCACTAAGGAAGAACACTTTATATTTTTATTTTTTTTATTTATTTTTTATGTGTATAAATGTACTGTCTGCATGTAAGTTTGTGCACCCGTGTCATGCAATGCCTCGGACGTCAGAGGGCATCGGATTCCCCTGGAACTGGAGTTAAAGACGGTTCTCAGCCGCCATGTGGGTGCTGGGAATCGAACCCGAGTCCTCTGCAAGAGCAGTCAGCACTCTTAACCACTAGGCCATCTCTCCAGCCCCTAAATTTTTTTTTTTTTGTCTTTTTGAGACAAGGTCTCCCTGGAGCCTCGGCTATCCTGGAACTCACTCTGTAGACCAGGCTGGCCTTGAACTCACAATGATCCGCCTTCCTCTGCCTCCCAAGTGCTAGGATTAAAAGCGTGCAGCACCACGCCTGGCTTTCTAGCCCCTAAATTTTTATAATTTATTATTTTTATTTTATTTATTTTTATTTTTTTTATTAATTTTATTTATTTATGTATGTGTATGAATGTACTGTCTGCATGCAAGTTTGTGCACCCGTGTCGTGCGATGCTGCGGAGGTCAGAAGAGGGTCTCGGATTCCCCTGGAACTGGAGTTCTCCTGGAATTGGAGCTTCAGACGGTTCTCGGCCGCCATGTGGGTGCTGGGATCGAACCCGGGTCCTCTGCAAGAGCGGTCGGCGCTCTTAACCACTAGACCATCTCTCCAGCCCCTATTTTTATTTTATGAATGAGTGTACTGCCTGCATATAGATCAGTACACCCATATTCTGCAATGTCCCAGGAGGTCAGAAGAGGGCGCTGGCTCCCATGGAACTGGATCGAACTGAGTTTCGGCAGTTTACCAGTTTACACAAGGTTCTTGGGTGCTATAAGGGTCCTGGGAATAGATCCCAGGTCTTGCTGTATATAGCCCCAGCTAGTCTAGAACTATGTAAACCAAAATAAACAAACAAACAAACAAACAAACAAACAATGTAGACCAGGCTGGCCTTGAACTCAAAAGATCTGCCTGCCTCTGACTGCTGGGTGCAAGGATTAAAGGTGTGCCACCAAGCTGGACAGATGAATACTTTTTAAGCCAGAAAAAAAACACAATTCAAAACAGAAGAAAAACACATACCACCTCTGTTTTTGCTAATGTTTTATGCATCTTACATACCCCAGCTCCAGTCAGAACAATTATTTTTTTGCAATCTTGCAGTAACTTGACAGCATCTTCAATTGTATTAATATCTTTCCTTTTTTTCCGTTTTGGTGGTTCTGAAAGGATATTAATAACGATCTGCCACAGTGTCATATCATCCAGTTCAGGTGGAGGAATCGTTTCAGGGAGTAAGTCCTTCAGGATTGTGCGAGGATCTGTACCAATCATGAGATGCTGCTGAACAAATGTATATGGACCTATATTAAAAGGGGAAAAAAACTTAGAGCAAATCTGCTTTTGATTTCAAAAACTCACTTATTCTGTGAAATGATCTCTTAAGATTTTTTATGCAAAACAAGAAAATACAACCTAAAGGTATTCTGTTATGTTCCAACAAGATCAGAGAAAGCTAATGGGGGGGGGGGCTACTCAGGTCAAAATTTAGCCTTGCAGGTTGGTGGCTCATGCCTTTAATCCCAGCACTGAGGAGGCAGAGGATCGTTTTGCCTGTTCAAGACAAGGCCAGCCTAGTCTATATAGTGAGTTCCAGGCCAGCTGTGACTATAGGGAGATAGGGAGACCCTGTCTCAAGGACCCCCCCCCCCAAAAAAAAGGTTGGGCCTACTTAGGTCAAATTTTTTTTATTGTGTAGCTGCTTATAAGGGTCCTGGGGGGGGGAGGCTTAACTGAGCAATTCAGAGTACTTAGCATGCAGGACACTCAACACTAAGAGAAAAAAACCTTACCAATATCTAAGCAACTAATCTAGGTGGTCTAGGTGGTAAAGGTGGAGAATTCAAAGTTGGTACAAAAGAAAAAAAAAGAAAAAAAAAAAAAAAAAAAAAAAAAAAGTCGAGTTACAAAAGAAGCTGAGTGTGGTGGCGCCACACAGCTCTAATCCCAGTCCCAGAACTAGAGAAGATCAGGAGTTCCAAGGCCAGCCCAGGATGAGACTCTGTGTCAACAAATAAGCAAACAAAAAAACCAAAACACACAAAACAAATTGATTACAAAAAAAAAAAAAAAAAAAAAAAAAAAAAAAAAGGTTAGGGGATCTAACCCCAACACCACACAAACACTGCAATCCCAGCACTTGGGAGGCAAAGGCAGGAAGATTAGGAGTTAAGCCATCCTTGCAGCCTGGGCTGAGAACACCTTGAATGCCTGCACTTGGGAGGCAAAGGCAGAGGGGTGGTCTCTGTGAGATCAGGGCCAGCCTGGTCTACATAGTGAATTCCAGGCCAGCTGGGACTACAAGGAGACCCTGTCTGGAAAAAACAACAACAACAACAACAACAACAAAAAAGAGGCCAAAAGAAAAAAAACAAAAAACAAAAAAGAGACCCTGTCTCAAAAAAAAAAATAAAAAAAGCATTCATTTCAAAGAGACACAGGTCCAGGGGCTGGAGAGATGGCTCAGCAGTTTAAAAGCACCGACTGCTCTTGCAAAAGACCCAGGTTCGATTCCTAGCACCCATATGGTGGCTAAGCGTGCCAGATGTGGTGATGCACACCTTTAATCCCAGCACTCGGGAGACAGAGGCAGGCGGATTTCTTAAGTTCAAGGCCAGTCTGGTCTACAGAGTGAGCTCCTTCCAGGCCAGCTGGGGCTTACAGGGAGACACCTGTCTCAAAAAAAAAAAAAAAAAAAAAAAAAAAAAAAAAAATCAAGGAGACACAGGTCTGAAGCATACCTATCCGTGGCCTTGGTGTCCAGTCACTAGAGCTTGCATGGGAAGTTCTATCATCCTCATCACTTTCACAGGAATGAAAACCATTAGTGATTATTTCATCGCTAAACAGAAGGTTGTCTGCAAAAGAAATCAGAAGGTTGCTGTGCTGAAACCATCTTCATCTAAAAATGCATGAGACATTCTGAGCCTGGTGGTGCACATGTGAATCCCAGCTACTACTGGGAGACAGCTGCAAGAATACTGTTAAGTTTGAGGCTAGCCTGGGCTACATGGCAAGCCACCAAAGTTTCAAAACACAAAAAGGCACAGTGGCCCACACCTGTAATCTCAGCAGCTGGAGGTACATACACAAGTTCTCTGTCCTTTAATATGGTGAATTCCAAACCAGCCTGGGCTACAAACTGAGACCTATCTCAAAACTGAAAAGAAAAACAAACTTTAGGGCTGGAGAGATGGCCTAGCGGTTGGGAGGGCCGACTGCTCTTGCAGAGGACCCGGGTTCGATTCCCAGCACCCACATGACGGTTTAAGTCCAGTTCCAGGGGAATCCGACACCCTCTTCTGACCTCCGCGACATTGCACGACATGGGTGCACAGACCTGCATGCACACAGTACATTCATACACACGCAAAAAAAAAATAAAATAAAACAAACTTTAAAAAGGGATGCAGCTCAACTGAAGCATGCTTTCAAGGCTGTGGGTTCCATCCCCAGTACCTCAAAGAAAGAAAAAAAAGGACTAAAGATGCCTGCCAGGTGTGGTGGCGCACACTTTTAATCCCAGCACTGGGGAGGCAAGAGGCAGGAGGATCTCTTTGTCAAAGCCAGCCTGGTACAGACCGACCTCCAGGCCAGCTCTAAGGGAGACCCGGTCTCACAAAAACAAAAAAACCGTCTCCTTACATTTTGAAAGCTATACCTTACGAAGAAGCTTTGAACTTTTAAAATTTCTAACTTTAAAAATGACGTGCATACATGCAAACTAAGCCACACGGGTGTCAGTTTGCAAAACTAGTGTAACAAAAAAAGTCGATCGCACATCAGCCAAAAGTTGCAAAGCAAACTGCTGGGAGGCGATAAAATACCTCAGTAAAATCACTGCTGTGAAGAACACCAGGTGGAGAAACTTATTTTTCAGATGACTCCGGGAGGCTGCATGGTCGGCGACTGCGCAAAGCGCGAGGCTGTCTCTACTGGCCGGCTGTGCCCGGGGAGCAGGCAGCCAGCGAGTCCGCGGCTCCGCAGCAGGGCCGTACGGCGCATAGCGCAGCCGAGCCGAGCCGAGCCGAGCCGGGCACGCAGCCTACCCTAGCCTAGCCCAGCCCAGCCCAGCCCTGCCCAGCCGAGCCCAGCCGAGCCCAGCCGAGCCGAGCCGAGCCGAGGCCGGGCGCGCAGCCGAGCCGAGTCGGTTCGAGCCGAGCCGAGCCGAGCCGAGCCGAGTCGGTTCGAGCCGAGCCGCCGCCGAGCCGAAACTCCGCCAGCCCAGCCCGGGTTCCCAGGAGCGGACGCGTCTGCGCGGCCCCCGTCCCGCGCGGCTCACCTCGGTAGCCGATGGCCGCCGCTGCCTCGTCGTCGTCGTCCTCGCCGTCGTCGTCGAAGTCGTCGGCCGCCCGGCGCTCCAGACGCAAGCCCTGCAGGCCCGGCCCATTGTCTCCCGCCCGGGCCGCGGCCGCAGCCGGGGCCTCCCGCTCCGCGCCCGCCGCCGTCCCTGCAGCCGCCTCCCGCCACAGCGTCGCTGGGGCCGCCGAGCTCTGTGCCTCGTTAAGGGCGGCCGCGCTAGGCTCTCCCGGGCTGTGGCCGACCCCTGGGCCGTCTCTGCGCGGCCTCTTGCGGAGCGGCTCCTCGGCGGGCGGCGACGCGGCCTCCATAGCGGCCGGCACGGAAGGGGAGCCGCCGGGCTGAAGGGCGAACGCCGCCTCGTCCGCCATCTTCCAACTGCCTCTCTGGCCCTCCGCCCTCACCTCTTCTGCTCTGCTCGACGCGAGGCTCTGGCGCCCCCGCGGCTCGGCTGCGGGAGATTTAAACCGCATCACGTGACCCCGCCCCGCCCCCGCGCGGCTCCCGCCACCCACGCGGGCCGGACCACAACACGCCGGGTCACGTGTGCTGGCCCCACCCTGGGCCGCCCAACTTCTGTGCCGGGGCTTGGGTTCCCTGCGCGTCCCCACCGCGGTGCAGTATACACCTTGGTCTCAAACTGGATTTGGCTCAATTTGCAAGAAGCAGGAAGGACCCCAACTGGCCCAGGCTGATCGCCCTAAATACCTGGCCACTAGGTCTGCCTTGTCAGGTGGAAGGGTTGGCTCGCCCGCTTCCCACGGGTGACCGGGCTTCCTCGGCTTACTCCTTGAGTCAGTGCTGTTTCCTTTTCCCCCGTCACTTGTAAGGTGGTGTGGAACATCAAAGCCCTAAAGGTGTATACCACCTGGGATGACCTGATTGCACGAGCCCAGGAGGAAAGAGGATTTAGTTCTCATGCACGTCTGTGTTAGGTGGAAATTTGCGGCCCATCTCTTGTGACTTGAGCAGTTGATTGAGCTTTCTCTAAAATGGCAAAACCAGGAGGCAGTGGCTTTGGCCCAGTTAGTAAAGCACTTGCCTGACATGCGTGAGCTCCTAGCACTCATAAACCAGCTTTGTATTACACTAGATAGAGATTATCGATATAGATAGATAGATTCTTATATATATATATGGAGCAGAGAGAGAAGAGAGAGATTGAGAGGCATCGGAGATGGGAGACGTAGAGAGACGAGAGGAGGAGAGACAACTGTAGCCCTAGCTGGGCCCCAGCACTCGAGGCAGAAGACGGGCAAGTGGAGGCGTGAGGGAACGGAGGGGAGACCAGGGCGAAAAAAAAAAAAAAAAAAAATATATATATATATATATATATATCCCCATCTATGCCTGTGTGTTTATGTGTGTGTGTGTGCTACTGTGACATGTACACAGAGAAAAGGGTACTGGACCTCCCCCCTTTTGGTTACAGATAGCCATGAACAGGAGGATGTGGCTACTGGGAACAGAACTTGGGTCCTGCAGAACTTGGGTCCTCCAGAACTTGGGTCCTGCAGAACTTGGCTCCTCCAGAACTTGGCTCCTCCAGAACTTGGCTCCTCCCGAACTTGGATCATGCAAGAGCAGGCCACACATTCTTAACCACCTGGCAGTCTTCCAGCTCCCAGCCTCTCTTTTGGAGGCAGGTCTCACTATGTAGATATAGCTGGCATGGAACTGTGTAGACTAGGACGGCCTCCATCTCGAAGAACCAACTGCTAGGCTCACAGGCTAGGAACACCAGGGTTATCTAATGTATCATTTTTTGTTTTTAGAATGTTTATTGTTCAGCTGGGGGTGGTGGCACACACCTTTAATCCCAGCACTTGGGAAGCAGAGGCAGGTGGATCTCTGTGAGTTCAAGGCCAGGCTGGTCTACAGAGTGAGTTTCAGGCCAGATGGGGCTACAGGGAGGCCCTGTCTCAAAAACACCAAAAAAATAAAAAGAATATTTATTACTCAGATTTTTTGGTTTACTCCCTGTTCACTTGTGGAGAGTCTTTCTGTGTGAGTGTATGTGTATTTATTACTATTTATTTTTGACAGTTTCACTGTAGCCCTGTGCTGGCCTGGAGCTTGCTATATACACCAGACTGGCTTGAACTCACAAACATCCTCCCAGCTCTGCCTCCAGAGGCATGTGCCACATGCCCTCATGGTGTATTTATTTATTTATTGATTTTTATTTTTATTTTTTGGTCTTTTCGAGACAGGGTCTCCCTGTAGTCCTTGAACTCACAAAGATCCGCCTGCCTCTGCCTCCTGAGTGCTAGGATTAAAGGCGTGCACCACCATGCCCGGCTAGTGTATTTATTTATAGACAGGGTCTGCCTGTAGCTGGCCTGGAGCTTGCTCTATAGACCAGGATGGCCTCCATCTCACAGAGATGTTCATTTGCTTCTGCCTCTCAAGTTCTGGGATTAAAGAGATGTACCAGATGTACTCTGGAGATAAAGCTGGAGGATTCCTGTATGTTCCAGGTCAGCATTGTTCATTTAAGTTCTAGGTGAGCCAGAACTACATAAAGAGACCCTATCTCAGAAATAAGGGTCTGCTGGAGATGGTGCTGACTGGAACCTACATAAAGGGAGAAGGAGAGAACCAAATCAACAAATAAGTTCCATGGCGCATGTGCCCCCAGCAAGACACACACATCTTACATATATACACCATAACTGAACTTTAGATAACATTTAAATAGAATGTGGGAAATCATTCAGAAGTTCAAATCCATGTCATAGCTGTAATTGAGATTCTGCAATTTCATCCAGCCACTCGTTTTCATTGCTGAGTGGTCTCATCCCACCAGCTTTTGAATAATCTTTGGAGTCTCTCTTGGGCCCTTGTAGCCTAATCACTGACCTGCTGTCCTTCCTTCCTTCCTTCCCTCTTACATTCTTGCTGCTGCTCCCCCCCCCCCCATGCTGCTTCTGAACCACAGAGACATCTCACTCTTGGCTGACATATTTGGCTGTTCTGTATTTTGTCATTTTTTTCTATAAACTATTTCATAAATGGAATTCTTAACCACAAGAATGAAATTTGATATATGAAACATTGAGAGCTGGGCATGGTGGCACACACCTTTAATCCCAGCACTCAGGAGGCAGAGGCAGGTGGATCTCTGTGAGTTCAAGACCAGCCTAGTCTACATAGTGAATTCCAGGCCAGTTGAGGCTACTGTCTCAAAAAAAAAAAAAAAAAGCTATATACTATATATATAGATTATTATATATATATATATAAATCTCTTGAAAGTAGGGTCTCATGTGTACAAGTGGCCTCAAATTCATTTGTACCCCAGCATGACTTAACTTTTTTTTTTACTGTATCCACTGTGCTGAGAATTTATTCTTGGACGCCACTGCTCTCCTGAGTACTGGGCGTACAGGCACGAGCCGCCATGATGAGTACTGGGCGTACAGGCACGAGCCACCATGATGAGTATTAGGCGTACAGGCACGAGCCGCCATGATGAGTACTAGGCATACAGGCACGAGCCACCATGATGAGTACTGGGCGTACAGGCACCAGCCGACATGATGAATTACTGGGCGTTTACAGGCACCGAGGCATGTTGATGTAATGGGCATTACAGGCACGAGCCTCCATGATGAGTACTAGGCATACAGGCACGAGCCACCATGATGAGTACTGGGCGTATAGGCACGAGCCGCCCTGATGAGTACTGGACATACAGGCACGAGCCACCATGATGAGTACTGGGCTTACAGGCACGAGTCGCCCTGATGAGCACTGGGCATACAGGCACCAGCCGCCGTGCTGAGTACTGGGTTTACAGGCACGAGCCACCGTGATGAGTACTGGGCTTACAGGCACGAGGCGCCATGATGAGTACTGGGTGTACAGGCACGAGGCGCCGTGATGAGTACTGGGCGTACAGGCACGAGGCGCCGTGATGAGTACTGGGCGTACAGGCACGAGGCGCCGTGATGAGTACTGGGCGTACAGGCAGAGCCACCGAGATGAGTACTGGGCGTACAGGTGCGAAGACGTCGTGATGATGAGTACTGGGTTACAGGCCCGAGGCCCGTTGATGAGTACCTGGGCGCCTTCGGAGCGAGCCGCCGGATGAGGTACTGGCATACAGTCACGACCACCATTGCTTGATGATAAGACCCCCAGAGACTGGGGCGGCTCTCACTCAAACCTCGGGATAGAACGACTCCCAAAAAAATCAAGGGCCAGGAGGGGACCGTTCTTGCCTGTAACTACACGAGGCTGATTGGAACAACCAGTGCACTGGGTTGACCTCGTAACCACCGGCCGGGGCCGAGGAGATCAACCCCAAGAGGACTGGCGGTAAGAGTTTTTTAAAGGAAAAAAACCACAGCGTATGAAGGGGAAGTGGGGGAGGGGGAAACCTATCTTGACACCACAGCTGGCTTGACTCAGTTAAGCAAGCATTTCTGGAACAATGTTTCTCAAAACCAGTTTAAACATTTCTTAAAACCAGTTAAGCAAATATTTCCGAGAACGCAGCGGTTTTTTTGTGGTTAGCTAGTTCCTGGATTAGTGAGCGGGCAGTAGGGGGAAGGGGGGGCGCGGGGGGGGGTTATAGCGTCACATGACTTGTAGGCCTCATAAGATGGCGGTACTATGGTTCCTAAAGACAGATTTTAAGGGGGCATAAAACCTTGTGGCAGGGGTCCTTCATTCCCCACTCTCTCTAGGACACAGTTCTAATCATAGAACTAAAACTCGGAGTACCTCTTTAATTTTTTTCAGGCCCTTTTTGCTCTACGTGCTGATAGTGTTGGTGAGGCATTAAAATCTGCACAGCACGTACTCTCTGGCGAACAAAAGCGATTAGTCTATTGATTATGCAAGTCCCTATGGTGAGCAAAAGTAATAGAATAATCAGGGGCCCCATCAGGGTGGAAAATAGGGTAGTCATCCAAGGGGACTTGGAGAAACACCCTTCATACCAACTCTGGTTATTTTCTTTCTTCTTGACGTTTATCAAGCCTTTCTCTGAGTATTTTCATAGAATCTCTAATAGCCCCCGAGTGATCAACATAAAAACAACATTCATCTTTAAAGCAGCACATGTTCCCACCTCCTTGAGGAATAGAAAATCTAGCCCCCTTCTATTTTGTAACACCACTTCAGAGATGGAGGTTAGGGAGTCCTCTAATCTTGTGATTGAGTCTTGTAGGGCCGTTAGGTTGATGTTTATGGCATTTTGGAGAGTGTCAAGACCTTGTTTGAGGCCCTGGGGCCCTTTAATCAGGGCTGTCTGATCTCCTGTACCAACCCAGTGGCCAAAAATCCAAGGCCCGAGCAAAAAATCTCGGGTGAGTAGAGAAGCGACAGGGACTCCCTTTTATCGGGGTAGTCTGTCTCATAACCTTTAAAAATTTCATCAGGGTGATATTTGATAGTAAACACAGGGTTACTAGTTGATCATAACCAGAAACTCTTTGAATGATAAAAAAACAGACATACGATACGCATGGGGTGAGTCCTGTGCTGCAAGCCCACCAGCTGTTATTACTAGGAAGTAAATACTGATTTGATTCCATGTTATTTAGAGTCTGAGTGAAGTTACAGAGATGTTGATGGGAGGGGGGCACAGTCCCCAGACATAACCCATAACCAGAGACTTCACAGAGGGTGAGTTTGCTCTGGGCCCCCCCAAGGGCAGTGGTGAGGATTTGAAGTTTTAGTGATAGCCCCAGAGACAACTGTCCCTTCATAGTAGGGGGGTCCTGCAGCTAAGCAAAGCCAACAGGAGTGAGTGGCTTCAGGGTAGGTAGTGTTAAGGGCGAAAAAGGCCCCTTGTATGAAACCAAAAAGCCTATCACCAGTAGTGAGGGAGTGGGTAGTCAGGGTAGGCAGGGCGGTTGTCAGGAAAGGAGGTCCATGGGTAACTCCAGCCATTTCAATGGCATGGGTAACATGAGTGGAGGTGAGGGTTTTAGACGTGGGTTTAATTTTTTTGACGGCAGGTTTAGTACTTGAAGGAGGTGGGGGCCAGGATAAGGTTTTTCTGGGTGGGGCTCTTGGGGGTCCCTGTTCTGTCAGAACAGGGTCTGGCCCCACTGCCACAAAGGGCAACTGGGTTTTCTCTAGGTGAGTGATTAAGGTGGACCCCGCCCCCCCTCCATATTTATAGAAAACCATTCCCCAGGTTATACCATGTATCCATTTTTGAATATTTTCCTTTTTTCCTTTTTCAGTGAAACTTACTTTTATATAATCTAAGTCTGAAGGGGAACGGTCTTTATCTCTATATAGCTCCATTACTACGTACTTGCCCGGGCTGGTATTGACAAAGGAAAACTTTACCCAGTCCTGGAGGGATGTTGGCCATTTCCAGTCTCCATCATTGGAGGTAACGCAGCTCCAGTGCCTACAATAGGAATCCTGGTGACCCCCACAGTGCCTCCCTTTATCTGTGCCAGGGCAGCAATAGAACCCATAACTACAAACCAGGTTGGGAGGTCTGCTTTTAACCTCGGGATTGATCTGTCGGAAGCAGAAGTGCAGGTCAGGCCACCAGGTACCTAGGGTGGCAATAGTCTGAGTACTGTTAACAGCGGTACCTGTATCGGGATCAATAATCTTCCAGGTAAGAGTCATGGGCTGGTGAGGGTTATTATTCTTCTGGCATTCGACGTAAGCATAGCTTAAGAGGATTATCAGTCTTTTCCAGTTTTTAGGATCCATCTCGGGCTGCAAGAGGGGTGGCTTTGACGTGGGAAGTGTGGATCCAGGCAGAGATTCCTTCCACCTTAACTGCAGTAGGGCTGGTCAGGAGCACAAGGAAGGGTCCTTTCCATCTAAGCTGGAGATTGCCAGCGTGGTGTCATCTAACCAAGACCAAGTCTCCCACTTGGAATGGGTGGGGTACCTCAGCAGTTCCAGGCAGGTATGCCTCTTTGAGCTGCTTCCAGGCACCCTTTCTGACAAGTTCAAGGGCCTTCAGACGGACTAGGAGGGGTGGAGAGAGAGAAGCATTAGGATCTATTATGCCTCCCACTTCCACTAGAGGAGGAGGACCTCCAAACAGGATTTCAAAGGGAGTTAGCTTAAAGCAGTTGGGGGTGTTCTGGACTCAGAACAAGGCAAAAGGAAGGAGGGTTGTCCAGTCTTTCCAGCCAGTCTCAATGGCTAATTTGGTCAAGGTCTCTTTTAGAGTTCTATTCATCCTTTCTACCTGTCCTGAGCTCTGGGGTTTATAAGCACAATGTAATTTCCAATCAATTCCCGGTTGAGTGGCCAGTCCCTGACTTACCCGGGCAACGAAGGCAGGGCCATTGTCTGATCCAATTACCTTAGGAACACCAAACCTTGGGAAGATTTTTTTCAAGGATTTTCTTAGCCATTATATTAGCTGTTTCCGACTTGGTGGGAAAAGCTTCTACCCATCCTGAAAAAGTATCTATAAAAACTAGCAGATATTTGTTACCATATTTAGCAGGTTTAATTTCAGTGAAGTCCACTTCCCAGTAGGCACCCAGTCAGTCGCCTCTCAGTCATTTCCCTGGAGGGCCTGTATGGTGCCCTGTATTTGTTAGGGCACAAGCTTGACAGTTAGTGACAACATTCTGGATAATATCTGATAGTCCCATAACATAATACTCGGACTCATGGACAAGGTCCTTGAATTTTTTTACTCCTAAGTGGGTTAGTCGATGTAGCTGGGTAACATATCTTTTTCCTTCTCTTTGAGGCAAGATAGATTTTCCTTCTCTGGTTTCTGCGACCCCCCGTGGGGTCCATTCTGTAGCTAGCTTAAGCTTTTCAATGGTCTGCAGGTCCTCGGGAGTGTATTTGAAGCTAATTTCATTTAAAGTCTTTGGTCCCTCCTGTACTGTTAGGATCATGGCTCCTTGGGCGGCTTGTTTAGCACTGAAGTCCGCCATTTGGTTTCCTCTTGCTATTGCATCCTGCCCTTTCTGGTGGCCAGGGCAATGGACAATTACTAGTTTCTTTGGCAAATGAATAGCCTCTAATAGGCTTAAAATTTTTTCTTTATTTTTGATATCCTTTCCAGCTGAAGTGAGTAGTCCCCTCTGCTGGTAGATGGCCCCGTGTATATGAGCTGTAGCAAAAGCATACCTGCTGTCCATATAGATGTTGATACATTTATTTTCTGCCAGCCTCAAAGCCTGGATGAGCACGATGAGTTCAGCTTTTTGGGTGGAAGTACCCTCTAGCAGGCTACTGGCCCAGATAACCTGTTTGCCGTCCACTACCACCACCCTGGCCCTCCTCTTACCTTCTACCATGAAACTGCTTCCATCGGTGTACCAGCAGGGACATCCTGCCCATGGCTGCTCCGTGAGGCCCTTTTGAGTCCCAGTTTGTTTTGCCAGGATGTTGGGGCACTGATGTATAGGTGTAGAGTCATCGGAGTCGGGTAGTAGTGTGGCAGGGTTCAGGATAGCCGGAGGCGCAAAAGTTACTCTTTCTGTCAGCAGTAGGCTTTGGTAGTGGGTCATGCGTGCATTGGTCATCCAGCGGTCAGGGGGCTGGCATATAATACTCTCCAGAGCACGAGGGGCTACTATAGTTGTTGATTGTCCCAAAGTTAGTTTATCAGCATCCTTGAGGAGTAAAGCTATAGCTGCTATAGCCTTGAGGCAGGATGGCCAGCCACTGGCCACAGGATCAAGTTTCTTAGATAGATAAGCTATTGGCCATTTCCATGGGCCCAGGGGTTGGGTAAGAACTCCTCTGGCAAACCCCGCCTGCTCATCCATGTATAAAGTAAAAGGCTTAGCCAGGTCCGGCAAGGCCAAAGCAGGGACCTCTAATAGGGCCTGTTTGATCTTATCAAAGGCCTGCTGCTGCGTTGAGGTCCAGATAAAATTCTCAGTCCCTTTAGTGAAAATCTATAGGGGTCCCCTCCACTGTCAGGGTTACCCTAGGCTCGGGGAGGGGGTCCAAGCCCCGTCTCCCCTAATCTTCATCCGACCCCAAGGCCAGGACTTTTGAGACCTTGGTGTTTACCCTCTTCTTAGGACAATCTAGAGCCCAGTGTCCCTTCTCTTTTTTTTTTAATTTTATTTATTTCTGTATGTGTATGAATGTACTGTCTGCATACAAGTCTGTGCACCCATGTCGTGTAATGCCGCGGAGGTCAGAAGAGGGTCTCGGATTCCCCTGGAACTGGAGTTCTCCTGGAATTGGAGTTTCAGATGGTTCTCAGCTGCCATGTGGGTGCTGAGGATCGAATCTGGGTCCTCTGTAAGAGCGGTCAGTGCTCATAACCGCTAGGCCATCTCTCCAGCCCCCCAGTGTCCCTTCTCTTTACAGTATGCACACTGATCTTTTGCCAGAAGTGGTCGTGGGGTTTCAGGACCTCGGGGTCTTCTTGGCCCTGAGTTGCCCAGGTACCCTATCTGTCTATTTTCTCTCTCTGTCCCTCGCATTTCCCTTTCACCTACTACTGTGGCCAAAATCCTAGTCAAATTTTTTTCTCATTTCCTGTCTCTCCTATCCTCTCTTTCTTCAGCTTTTTTTTCTCTCTCTCTACATTCCTCACTCATCTCCCTCTTGTGATATACCTTCTCTGCCTCTTTAACAAGGTCTTGCAAGGAAAAAGTTTGGAGACCTTCTAATCGCTGCAATCGCCTCCTTATGTCTGCAGGTGACTGCCCGATGAAGGCCATAGCTACTGCTGCCTGTTGTCCCTCGGAGGCAGGATCAAAAGGCGTACAGCGCCGGTATGCCTCCATGAGTCTCTCTAGAAATACAGCAGGGAGCTCCCTTTCTCCTTGTAAAAACTCTCTTACCTTAGCCAAATTGGTGGGCTGTCGTCCGGCTCCTTTGAGATCCGCCACGAGAGCCCGGCGGTATACCATCAACCTCTCCCTACCTTCAGCTGAATTGTAGTCCCAATTGGGATGATTCAGAGGGAATCCGGCATCTATCTCATTCTGGAGCTGGGTTGGCTGTCCATCTACGCCGGGAACATTCTTTCAGGCCTTCAACAGGATTTGCTCCCTCTCCTCTGTAGTGAACAGGACCTGCAGCAGCTGCTGACAGTCATCCCACGTCGGTTGGTGGGAAAACATCAATGATTCAATTAAACCTATAAGACTAGAAGGATTCTCAGAGAAAGGGGCATGGTTAGTTTTCCAATTGTACAAATCAGCCGATGAAAAGGGCCAATATTGTAGAGGTTGAAGTTGTCCAGGATCGACCGGGGGGCCATAAACATGCAGGGGTAGTGCCGTGGTTGAATCGGGCCCCCCCGGGACTCTGGGCGCATTGGCTGCATGTCCCAGCAGCCGGTCCTTCTGCCGTTCCACTGGCCGCACCCTGGTCAGGGTGGTGGACTTCCTGGGGAGGAGGGCGATAAGGGGGGGGGATTTCCCATAAGGCTGGCTCCTCAATCTTGGGATAGATCTTTGGGGGGGCCAAAGGCTTTTGAGGCGGGTTGGGATCCGCCGCAGATGCTTTCACTTTTGGTAGTTCTTGTTTTGGTTGGTCTCGTCGGACCGTCAGAACTCGGGAGCTGGGACCAGTTTCCTGCATCCAGGGTTTCAGCCAAGGGGGAGGTCTTTGAGCTAAATTTTCCCAGACAAAAATGTAAGGGAATTGATCGGGGTGTGACCCCGGTCCCTTCTGTAAAACAATCTCCTTAATGGCAAAAATATCAGTTAGATTAAGCGTACCTTCAGGGGGCCAGCCTACCCCGAAGGACGGCCACTTGGAGGAGCAATAAGTCTTCCAATGTCCCTTTTTCACCTCCACAGACAGACTATGGGCTCGTTTTTTTAACCTCAGTCCAGTGGTCTAATGTCTGTCCAAGTGGAGTACCAACAGTCTGTCCCATCGTCAAGTCACATAGAATACGAACAAAGCATTCAAAGATATTATAGAAACAGAAACCAGGACCCATCTTCTGTGAGGGACCTCCGACACCAAGAAACAGATTCAGACGGCTGAGAAGACGTGAAAACTCTCGATTCTATGAGAGCCTCAACGTCCGTGTCAGCACCCAGACGGAAGGGCTCTGAGCATCCTCGGGCCTCCCTCAGACCTCCTGGGACGTCTCCCAGGGTGACACAGTCGGTTACCTTCCTGACACGTCTGTCGGTAACTCTCCCCCCTCATCCAGAATGGGGAGTTCGTTGCTCTCACGAGCGCGGAATGACTGCAAACCAAAAGTAACAGATTTTTGGCACCTCCGAGAATCAGACAGACACAGTAGACGGACAGACAGAAAAAGAATCTTACCTCCAAGAGGGTCTTGGTGATTTGAGGGTGGTCTCTGATCCCGGACGAGCCCCCAAATGAAAGACCCCCCCCAGAGACTGGGGTGGCTCTCACTCAAATCTCGGGATAGAACGATGCCCAAAAAATCAGCCAGAGACCGTTCTTGCTGTAACTACACGAGGTTTATTCGGGAAAAACCAGTGTACTGGGGTTGAACTCTTAACCCACACAGGGGCAGAGGAGATCGACCCCCAGAGACTGGGATAAGGAGTTTTTAAAGGAAAAAAACCACAAGGTATGAGGAAGTGGGGAGGGGAACCTTATCTTGACACACAAGTGGGCGTGACTCAGTTAAGCAAGCATTTCTGGAACAATGTTTCTCAAAATCAGTTTAAACATTTCTTAAAATCAGTTAAGCAAATATTTCCAAGAACGCAGCGGTCTTTGTGGTTAGCTAGTTCCTGGATTAGTGAGCAGGCAGTAGGGGGAAGGGGGGGTCGCGGGGAGGGCTTATAGCGTACATGACTTGGAGGCCTCATAAGATGGCGGTACCATGGTTCCTAAAGACAGATTTTAAGGGTGCATAAAACCTTGGGGCAGGGGTCCTTCATTCCCCACTCTCTCTAGGACATAGTTCTAATCATAGAACTAAAGCTTAGAGTACCTCTTTAATTTTCTTCAAACCCTTTTTGCTCTACGCACTGATATTTTTGGTGAAGCATTAAAATCTTCAAAGCACCTACTCTCTGGTGAACAAAAGCAATTAGTCTATTGATTATGCAAGGCCCTATGGTGAGCAAAAGTAATAGAATCATCAGGGGCCCCATCCGGGCAGAAAATAGGGTAGTCATCCAAAGGGACTTGGAGAACCACCCTTCATACCAACTCTGGTTATTTTCTCTTTCTTTTTGACGTTTATCAAGCCTTTCTCTGAGTTTTTTTCATAGAATCTCTAATTGCCCCTGAGTGATCAACATAAAAACAGCATTCTTCTTTTAAAGCAGCACATAGTCCTCCCTCCCTTAGGAATAGCAAATCTAGCCCCCTTCTATTCTGTAACACCACTTCAGAGAGGGAGGTTAGGGAGTCCTCTAATTTGGTGATTGAGTGTTGTAGGGCCCTTAGGTCGATGTTTATGGCATCTTGGAGAGTGTCAAGACCTTGCTTGAGGTCCCGGAGCCCTTTAATCAGGGCTATAGTCCCCGTACCGATCCTAGTGGCCAAACCAAGCCCGAGCATAACAGCTAGGATGAGAGAGACAGGCTCCCTTTTATTCTGGGTTAGTCCTGTCTCAAAAAATTTAAATATTTCCTCATCAGGGTGATAGTAAACATGGGGTACTAGTTGAATCATAACACAGAAATCTTTAGACTGATTAAAAACAGATGTAGATATGCATGGGGTGAGTCCTGTGCTGCAAGCCCACCAGCTGTTATTACTAGGAAGTAAATACTGATTTGATTCCATGATATTTAGAGTCTGAGTGAAGTTACAGAGATGTTGATGGGAGGGGGGCACAGTCCCCAGACATAACCCATAACCAGAGACTTCACTGAGGGTGAGTTTGCTCTGGGTCCNTACGTCGCGCCTTAAAGATGGCGCCGACTTCCTGAGATGGCTAGAGAACAACAACTAGCCACCTTTTCCGCATGTAGCCACCTCTTCCGCACTAGGGCAAAACTGCGCATGACTTTGAGCCCGCACACCTAATATTCTAATGAGGCATTGGCCCCTGTTGCGCTACGAGCCCATGCATTGGACATGCAAATGAGGCATCGGATGGTGCACCAATCCAGAGCATACCCGAACCCTCTAGACTGCTATATAAGCAGTGCCTCTTCCCCATTTCGGGGTCCTTCTCACAAGAGAGCTGTACACAATAAAGTTTGCTGCAGAAGAATCCTGTTGTCCGCGTGAAGTTCTTGCCGGCGAGACTGCTGCGCGGGACACTTACAGGCAGAGCCAACGTGATGAGTACTGGGCGTACAGGCAGAGCTGTCGTGATGAGTACTGCTGCGTACAGGCACGAGCCACCATGCTGAGTTTTATGTGGTACTGCAGGTTGAAGCCAGCACCTCAAGTTTACACTTTACCAACTGAGTTAGACCCCAGTGTCTCATGTTTGTTTTCTTTTCCAGACCCTCAGTAGGCATCCCTGTCTGGCCCAGAACTCAATATGTGGACCAGGCTGGCCTCAAACTTACAGTGACCCTCTTGCCTCAGTGTCTCTTGTGTTGGGATCACAGGCCTGCTCCAGCATACCTGTCTCACTCATGTATATTGATTGTCCTAGTATTAGTTTCCCTTCAGGTTGGGGTGACCAAATACCTACAAAAATATCTTAGCCAGGCGTGGTGGCACACACCTTTAATCCCAGCACTCAGGAGGCAGAGGCAGGTGGATATCTATGAGTTCAAGGCCAGCCTGGTCTACAGAGTGAGTTCCAGGACAGCTGGGGCTAAAGGGAGACCCTATCTCGAAAAGACCAAAGAAAAAGAAAAAAAAATTCTTAGAGGCTAGAGAGATGGCTACTCTTCCGGAGGACCTTGGTTCAAATCCCAGCACCCAGGAGGTAGCTAACAACCACCCATAACTTCAGTTCCAGGGGATCTGACACCCTCTTTTGTCCTCTAAGGGCACTGCACGACTTGGGTGTCCTTATACCCAATAGTAGTAACCCAATAAGAATGAAAGTAGAGGCGGGCATGGTGGCACACGCCTTTAATCCTAGCACTTGGGAGGCAGAGGCAGATGGATCTTTGTAAGTTCAAGGCCAGTCTTTTTGAGACAGGGTCTCCCTGTAGCCCCAGCTGTCCTGGAATTCACTCTGTAGACCAGGCTGGCCTTGAACTCATAAAGATCTGCCTGCCTCTGTCCCCTGAGTGCTAGGATTAAAGGCACACCACCATGCCCAGCAAGTAGTTTTTTGTGTGTTTTTTACCAGCAAGTAGTTTTAAACCAAAAAAATAAAGTAAATAAATAAATAAATAAATATCTTAAATGAAGGGTTTGGCTGAGGGCATGTGTCAAGTTTCAGGGAAGGCCTGGTGGCAGGAGCCTGAGGCAACCGGTCACGCCGCATCCAGGTCGGAAAGCAGAGTGATGGATGCTGGTCCTCACCTGGCATTCTGCTATGTGTAGTCCAGGGACCCAGAGCATGACAAGTGCAGACACACTTAGGAGGGTCTTCCTGTCTCAGTTTAAAGTAGTAAATCTCTCAGTCACACCTAGAACTGTGTTTTATGCTCATTCTAAATCCACTCAGGGGGGCTGGAGAGATAGCCTAGCGGTTAAGAGCACCGACGCTCTTGCAGAGGACCCGGGTTCTATCCCCAGCACCCACATGCGGCTAAGAACCGTCTGTAACTCCAATTCCAGGAGAACTCCAGTTCCAGGGAAATCCGAGACCCTCTTCTGACCTCCGCAGCATTGCATGCCATGGGTGCACAGACCTGCATGCAGACAGTACATTCATACACATACAAAAATTAAAAAAAAAAAAAAAAAAACCTAAGTCCAGTCAGGTTGAAAAGAAAGATTAGCCATCAAGGCTCAATGGTTAAGAACTACTGGGTACTGGGGCTGGAAAGATGGCTCAGCGGTTAAGAGCACCAGCTGCTGGGCTGGAGAGATGGCCTAGTGGTTAAGAGCGCCAACTGCTCTTGCAGTTGATTAGACCGGGTTCGATCCCCAGCACCCACATGGCAGCCGAGAATCCTCTTTAACTCCAGTCAGTTCCAGGGGTCCGTCCCCTCTTCTGACCCCACTGCATGCAATTGCACGACCTGGGTGCACAAACCTAACATGCAGACAGTACTTCATAACACACATATAATAAATAAATAAAATTTAAAAAAAAAGACACAAGAGCACACAAGCTGCTCTGGCAGAGGACCCGGTTCAATTCCAGCACCACATGGCGGCTAAGAACCATCTTTAAACTCAGTTCCAAGGGATCTATGCCCTCTTCTGGCCTCCAAATGGCATTGCACGACTTGGGTTAACACAAACCTACATGCAGACAACAGTACATTCATACACAACACACAACACACACACCACACACACACACAAAAGTACTGGGTACTGTTCCCAACACACACTAGAGGCCTCCACTTCCAAAGTGCCGGGATCACAATGCCTTCAATCTCTAGCACTTGGGAGGTAGTGGCAGGCAGATGTCTGGTGAGTTCAAGGCCAGCCGGTCTACAGAGCTGACGTTCCAGACAGCCAGAGATACAAGGGAGACCTCTGTCTCAAAAGACCAAAAAATGGGGGCTGGAGGGATGGCCTTGCAGTTAAAAGTGCTGACTGTCTTCCTGCAGAGGACCAGGTTTCGAGCCCATCGCCACGATGGCAGCTCGAAGAACCTTCTTGTAACTCCACTCAAGATGAACTCAGGTGCAGAGGAGAGCGTCCCAGTTCCAGGGGAACTCTGACACCCTCTTCTGACCCTGACGGCATTCATTGCATGACATGGGTGCCAAACCTACATGGCAACAGTACATTCATACACAAATAAATAAACAAATAAATAAATAGAATAATAAATGGACCAAAAGATAAAAAAAAAATTTAAAAATATAGACTCCCTTCCAGGATTTGATGCCCTCTCTGATCTCCAAGAGCATTGCAGACATGAGTGCACTTACATAAATGTAGACTCAGACACATAAAAAAAAAAAACTGGTTCAAGGCCAGCCTGGTCTTCATAGTGGATTAGGACAGCTAGGGCTACAAAAAAAAAAAAACCTGTCTCAAAAAAAAAGGACCACCGGAAAAAAAAAAAAAAAAAAATCCACCCCGGGCATAGTGGTGCACCACCTTTAATCCCAGAAACTCAGGAGACAGACGCCGGGTGGATCTCTTGAGTTCAAGCCACCTGGTTCATCATAGCAAGTTCCAGACCAGCTGGGCTACAGGGAACCCTGTCTCAACAAGACAATAATAATAACAACAGCAACACAATAATAATAATATAATAAAATTATTTTAAAAGATTACAATCCAGTAGCTTCACCACACTTTCATAAAAGTGAAATGACACTGTGTCATCACTATGAACTAGCTGAAAGATCAATCAACCCTTCAATACAGGTAGAGAAAGGAAAACAGAAATTGTAATTAAAAATATAAGCTGACCAGGCAGGCGGATCTTTGTGAGTTCAAGCCAAGCCTGGTCTAACAGAGTGAGTTTTCCAGGACAGCTGGGCTGCAGGGAGACCCTGTCTCAAAAAAAGGCATATATATATATATATATATATATATATAATATATATATGATATATATGCCAGGCCTGGTCAAGCATGCCTTTAATCCCAGCACTTGGAGAACTGGAGGTAGGCAAATACTCGTAAGGTTTCAAGGCCCACCTGGATCTACAGAGCTAGCTCCAGGACATCTGGTACTAAAAAAGGAAGACCCCTGTCCCTCAAAAAAGACCAAAAAAAATATAAAAAAAAAAAATTAAAAAGGGGCTTGGGCATGGTGGCCATGCCTTTAATCCCCAGCTTGAGAGGGCAGAGGCCAGGTGATCTTCTGGGAGTTCAGACAGCCTTGAACATAGAGAGCCCGTCCAGCCAGCTGGGCTAGAGGGAGACATTGTCTCAAAAGTAAATAAAAATAAATAAGTATTAGAGGGGCTGGAGAGAATGGTTTAGCAGTTAATAACTCAATTGGCTGCTCTTGCAGACGACCCAGGGTTCAATTCCCAGCACCCAATGTGGTTAACAATTGTCAGTAACTCCAATTCCAAAGAACTCCAGTTCAAGGGGAACACCCTCTTCTTACCTCCTCAGGCATTGCACATACAGGTGTACTTACATACTGCAGGCAATACATTCATGAACATAAAGATAATAATAAAATATTTTTAGCCAAGCCGGAGTGGTGATGCATGTCTTTAATTCCCAGCATGCACGGAGGCAGAGGCAGGCGAGTCTCTGTGGGTTCAAAGAGTTTCTTAGGCCTAGCCTGGTTTACAGAGCGAGCTCCAGGCCATTGGGGAATTCAGGGAGGACAACTGTCCCTCAAAACCACACAATCACACACACACACATCACACACAACTAATTAAAGGTGTGTGCCACCCAACCTGCATTTTGGAACGAGGTTCTCTCAAATAAAATCATTATGTACATATCTGCCAACTATGGGTCATCCTTTTAGCTATGGCTCTAACTCTAGAGTGTTCTCCTTATTCAGTACTGTATAAAGTGCATTAACTTTTTTCTTTTATTTATTTATTTTCTATGTGTATGAATGTACTGTCTGCACGCAGGTCTGTGTACCCCACCCGTGTCCTTGCAAATGCCTCGGAGGTCAGAAGAGGCGAGTCGGGTTCCCCTGAAAACTGGAAAAGTTAAGACGCGTTATCAGCCTCGCATGTGAGTGTGGGAATTGAACCTGGGTCCTCTGCAAGAGCAGACGGTGCTCTCCAGCACCTTGCGTTAACTTTTATTTGACACTTCTCTCTCTGGTGCAAGATAGGCAAGTGCTTTCGTGCCTAGCTAGACATCCCCTGACCTTGAAGCCCCTTAGTTTGTTGTTTGTTTTGTTTGATGAGGGCTGCTGGTGAGTTTGTAACACATCGGGTCTCCTCTGTAGCCCTAGCTGGCTCCCTATGTAGATCAGCTGCCTTAAATTCACAGAGAGCTCTCTCTGCCTTGGCCTCCCAATTTCTAGGATTAAAGGTGCGTGTTACCAGGCCCAGCACATGGAGGCCTCTGGACAGGTGGACACTAGGCTAGAGTACTTATGTTTGCTCCCAAAGACTTTATAGGAAATCACACACTAAGGTGCTTTCTTGACAAAACTGGTTATGTAACTGATTACATCACTGTTTATTTGGGGGGTAACTGGACATTCTTTTTGTGCTGACTCATAGCTTTTCAGAGTTCTACCATTATTGGCTTGTGACAGAAATCTCTATCAGTGCAGTGTCTAAACATAAACAGGCCCTCACACACTTCATTTCCTATAGAGGGTCCCATACTGCCCAGCTGGCCTTGAACTCCCAAAGTAACCAAGACTGGTCTTGGATTCCTAGTCCTCCTCCTCCTCCTCCTCCTCCTCCACTTTCCCAAGTACTAGATGTAACAGGAATTCAACCACCACACCTGGAAACTTGTTATGTAGAGCCATGCTGGCCTCCATCCTCATGAGAGCTGCCATAATTACTTTTTGAAACTCTAAAGCTGAGGGCCAAACCTAGACTCTAGTTACCTCATCTAGTCCTTGATACCCCATAAGGCCCAAAGAGTTGGTTAACATTCCTTTCTTGTATCTCTCTGTGGATTTGTTTGTTTGTTTATGATGTATTGCACCTTGCTGTCTGTAATATTCTGTGAGTTCAGAAGAGTGGTCAGAAATTCCCTGTGAGATGGGGTTAGGATGGTTGTTATCACCATGTGGGGTACTGGGAATCCGAACTGTAGTCCTCTGCAAGAGTAACCAGTGCTTGCCCGGCGTGGTGTGCATGCCTTTTAATCCTACAACTTGGTGAGGCAGAAGCAGGTGGATCTTTGTGATTCAACGGCCAGCCTGGTCTACATACGAGCTCCAGGCCAGGTGAGATTAAAGGGAGGCCTTGTCACTTGAAAATGAAAACAATACAAAAACAAAACAAACTAAACAAAAAAAAACACCGTCTTCTCATCAGAGGACAGGAGTTTGGGTCCCAGTAGCCACTTCAAAGAGGCTCACAAACACTTGTAACTGCAGCTCCAGAGGATTTCCCAATAGCCTCCTTGGGTCCATGCAGCACCACACACAGATGGGATGTACAATTACCATATATATGTAAAGACACAGTGTACATATAAATAAAATAAAAATAAAGTAAAATAAGGGATGAAAGGAAATGTATACCTTCTGAGCCAGGACCGAGTAGAGCCTCATAACAGCGTGTAGGGACTATCAAGGGCAGGAAATAAACTATGCTTTTTTTTTTTGTTTTTTTTTTTGGTCCCTTTGAGACAGGGTCTCCCTGTAGCCCACGTTGTCCCTGAACTCCATCTCTGTAGACCAGGCTGGCCTGAACTCACAAAGATCTGCCTGCCTCTGCCTCCCCAAGTGCTAGGATTATGTGCCTACATGTGCTTATTACAGGTGTACGTTCTCTTCCATTTCTGTACTTGGCTCAGGGTGAACCTTCAGCTCTGTCTTGAGAGTATCACAGTTGGATTAAACTTTTATAAAAAGTTATTTTATTTATCTTGTTTTATTTACTTATTTTCATTTCTAGTTGCACGATGTAATTTGGCCTGCCATCTAAAACGTGCCCCGTGTGTGCAAATGCTGTGTGGCCAGGAAGAGGGTGTCAATCCCCTAGAAGGGAGTTTGGATGGGTTTTTAGGCCACCATGTGGGTGCTGGGAACTGAACCCAGATTTGCTAATATTTCCTTCTGAATTGAATGTCCACCCCCCCCCACCTGCCCACAGCTATCCACTATCTATACCAAAGGACTCTGAAGCAATTTGTGTTTATTGGGCTTACATACAGAAGAACAAAGGAAAGGGTTTATCTTACAGGAGTTTGGGTAATCCCCATCTAAGTCACACGGAAGTCTTACCACCTGGATGAATGGCTCCCAGAGCTGACTAAGTGGTTAAGAGCACCCTCCCACTTCGTCTCTGCACGTCTGTGTTCAACTGTGCCCTTACCCCAGCCACGTGTAATTAGTAGTTGTGCTGGGTGCTCATCTTGAGATCATGTGACTCTCCTGCCCCTCCTTTGAAGGGGGGACATGAATAGTCAACAAGCCCGGATATGAAGATCGTTGGCAACTGGACACAGGTGGGCTCACAAAGATAGCATATCTGACTTGGAGGACAGTCTTATATAACACTTGCTGCTCTGCAAGAGCAGTTGTTTCTCTAACCTGGCCACCTCTCCCAGCTCAGGATTTAACTTTAACAATCGGGAAACTTGGAATGTTAGGTCTCCAACCAGGCTGGTGATAGGTTCCATTCTTCTGACCAAGAGGGAATAGCTTTGCCATAATGGGACCCACAAGAGCCTTGATCAAGGCTGTGATAAAGATCCTCACCTCTGAAGAGGTGACCCTAAAATCATTTAAGAGATGAACTGAAACTCAGGACTAGATCTAGCCCAGTTTCACCAGGAAAATCTAAAGATCCAGTGCTAAAGGGTTGAGCTGGAGGGACTAGTGTGGGGACTAGTGTGGGACTAGTGTGGGACTAGTGTGGGACTAGTGTGGGACTAGTGTGGGACTAGTGTAGGACTAGTGTGGAGACTAGTGTGGGACTAGTGTGGGACTAGTGTGGGGACTAGTGTGGGACTACTGTGGGAACTAGTGTAGGGGACTAGTGTAGGGGACTATAGTGTGGGACTTAGTGTGGGACTAGTGTAGGGGACTAGTGTGGGGACTAGTGTGGGACTAGTGTGGGGACTAGTGTGGGACTAGTGTGGGACTAGTGTGGGACTAGTGTGGGACTAGTGTGGGACTAGTGTGGGACTAGTGTTCGTGGACTAGTGTGGGAACTAGTGTAGGGGACTAGTGTGGGGACTAGTGTGGGACTAGTGTGGGACTAGTGTGGGACTAGTGTGGGACTAGTGTGGGACTAGTGTGGGACTAGTGTGGGGACTAGTGTGGGACTAGCGTGGGGACTAGCATGGGGACTAGTGTGGGGACTAGTGTGGGACTAGTGTGGGGACTAGTGTAGGGGACTAGTGTGGGGACTAGTGTGGGACTAGTGTGGGGACTAGTGTGGGACTAGCGTGGGGACTAGTGTAGGGGACTAGTGTGGGACTAGCGTGGGGACTAGCGTGGGGACTAGTGTGGTGACTAGCATGGGGACTAGTGTAGGGGACTAGTGTGGGACTAGCGTGGGGACTAGTGTGGGGACTAGTGTGGGACTAGTGTGGGACTAGTGTGGGGACTAGTGTGGGGTCTAGTGTAGGGGACTAGCGTGGGGACTAGTGTGGGGACTAGTGTGGGACTAGTGTGGGACTAGTGTGGGACTAGTGTGGGACTAGTGTGGGACTAGTGTGGGACTAGTGTGGGACTAGTGTGGGACTAGTGTGGGACTAGTGTGGGACTAGTGTGGGACTAGTGTGGGACTAGTGTGGGACTAGTGTGGGACTAGTGTGGGGACTAGTGTGAGGACTAGTGTGGAGACTAATGTGGGGACTAGTGTGGGACTTGTGTGGGACTAGTGTGGAGACTAGTGTGGGACTAGTGTGGGACTAGTGTGGGACTAGTGTGGGACTAGTGTGGGACTAGTGTGGGACTAGTGTGGAGACTAGTGTGGAGACTAGTGTGGGACTAGTGTGGGACTAGTGTGGGACTAGTGTGGGGACTAGTGTCAGGATTTGTGTGTCGAGGCTGGAGTTTCCTGTATCACCTCCAGACCAGGATGTTATTGAGGGAACAGGAAACCAATGCTCCCTTCTGGCTTCCACAATAGGAATGAGAACCAAATGTTATGGCCTGAATCCAAGACTCTCACAGTCTACCGGGAGACAACACGGATGCAAAGGCAGAGAATCTCTTTATCAGCAAGCTTAAGCCAGGGCTGTTCCAGAACCTGGCACAGCAAAGGACTGGCCCCAAAGCTCTTTTTAAAGGAAAAATTTGCAAGCAGGGGGTTTTCCATGCCTTTTGCATTATTGGATTGGTGGGCTTGTACAACTCAGCAAAAGTGTGCTCACACACACGCAAGGGCAGGGGTAGGTTGTGGGTTTGGTGGGCTTGTAAGAGCCTGAGGGCCTGGGTGAAGGGGAACAGGATTCATGGTATATTTCCTGGAATTGTTGGGTTATGTCGAAAACATGCTTATCTGGCCTTTGCACTGACTGCCTGCAACAGTTATTCAAAACATTTTATCGTAAATCCCTAGCAACAGTCTTTGTGTGGTTTGCATGAGTGTCCCCATAGGCTATAGTATTCAGACACATTTGTCTCCAGTTGGTGATGCTGGTTTTGGAGGTCTTCAGAATGTGTGGCCATGCTGGGGAAGTGTGTCACTGGGGCAGGCTTATGAGTTTAACAAGCCGTCTGTGTCTACGTTGCCTCTGGTTTCCTGTGCTCTTTTGCAAGATGTGACCCCTTGCCTCCATCACCACGATCCCACGCCGCCAACAGCCTCCCACCTAACAATGGACTCTAATTTCCCTGGAAACATAAATTGTAAAGCTGCAACATAAAACTCTTCCTTTTATAACTTTCCTTGTCGTGGTGGTGTTTATTCACAGCAACAGAAAACTGACTAATCCAGTTATGTATCAGAAGTGGGCTCTGTTTGTGAAGAAACTGACCATGTATATGTTTGGAGAAAAAGTGCGTGAAAGACTTTGGAATTTTGGGCTGGAAAGGCTGTTGAATATTGTAAGCAGAGCTTAAAGGCCATTCTAGTGGAGGCCAGAAAGAAAGCGTGGCTGCAAAAGATGTGGTCCAGATGAAAATAAGGACTTAGGCAGAAACCGGGATATTTTGATAAAGAGTCTGGCAGCAGTCTGCCCACAGCCCAGATGCTTGCCTGATTGCTGTTGAAAAGCAATGAACTAATGTCTTTGGCAGAGGATATTCAAAACAGCCTAAGTATAGAAAAGGTGGTGTGGCTTTTAATGATGAATATTGTGCAGATTACAGTGAAAAAGAGCAAATAAGGCAGAAGAAAATGCAGAATGTACAGTTTTGGATCTGAAAACTGCAACTAGGAAGATTTAAAGGTGGGGCCAAGGCAAGTGAAGGAGAGGCTCCCCTTCATAAGGAGATTAAAGCAATTAAGTAGAGGCCTAGAGATTTACTAGTAAACAAAAGAATCAGTACCTCAGGGCAAGACCACACCCAGCGAATCCTCCAACAAGTCCAGGGTAGAAAAAAAGTTGCAAATGTGGTTGGAATAGGCCAGAGTCCATCCTCAGATTGCCAAGCCAAACTCTGCAGTTTCATTTACGTGGTGATGGCTTTAGAGCCATGAAGGACGCAAGTGTGAAGGGTCATTAGTTCTTCCTCCTATGGTTTCAGAAGAGACAAAGAGGCCAAGCATGAGTAACAAGCAGGGGTGTTCCCTAATAAAGAGCCCCTGATAGGCCATTGCATGGAAGCTGTGAATGTGAAGCCTGTGCGGCAATCTGAGACCCCTAAGAAGACATTCGAGATGCTAAATCTGTGAGATATTTGCCAAGTGGAGCCTGCATAACAGGGAGTGGTACCAGCCTAAGAAAGAGATGTATGTTGCAAGCAAAGCCGGAAGAGCTGAGCCATCTAATCCCTTTGAATTCAAGTCCCAGAAGTTACATGTGGAGCTACTAGACTTGGCGTTTGCCCTGCTGGTTTTTGGTCTTGCTTTGGCTCCAGTGTTTCTCAACTATGCCTCTATTCCTACTTTTTGGAATGGAATGTGTATTCGGTTCCACTGTAATGTTGGGAGTATGTAATTAATCTTTTGATTTTACAGGAGCTTACAGTTAGAAAATTGGCCTGAGTCTCAGAGGAGACTTTGGACTGTGGATTTTGAATGCATTGAGACTGGTACATGACTGTGGGGGACTTCTTTAAGGTTGGACTAAATGCATTTGCATTTTATAATATGGTCAAGGAGCCTATGGGGGCCAGGGAGTGGACATGTGGTGTTTGCATAAGTGTCCCCCATAGGCCTCTAGGTATTCAACATTTGTCTCCAGTTGGTGGCTGTTTTTTTTGGAGGTCTTAGAAGGTGTGGGCCATGCTGGGAGGAAGTGTGTCAACGGGGGCAGGCTTAGTGAGTTTTAAAAAACAAGCATCTGTGGTCTACAAGTTGCTCTCTCTGTTTCCTGTGCTCCTTTTTTGAGGACGTGACCCTCGTCCTGCCGCCAGATCCAGTCACCATGCCTCCCGCCAACAATTGACTCTAATTCCCTGAACCACCAATCGTAGCTCAAAATAAACTCTTACTTTTTAAGTTCCCTTGGTTTGGTGCTTTATCACAGCAAACAGAAAACTGGAACTAATACAGTCTTCCTCATGCTTTATTTTATTTTTTAAATTTTATTTATTTTTGTATGTGTATGAGGGTACTGTCCCCCTGCATATAGGTTTGCGCACCTGTGTCCTGCAATTGCCGCGTAGGTCAGAAGAGGCGTCGGATCCCTGGAAACTGGAGTAGACAGTTCTCAGCCCATGTGGTGTAGGGATCGAACCCAGGTCCTCTGCAAAGAGGCAGTCGGCGCTCATTAACGCTGTGGCCATCTCTCCAGCCCCTCTGCAGCTTTATTTTTAACCTTACGGTATAGGTGGAAGTTCCACCTTTTGTCTAGGATGGAGGCATTGGTATGGTCAGCAAAATAAGTTTTTAACTCATTGCCCTTCACAAGGAGATTCCTGAAATTTCTGCTTTGGTGTCCCTGTGCTAAGATGCCTGTCCAGTTTCTATCTCCTGTTCATATCAGTTCCATGCCAACAACCCACCTTTGTCAGTCAGGTCCCACAAGCTCCCAAAGGATCACCAGCTGAGGACCAGTTATAAAAACACATAAGCTTTTGGGAGACAAGTCTACATCCAACCCTAAAAGGGAACAAGAAGGATAGGTTTTTTTTTTGGGGGGTCCCCCAACCAGGGCCAAGGACTTTTCCAGGTATGGTAGAATTCTAACTTATTTTCATCTTGTTTCTTCTTGGAAGTGGTGCTGGGACCGAACTCTTGGGGCTCCTGTATGTTAAGTATACCTGCTATAATTCCAGTCAATTCCAGTATATGTATATACTATATTATATATGTTTTTGGAGACAAAGTGGTGATGGTTAATCCTGTGTGTCAAATTGACTGGACTACAGGAACAAAATAAGCAAAAAGGATGTGGAGTAGCAATCTGGCTGCAAACAACTGTCCACTTCGTCTTCGGTTAATGATATACGAACCTCCAAACAAGCCTCTGTGGTCTACAGTTGCCGTCTCTCTGCTTTCCTGTGCCCTTTGCGAGATGTGATCCTCCGTTTGCTGCTCCAGATCCAGCCGCCACTCCTCCCACCACAATGACTAATTCTTTGGAACTGTCAATCATAAGCCTAAATAAACTGCCTTTTATAAGTGTCCTTGTCATGGTGCTTTATCACAAAGCAAACAAGATAAAAGTGATTCTAATACACAAAGTCTCATGTATACCAAAGTGGCTTCAAACTTATGACATAGCTTCTAACTGAGCTTTAACTTCTGACCTTCTTGCTTCTACCTCCCAAGTGGCTGGGATACTGCTACTGTATGGGATAATTCAATTCGGTGTCTTTGAGAAAGGAGTCTTTCTCAGGAAGCTAGGGTCCCAGAAATTCAATGGCCCTGTGGTGGTTTAATGAGTGTCCCCCATATATGGCTTTATAGTATTCAAGACATTTTCCTCAAAGTGTGGCACTTTACTTGGAGGTCTTAGAAGGTGTGGCCATGCTAGAGAAGTATGGTAGTTGGCCGGGAAGGCTTGGTGAGTTTAACAAAGCCTTGTGGTCTCCAATCTAGCTCCACTTTCTGCTTCCTGTGGATCATTGTGAGATTGACCCTGGTTGTCTCGCTCCAGCTCAGCCCAACCATGCCTTCCCCAATCCAAATGGAACTCTAATTGCCTGACCCGTCAATAGTAAGACCTTCAAATAAAACTCTTCTTTTATAAGTTCGCTTTGGTCATGGTGTTTTTATCACAGCAAAAGAAAGTGACTAATGCAGCCACCAAAGAAGCCTTAAGCCAATGGTTTTCAGGTTCTTATCTTGAGAATTTGAAGAATGGAATTCACGGGCCACAGAGGGTGAACTATACAGAGAAGTCTATTATAGATTCATTCATAGATGGAAGCTTGCAGGAAAGAAAGAGAGCCATATCATTTTGAGTTAGGCATAGATGTCAGCCACATGGTATGTGAGGGCAGAAGATTTGGAGAAAGAGTGAAAATGCCCAAAGTACCACTAAAAACGTACTTTGGCTCGTTGGCCAGCATCTGAAAGAAGGTGAGAGAAAAAGTCTTCACCTTTCTGAATGAGAACCCAGAAAATGGGCAGTCCCAACAGAACCTCACAGTGCCTGGTAGGGGCTTCCCTAGGGGGTGGAAATTCAGGGAGGGAAAAGTACATTAGTTCATGAATGGGGCTAATTATTCTTCCTATTTCTTTAGCACAGTTCACCTTCCTTAGCCAGGTGATTGGCCTTCCCAATTGAATTATTAATTTATTATGTGTGTGTACACAAATATGTGTGCATAGTATCATGTTGGTGCAGTGCCTAAGAAGACCAGAAGGGGCCATCATATGTCTAAGGAAGTGGAGATTAAACAGATGTTGTGAGCAGTCCATGTGAGTGCGAACTGAACTCGTCCTCTGCAAGAGCTTTTTTTTTTTTTTTTTGGTCTTTTTGTAGGCAAGGGTAACCCTCTAGTCTCAGCTTGGCCTGGATTTTTCGCTATGTAGACCAAGGCTTGCCTTGAACGTCACAGAGATCTGCCCTACTCTTTTAAACTGGCCCTGGATTAACCCTAAGGGAGGATGAAATCTCAACCTCCCCACCTTATGAAGGAAAGTCTATTCTTGGGCTAGAAGCCGCAGCTTTCCTTTAAAGGGCATCAGTGCTTCATAACACCACAAGTGCCCAGTTTTTGGTGTTGGGGATCAAAACTCAGGGTTCTCATTTATAGCATTACTCTCCAAGCTGACTACATCGCCAAACCCTAAGATTTCTGTGTTTTTTTTTTATCTTTCTTTATTTTTTTGTTGTTTGTTTTTTTTTTGGGTTGTAGTTCCTGCTGGCCTGGAATTCTTGTATGGTAGATCACGTCTGGACCTGAACTCTTGAACCTCAGAGATCCACCTTGCCTCTACCTCCTAAGTGCTGAAGTGTGTTGTGTGTTGGTGTGTGTGTGTGTGCTGTTCGTGTCTGTGTGTGCAATGGTCAGGGGAGTCCACAAGTGGAGGCTCCAAGGCCCGAGTAAGATAAATTTTATCCTTTTTTTTTGGTCTTTTTGAACAAGGTCTCCTCCTTTACGTCCAGCTTGTCCTGGAACTCACTTTGTAGAACAAGGCTGGCCTTGAACCCACAGAGATCACCTACCTCTGCTCCTGAGTGCTTGGATTAAGAGTGTGCACCCACATACCCAGTGGCCCAGTGAGATAGATGGCTCTGTGGAAAAGGGTCTTGAAGTGACCCATCCTGATGATCTGAGCTCAGTGTCCAAGATCCCGGAGTTGGAGAGAACTGATTCCTACAAATTATCTTCATACCTCCACACTGCCATCTCACCTGTCAACCGCGGCACACACATCTATAAAGTTTTCGTATGTGTGTGTATGTGTTGTGTGTGTGTGTGTGTGTGTGTGGTGGTGTGTGTGAAATTCCGCACATGAGTGCAGATCCCTTACAGGTCAGGACCAGATTGAGGGTGCAGATCATTTAGAGCTAGAGCCTATAGGAAGGTTTTTGAAGCCTTCTCATAATGGGTGCTGGGCACTAACTCCAAGTCCTAAGAGTAAAAAGCTAGTGCTCTTACCAATGAGCCACCTCTCCAGTCCCCCAAATTTGCTCTGTAAACCAGGCTGGCCTTGAAAGTCCCTAGTGATCCCTTGCTTCCTGAGTGTGCGGTAAAAGGCTTGTGATACCACGGCCAGCCAATTTTTCTTTAAAAAAAAAGTATTTTGAGGCTTGAGAGTAAGGCGTCACCTGGTTTAAAAGTACTGCTGGGTCTTTCAGAGGAACTGATGTTCTATTCCACACCCACATGGTGGGTAACAATATTCTGTAACTCCAGTTCCAGGGAATCCAATGCCTCTTCTAACCTCCAAGGCAATGCATGACACAGGTAAACATGTAAACAGGTAAAATTTTGGTATATGTGTAACACACACATACATACACATAAAATAAAATTATAAAGAAATATTTGCCAGGCAATCACACCTTTTATCCCAGCACTCAGGAGGCAAGAGGCAAGATGATCTCTGTAAGATCCAGGACAGCCTGGTCTACATAGTCAGTTTCCAGGCCAGCTGAGGCTGCATGGAGACCCTGTCTTCAAAAAAGAACAAATTTCATTTTTATTTATGTGAATGAATGTTTTTGGTTTCATGTATGGAAGTGCACCTAAGCTGTGCAATGCCCCAGGAGGCAAGAAGAGGATGTTGGATCCCATGGAACTGAACTAGGGAATGTTTTGTTTGCCACCATGTGGAAGTGCTGGAAATTGATCCCAGATCCTCTGCAAGAAAAGCCCAGCTGTGCTCTTTAACTTCTGAGCCATCTTGTCTTTCCAGCCAGTAATTGTCTATTTTAAAAATAAAAATCTCTATCCTGCTGTCAGGGATCTTATAGCCAGTATGGATGATGAGCAAGTTAGTCTATAGTAGAATGGCGGTAAGTAGATGCAGAGGAGAGTGATTAGTACACTGGGAAAGCATAAAGCCGGGCCACAGCTGGTGTTTTGTTGAAATACTGCACATAATAGCATGAGATCCACTATACAAGGTGACTACATGAATAACAATATATTGCACTTCTGAAAATTACTGAAGATTTTTTCTTTGGTGTGGAGAATCTAACCGAGAGAGCCTAACTCATGTTAGGCAAGTGCTGTACTACCTCCAGGCCAGGAATTAGATTTGTGAATGTCTTATCCATAACACTACAAAATAAGTATATGAGGTAATGCGGATACATTAGCCTTTCCATAATATATATATATTTCTTTTTTTTTTTTCCCTTTGGCTCTTTTCGGAACAGGGTCTCCCTGCAGCCTCAGCTGTCCTTGGTGACTCACTCTGCGTAAACCAGGCTGGCCTTGAACCTTCAGAGATCTGCCTTGTTCTCTGCCATCCCAAGTGCTGGGATTAGAGGTGTGGGCCCACAGCGCCTCGCCATAGCATATTTCAAAGAAAACAATGTGACAGATTTTTGTCCAACTGAAAGTTGCAATTTACGGGCCAGAAGATTGGGGTTTCTCAACAGTCTGAACCCACAACCATCACCCAGCCTCAGCACTCAGAAGCTGAAGGCAGGAAGATCGTAAGAGTCCCCGAGGAGGATTCAGGTATTTTTGCTTTTCTTCTTTTTTTTTTTTTTTTTTAATTTTTTTAAGGGAATTCACAATATATCAGAGCACAGTTGTTTTCAGATAATTGACATGCTCAGTTGCCATACAACTAGGTTAATTGGCACTAACATCCACAGATGAGGGTAATTCATCATTTCGTCAATTTGTTTTTCTGGGACTGTGTTACTCTCNAAAAAAAATATATATATATATATATATATATATTTAAAACAAAACAAATATATATGTGTGTGTGTGTGTGTATGTGTGTGTGTGTGACAGAATATCACACACATAATGTATATGACAGGGTCTTTATGTACTCCATCCAGCCTGAAACTACAAAATAAATATTTTTCAAACTGAATTGGATTCAGGGGGTTTTCCCAACTACAATTCCAACAGGAGACACTGCGACAACTGTGGGTCCCATCCAAAGCTGGCTAAATGAACTGAGGTCTCTCCTTACAGGGAAAAAGAACAACAGTACCAGAAACAAGAAGGCCGGAAGCCTCAATTAACAGTGTGAACACACTTTTGCCAAAAGCAAAAGCAAGTGACTCCAGGTAAACCATGCACACCTTCCCAAGGCGTGTGTGTGTGTGTGTGTGTGTCTGTGTGTGTGTTCGTGTTCTTGCCACTCATACTTGAGGACTTAAGTTCAAATCCCTAGTACCCAGGCTAGGTGCCAGGCAAGGTGGTATTTGTTCATCATCTGAGCTCTGGCTGGGTGGAGACTTGAGGTAAATCCGTGAGCTCCAGACCCCAGTCAGAGACCCTGTGTCAAAAAACAAGGTGGAGTGGGGTCAACAAGACAGTTCAGTCAGTAAAGGCACCCAAGCCTGACCACCTGAGTTTGATCCCAGGAACCCACGTAGGAGAGAGATGAGTCGTCCTCAGTCCCACACACCTGCTGTGGCAATCGTGAAGAACACTAGAAGCCGACCTCTGTGTATGTCTCTCTCTCTGTCTCTGTCTCTTTTGGAGGGAGTGGAAGGGAGGGAAGAAGGGAATTAGGGTGAAGGAAGGAAGTAGGGAGGGAGGGAAGGAGGGAGGGAGGGAGAGAGAGAGACTGCATGGCAGCAGAAATGGGGTGTACAGGAAGAGGTGCACACATTCTTGGAACCTTTGTCTTTGCCTAGTTGACAAGCGGCTAGAGGCTAGACGACTGATACGGGACTGCTGGCCTGAGCTACACAGTGAGTTCCACGCCAGCTTGGACTACAGAGTGAAATCCTGTCTCAAAAAACTGAAAAAGAGCCGGGCCGGGCATGGTGGCGCACGCCTTTAATCCTAGCACTCGGGAGGCAGAGGCAGAGGCAGGTGGATCTTTGTGAGTTCAAGGCCAGCCTGGTCTACACAAAGAGGTCCATGACAGCTGGGGCTACAGGGAGACCCTGTCTCGAAAAGACCAAAACGAACAAACAAAACTAAAAAAAGAATCCAGGCCTGGTCAAGCATGCCTTTAATCCCAGCACTTGGGAGACTGAGGTAGGCAGATCTCTGTAAGTTCAAGGCCAGCCTGATCTACAGAGCTAGCTCCAGGACATCTGGGACTAAAGGAAGACCCTGTCTCAAAAAGACCAAAAAAATATAAAAAAAAAAAATTAAAAGGGGCTGGGCATGGTGGCACATGCCTTTAATCCCAGCTTGAGAGGCAGAGGCAGGTGGATCTCTGGGAGTTCAAGACCAGCCTTGAACATAGAGACCTCCAGGCCAGCTGGGGCTAGAGGGAGACCTTGTCTCAAAAAGTAAATAAAAATAAATAAGTATTAGAGGGGCTGGAGAGATGGTTTAGTGGTTAATAACATTGGCTGCTCTTCCAGACGACCCAGGTTCAGTTCCCAGCACCCATATGGTGGTTAACAATTGTCAGTAACTCCAGTTCTAGGAGATCTGACACCCTCTTTTGGCTCTCTCAGGCATTGCACAATACAGGTGTACTTACATACATGCAGGCAATACACTCATGAACATAAAGATAATAATAAAATATTTTTAAGCCAGCCGGAGTGGTGATGCATGTCTTTAATTCCAGCACTCAGGAGGCAGAGGCAGGCGATCTCTGTGCGTTCAAGAGTTCTAGGCTAGCCTGGTTTACAGAGCGAGCTCCAGGCCAGTTGGGGATTCAGGGAGACACTGTCTCAAACACACACACACACACACACACACACACACACAAATTAAGGTGTGTGCCACCAACCCTGGCATTTGGAAGCACTTCTCTCAATAAAATCATTATGTACATATCTGCCAACTATGGGTCATCCTTTTAGCTATGGCTCTAACTCTAGAGTGTTCTCCTTATTCAGTACTGTATAAAGTGCATTAACTTTTTAATTTTATTTATTTATTTTTATGTGTATGAATGTACTGTCTGCACGCAGGTCTGTGTACCCCACCCGTGTCCTGCAATGCCTCGGAGGTCAGAAGAGGGAGTCGGATTCCCCTGAAACTGGAGTTAAAGACGGTTATCAGCCTCCATGTGAGTGCTGGGAATTGAACCTGGGTCCTCTGCAAGAGCAGACGGTGCTCTCCAGCACCTTGCGTTAACTTTTATTTGACACTTCTCTCTCTGTGCAGATAGGCAAGTGCTTTACCCCTGAGCTAGACATCCCCCTGACCTGAAGCCCCTTAGTTTTGTTTGTTTGTTTGTTTGTGGAGGGCTGCTGGTGAGTTGACACAGGGTCTCCCTGTAGCCCTAGCTGGCTCCCTATGTAGATCAGGCTGGCCTTGATCTCAGAGAGACCCTCCTGCCTTGGCCTCCCAAGTTCTAGGATTAAAGGTGTGTTTCACCAGGCCCAGCACATGGAGGCCTCTGGACAGGTGGACACTAGGCTAGAGTACTTATGTTTGCTCCCAAAGACTTTATAGGAAATCACACAAAGTGGCTTCTTGCCAAAACTGGTTATATAATAGATTACATCACTGTTTATTTGGGGGGTAACTGGACATTCTTTTTGTGCTGACTCATAGCTTTTCAGAGTTCTACCATTATTGGCTTGTGACAGAAATCTCTATCAGTGCAGTGTCTAAACATAAACAGGCCCTCACACACTTCATTTCCTATAGAGGGTCCCATACTGCCCAAGCTGGCCTTGAACTCCCAAAGTAACCAAGACTGGTCTTGGATTCCTAGTCCTCCTCCTCCTCCTCCTCCTCCCTCCACTTCCCAAGTACTAGATGTACAGGAATTCACCACCACACCTGGAACTTGTTATGTAGACCAGGCTGGCCTCCATCTCAGAGAGCTGCCATAATTACTTTTTGAAACTCTAAAGCTGAGGGCCAAACCTAGACTCTAGTTACCTCATCTAGTCCTTGATACCCCATAAGGCCCAAAGAGTTGGTTAACATTCCTTTCTTGTATCTCTCTGTGGATTTGTTTGTTTGTTTATGAGTGTATTGCACTTGTGTCATGTAATATCTGTGGAGTTCAGAAGAGGTGGTCAGATTCCCCTGGAAATGGGGTTAAGGATGGTTGTTAGTCACCATGTGGGTACTGGGAATCGAACCTGAGTCCTCTGCAAGAGTAGCCAGTGCTTGCCCGGCGTGGTGGTGCATGCCTTTAATCCTAGCACTTGGGAGGCAGAAGCAGGTGGATCTTTGTGAGTTCAAGGCCAGCCTGGTCTACATAACGAGCTCCAGGCCAGGTGAGATTAAGGGAGGCCTTGTCTCAAAAAAACAAATACAAAACAAAACAAACAAACAAAAAAAACACCTGCTTCTCATCAGAGGACAGGAGTTTGGGTCCCAGTAGCCACTTCAAGAGGCTCACACTACTTGTAACTGCAGCTCCAGAGGATGTCCCAGATAGCCTCCTCTGGGTCCTGCAGGCACCCACACACATGGGATGTACATACATATATATGTAAGATACATGTGTACATATAAATAAAAATTAAAAATAAAGAAAAAAAGGGATAAAGGAAAATGTATACCTTTCTGAGCCAGGACCGAGTAGAGCCTCATAACAGCGTGTAGGGACTATCAAGGGCAGGAAATAAACTATGCTTTTTTTTTTTTTTTTTGGTCCTTTTGAGACAGGGTCTCCCTGTAGCCCCAGCTGTCCTGGAACTCACTCTGTAGACCAGGCTGGCCTTGAACTCACAAAGATCTGCCTGCCTCTGCCTCCCAAGTGCTAGGATTATGGCCACAGTGTGCTTATTACAGGTGACTTCCTTCCATTTCTGTAGCTTGGCTCAGGGTGACTCAGCTCTCTTGAGATAGTCACAGTTGGATTAACTTTTTAAAAGTTATTTATTTATCTGTTTTATTTACTTATTTTCATTTTAGTTGCACGAGTATTTGGCCTGCATCTAAGTGCACCCGTGTGTGCAATGCCTGTGGTGGCCAGAAGAGGGTGTCAGATCCCCTGAAAAGGGAGTTATGGATGGTTGTTAGCCACCATGTGGGTGCTGGGAACTGAACCCAGATGTTGCTAAATTTCCTTCTGAATTGAATGTCCACCCCCCCCCACCTGCCTTGGTCCCAACAGCATATCACACTATTCTACCAAATGGACTCTGGGAAAGCAATGTGTTTATTGGGCTTACATACAGAGAACAATGGACAAGGGGTTACTTACAGGAGTCTGGGTAATCCCCATCTAAGGTCACACTGGAAAGTCTTCACCCAACCGTGGATGATGGCCTCCCCATAGCTGCATGAAGTGGTAAGAGACCCTCCACTTGTCTTCTGCAGCTCTGTGTTCTGGCCCTTACCCCCAGGCCACGTGTAATTAGTGAGTTGTGGCTGGGTGCTCAGCTGAGGATCATGTGACTCTCCCTGCCCCTCCTTTGAAGGGGGGACATGAATAGTCAACAAGCCCGGATATGAAGATCGTTGGCAACTGGACACAGGTGGGCTCACAAAGATAGCATATCTGACTTGGAGGACAGTCTTATATAACACTTGCTGCTCTGCAAGAGCAGTGTTCCTAACCGCCAAGCCACCTCTCCAGCTCCAGGATTAACTTTACAATTCGGGAAACTTGGAATGTTAGGTCTCCAACCAGGCTGGTGATAGGTTCCATTCTTCTGACCAAGAGGGAATAGCTTTGCCATAATGGGACCCACAAGAGCCTTGATCAAGGCTGTGATAAAGATCCTCACCTCTGAAGAGGTGACCCTAAAATCATTTAAGAGATGAACTGAAACTCAGGACTAGATCTAGCCCAGTTTCACCAGGAAAATCTAAAGATCCAGTGCTAAAGGGTTGAGCTGGAGGGACTAGTGTGGGGACTAGTATGGGGACTAGTGTAGGGGACTAGTGTGGGACTAGTGTAGGACTAGTGTGGAGACTAGTGTAGGGGACTAGTGTAGGGGACTAGTGTGGGACTACTGTGGGAACTAGTGTAGGGGACTAGTGTAGGGGACTAGTGTGGGACTAGTGTGGGGACTAGTGTAGGGGACTAGTGTGGGGACTAGTGTGGGACTACTGTGGGAACTAGTGTAGGGGACTAGTGTGGGGACTAGTGTGGGACTAGTGTGGGGACTAGTGTGGGACTAGTGTGGGGACTAGTGTTGGGGACTAGTGTGGGAACTAGTGTAGGGGACTAGTGTGGGGACTAGTGTGGGACTAGTGTAGGACTAGTGTGGGGACTAGTGTAGGGGACTAGTGTGGGGACTAGTGTGGGGACTAGTGTAGGGGACTAGTGTGGGACTAGCGTGGGGACTAGCATGGGGACTAGCGTGGGGACTAGCGTGGGGACTAGTGTAGGGGACTAGTGTGGGGACTAGCGTGGGGACTAGTGTAGGGGACTAGTGTGGGGACTAGCGTGGGGACTAGTGTAGGGGACTAGCGTGGGGACTAGCGTGGGGACTAGCGTGGGGACTAGTGTGGTGACTAGCATGGGGACTAGTGTAGGGGACTAGTGTGGGGACTAGCGTGGGGACTAGTGTAGGGGACTAGTGTGGGACTAGTGTAGGACTAGTGTGGGGACTAGTGTGGGGTCTAGTGTAGGGGACTAGCGTGGGGACTAGCATGGGGACTAGTGTGGGGACTAGTGTGAGGACTAGTGTGGAGACTAGTGTGGGGACTAGTGTAGGGGACTAGCATGGGGACTAGTGTAGGGGACTAGCATGGGGACTAGCAAGGGGACTAGTGTAGGGGACTAGTGTGAGGACTAGTGTGGAGACTAATGTGGGGACTAGTGTGGGACTTGTGTGGGACTAGTGTGGAGACTAGTGTGGGACTAGTGTGGAGACTAGTGTGGGGACTAGTGTGGGACTAGTGTGGAGACTAGTGTGGAGACTAGTGTGGGACTAGTGTAGAGACTAGTGTGGAGACTAGTGTGGGGACTAGTGTCAGGATTTGTGTGTCGAGGCTGGAGTTTCCTGTATCACCTCCAGACCAGAGTGTTATTGAGGGAGACAGGAAACCAAAGCTCCCTTCTGGCATTCCAGAAGGAATGAGAACCAAGTGTTATGGCCTGAATCCAAGACTCTCACAGTCTACCGGGAGACAACACGGATGCAAAGGCAGAGAATCTTTCAATCAGCAAGCTCGAGCCTGGGCTGTTCCTGAACCTGGCACAGCAGGACTGCCCCAAAGCTCTCTTTTTAAAGGAAAAAATTGCAAGCAGGGGGGTTTCCATGCCTTTGCATTATTGGATTGGTGGGCTTGTACAACTCAGCAAAAGTGTGCTCACACACACGCAAGGGGGCAGGGTAGGCTGTGGGTTTGGTGGGCTTGTAAGAGCCCTGAGGGCTGGGTGAAGGGGAACAGGATTCATGGTATATTTCCTGGAATTGTTGGGTTATGTCGAAAACATGCTTATCTGGCCTTTGCACTGACTGCCTGCAACAGTTATTTCAAAAACATGTTTATCGTAATCCCTGCACAGTCTTTGTGGTGGTTTGCATGAGTGTCCCCCATAGGCTGTAAGTATTCAGACATTTGTCTCCAGTTGGTGATGCTGTTTTTGGAGGTCTTAGAAGGTGTGGCCATGCTGGGGGAAGTGTGTCACTGGGGGCAGGCTTAGTGAGTTTTAACAAGCCTCTGTGGTCTACAGTTGCCCTCTGTTTCCTGTGCTCTTTGCAAGATGTGACCCTTGGCCTGCCACTCCAGATCCAGCCGCCACACCTCCCACCACAATGGACTCTAATTCCCTGGAACCACTAATTGTAAGCTCAAATAAACTCTTCCTTTTATAAGTTCCTTGGTCGTGGTGGTTTATCACAGCAACAGAAAACTGACTAATACAGTTATTGGTACCAGAGAGTGGGCTGTTGGCTGTGAAGAACCTGACCATGTATATGTTTGGAGAAGTGCGGAAGACTTTGGAACTTTGGGCTAGAAAGGCTGTTGACTATTGTAAGCAGAGCTTAAAGGGCCATTCTAGTGGAGGCCTGGAAGAAAGCATGGCTGCAAAAGATGTGGTTCCAGGGGAAAATAAAGACTTAGGCAGCAACCGGGATATTTTGATAAAGAGTCTGGCAGCAGTTTGCCCACAGCCCAGATGCTTGCCTGATGCTAAGTTGAAAAGCAGTGGACTAATGTCTTTGGCGGAGGATATTTCAAGACAGCCTAATGTAGAAATGGTGGCGTGGCTTTTAATGGTGAATATTATACAGATCTACAGTGAAAAAGAGCAAATGGGGCAGAAGGAAATGCAGAATGTACAGTTTGGATCTGAAAAGTACACTAGGAAGATTAAAGGTGTGGCCAAGGCATGTGAAGGAGAGGCTCCCTTTCATAAGGAGACTAAAGTGATTAAGGAGAGGCCTGGAGATTTACAAGTAAACAAAAGAATCAGTACCTTCAGGGCAAGACCACACCCAGCTAATCCTCCAGCTTTTGAAAGGAAAATACTGAAAGCGTTTTCTACTCCAACAAGTCCAGGGCAGAGAAAAATTGCAAATGTGGTTAAAGTAGGAGAGAGTCCATCCCGAACTTGCAGCCAGATTCGGCAATTTCATTCACGTGGTGCTGGCTTTAGAGGCATGAAGTTTGCAAGAGTGAAGGGGTCATCAGTTCTTCCTCCACGGTTTCAGAGAGCCAAAGAGGCCAGGCAGAGTACAGCAGGGGTGTCCCTGAATAAAGAAGGCCCTGATAGGCCATTGCATGAAGCTGTGAATGTGAAGCCTGGTTGGCAGCGGAGACCCCAAGAAGACATTCGAGATGCCAGACCTGTGAGATATTTGCCAAGGAGAGCTGCATACAGGGAGTGGTACCAGCCTAAGAAAGAGATGTATGTTGCAAGCAAAGCTGGAAGAGCTGAGCCATCTAAGCCCTTTGGAAGTCAAGTCCCAGAAGTTGCATGTGGAGCTACAGGACTTGGCATTTGCCCTGCTGGTTTTCGGTCTTGTTTTGGTCCAGTATTTCCTCACTATGCCTCTATTCCTCCCTTTTGGAATGGGAATGTGTATTCAGTTCCACTGTACGTTGGGAGTTTGTAATTTGCCTTTTGATTTTACAGGAGCTTACAGTTAGGAGATTGGCCTGAGTCTCAGAAGAGACTTTGGACTGTAGACTTTTGAATGGCATTGAAACTGGTAAAGACTATGGGGACTTTTAAGGTTGGACTAAATGCATTTTGCATTTTATATGGTCAGGAGCCTATGGGGGCCAGGGAGTGGAATGTGGTGGTTTGCATGAGTGTCCCCCATAGGCTGTAAGTATTCAGACATTTGTCTCCAGTTGGTGGCGCTGTTTTTGGAGGTCTTAGAAGGTGTGGCCATGCTGGAGGAAGTGTGTCACTGGGGGCAGGCTTAGTGAGTTTTAACAAGCCTCTGTGGTCTACAGTTGCTCTCTCTGTTTCCTGTGCTCTTTGTGAGACGTGACCCTCGGCCTGCCGCTCCAGATCCAGCCACCATGCCTCCCGCCACAATGGACTCTAATTCCCTGGAACCACCAATCGTAAGCTCAAATAAACTCTTCCTTTTATAAGTTCCTTGGTTGTGGTGCTTTATCACAGCAACAGAAAACTGACTAATACAGTCTTCCTGCAGCTTTATTTTATTTTTTAAATTTTATTTATTTTTGTATGTGTATGAGTGTACTGTCTGCATATAGGTTTGCGCACCTGTGTCGTGCAATGCCGCAGAGGTCAGAAGAGGGCGTCGGATTCCCCTGGAACTGGAGTTAAAGACAGTTCTCAGCCGCCATGTGGGTGCTGGGGATCGAACCCAGGTCCTCTGCAAGAGCAGTCGGCGCTCTTAACCTGTGGGCCATCTCTCCAGCCCCTCTGCAGCTTTATTTTTAACCTTACGGTATAGGTGGAAGTTCCACCTTTTGTCTAGGATGGAGGCTTTGGTATGGTCAGCAAAATGTTTTTAACTCATTGCCCTTCACAAGGAGATTCCTGAAATTTCTGCTTTGGTGTCCCTGTGCTAAGATGCCTGTCCAGTTTCTATCTCCTGTTCATATCAGTTCCATGCCAACAACCCACCTTTGTCAGTCAGGTCCCACAAGCTCCCAAAGGATCACCAGCTGAGGACCAGTTATAAAAACACATAAGCTTTTGGAGACAGTCTACATCCAAACCCTAAAAGGGTAACAGAGGATAGGTGCACAGGGCCAAGGACTTTTCCAGGTATGGTAGAATTCTAACTTATTTTCATCTTGTTTCTTCTTGGAAGTGGTGCTGGGACCGAACTCTTGGGGCTCCTGTATGTTAAGTATACCTGCTATAATTCCAGTCAATTCCAGTATATGTATATACTATATAATTTTTTGGAGACAAAGTGTGATGGTTAATCCTGTGTGTCAACTTGACTGGACTAAGGAACAAATAAGAGAAAAGGGATGTGAGAGCAATCTGGCTGCAACAACTGTCACTGATCTTCGGTTAATGATATACGAACCTCCAAACAAGCCTCTGTGGTCTACAGTTGCCCTCGCTGTTTCCTGTACTCTTTGCGAGATGTGACCCTCCGTTTGCTGCTCCAGATCCAGCCGCCATGCCTCCCACCACAATGGACTAATTCCCTGGAACCGCCAATCATAAGCTCAAATAAACTTCCTTTTATAAGTTCCTTGGTCATGGTGCTTTATCACAGCAACAGAAAAGTGACTAATACACAAAGTCTCATGTATACCAAAGTGGCTTCAAACTTATGACATAGCTTCTAACTGAGCTTTAACTTCTGACCTTCTTGCTTCTACCTCCCAAGTGCTGGGATTACATGCTACTGGTATGGGAATATCATGGTGTCTTTGAGAAAGGAGTCTTTCTCAGGAAGCTAGGGTCCCAGAAATTCTATGGCCACTGTGGTGGTTTGAATGAGTGTCCCCCATAGGCTTTAAGTATTCAGACATTTGTCTCCAGTTGGTGGCACTGTTCTTGGAGGTCTTAGAAGGTGTGGCCATGCTAGAGGAAGTATGTTATTGGGGGCAGGCTTAGTGAGTTTAACAAGCCTTGTGGTCTCCAATCACGCTCTCTCTCTTTCTGCTTCCTGTGCTCATTGTGAGATGTGACCCTCGGTTTGCTGCTCCAGCTCCAGCCACCATGCCTCCCACCAAAATGGACTCTAATTGCCTGGAACCGTCAATAGTAAGCTCAAATAAACTCTTCCTTTTATAAGTTCCTTTGGTCATGGTGTTTTATCACAGCAAAAGAAAAGTGACTAATGCAGCCACCAAAGAAGCCTTAAGCCAATGGTTTTCAGGTTCTTATCTTGAGAATTTGAAGAATGGAATTCACGGGCCACAGAGGGTGAACTATACAGAGAAGTCTATTATAGATTCATTCATAGATGGAAGCTTGCAGGAAAGAAAGAGAGCCATATCATTTTGAGTTAGGCATAGATGTCAGCCACATGGTATGTGAGGGCAGAAGATTTGGAGAAAGAGTGAAAATGCCCAAAGTACCACTAAAAACGTACTTTGGCTCTGGCCAGCATCTGAAAGAAAGGTGAGAGAAAGTCTTCACCTTTCTGAATGAGAACCCAGAAAATGGGCAGTCCCAACAGAACCTCACAGTGCCTGGTAGGGGCTTCCCTAGGGGGTGGAAATTCAGGGAGGGAAAAGTACATTAGTTCATGAATGGGGCTAATTATTCTTCCTATTTCTTTAGCACAGTTCACCTTCCTTAGCCAGGTGATTGGCCTTCCCAATTGAATTATTAATTTATTATGTGTGTGTACACAATATGTGTGCATATGTATCATGTGTGTGCAGTGCCTGAAGAGACCAGAAGGGGGCATCATATGTCTAAGAAGTGGAGTTAACAGATGGTTGTGAGCAGCCATGTGAGTGCTGAACTGAACTCAGGTCCTCTGCAAGAGCTTTTTTTTTTTTTTTTTTGTCTTTTTGAGGCAGGGTATCCCTCTAGTCTCAGCTGGCCTGGAGTTCGCTATGTAGACCAGGCTGGCCTTGAACTCACAGAGATCTGCCTACCTCTTTTAACTGGCCCCTGGATTAACACCTAAGGGAGGAGAAATCTCACCTCCCCACCTAGAGGAAGAGTCTATTCTTTGGGCTAGAAGCCAGCAGCTTTCCTTTAAAGGGCCATCAGTGCTTCCATAACACCACAGTGCCCAGTTTATTTGGTGTTGGGGATCAAACTCAGGGGTTCCTCATGGTATACATGTACTCTCCCAACTGAGCTACATCGCCAACCCCTAAGATTTTCTGTGTTTTTTTTTATTTTCTTTTATTTTTTTGTTGTTTGTTTGTTTGTTTTGGGTTGTAGTTCCTGCTGGCCTGGAACTCTTTATGTAGATCAGTCTGGCCCTGAACTCTTGAACTCAGAGATCCACCTGCCTCTACCTCCTAAGTGCTGAAGTGTGTGTGTGTGTGTGTGTGTGTGTGTGTGTGTGTCTGTGTGTGCATGGTCAGGGAGGTCCACAATGGAGGCTCAAGGCCAGTAAGATAATTTTATCCTTTTTTTTTGGTCTTTTTGAGACAGGGTCTCCCTTTAGTCCCAGCTGTCCTGGAACTCACTCTGTAGACAAGGCTGGCCTTGAACCCACAGAGATCCACCTACCTCTGCCTCCTGAGTGCTGGGATTAAAAGTGTGCACCACCATACCCAGTGGCCAGTGAGATAGATGGCTCGGTGGAAGAAGGGTCTTGATGACCAACCTGATGATCTGAGCTCAGTGTCCAAGATCCCGGAGTTGGAGAGAACTGATTCCTACAAATTATCTTCATACCTCCACACTGCACTCACCTGTCACACACACAAACACATCTAGCTAAAGGTTATTCGTGTGTGTGTATGTGTGTGTGTGTGTGTGTGTGTGTGTGGTGTGTGTGTAAATTCCACATGAGTGCAGATCCCTGACAGGGTCAGGACCAGATGAGGGTGGCAGATCCTTAGAGCTAGAGCTATAGGAGGTTGTGAGCCTTCCAGTATGGGTGCTGGGAACTAAACTCCAGTCCTAAGAGTAAAAACTATTCTTAATCACTGAGCCACCTCTCCAGTCCCCCAAATTTGCTCTGTAGACCAGGCTGGCCTTGAAGTCACAGAGATCCCTTGCTTCCTGAGTGCTGCGGTAAAGGCTTGTGATACCACGCCCAGCCCATAATTTTCTTTAAAAAAAAGTTATTTTGAGGCTGGAGAGTAGGGTCACTGGTTAAAAGTACTGGCTGGTCTTTCAGAGGACTGATGTTCATTTCCCAACACCCACATGGTGGGTAACAACTATCTGTAACTCCAGTTCCAGGGGATCCAATGCCCTCTTCTAACCACTGAGAGCACTGTACAACATGGGAGCACTTCATTTACATACGTGCAGGCAATACATTCATACACATAAAATAAAAAATATTAAAGAAATTATTTTGCCAGGCATACACCTTTTATCCCAGCACTCAGGAGGCAGAGGCAGGCAGATCTTGACCAGCCGAGTCTACATAGTCAGTTCCAGGCCAGCTGAGGCTGCAGGGAGACCCTGTCTCAAAAAAGACAAATTATCATTTTATTTATGTGTATGAGTGTTTTGGTTTCATGTATGGAAGTGCACCTGAGCTGTGCAATGCCCCAGAGGTCAGAAGAGGGAATTTGATCCCATGGAACTGAACTTAGGGATGTTTGTTGGCCACCATGTGAGTGCTGGAAATTGATCCCAGATCCTCTGCAAGAACAGCCAGTGCTCTTAACTTCTGAGCCATCTTTCTTTCCAGCCCAGTAATTTTCTATTTAAAAATAAAAATCTCTATCCTGCTGTCAGGGATCTTATAGCCAGTATGGATGATGAGCAAGTTAGTCTATAGTAGAATGGCGGTAAGTAGATGCAGAGGAGAGTGATTAGTACACTGGGAAAGCATAAAGCCGGGCCACAGCTGGTGTTTTGTTGAAATACTGCACATAATAGCATGAGATCCACTATACCAAGTGACTACATGAATAACAATATATTGCACTTCTGAAAATTACTGAAGATTTTTTCTTTGGTGTGGAGAATCTAACCGAGAGAGCCTAACTCATGTTAGGCAAGTGCTGTACTACCCCAGGCCCAGGAATAGATTGTGATGGTTCTTACCATACACACAAAAGTAAGTATATGAGGTAATGGATACATTAGTCTTTCCATAATATATATATATTTCTTTTTTTTTTCCCCCTTTGGTCTTTTCGAGACAGGGTCTCCCTGCAGCCTCAGCTGTCCTGGGACTCACTCTGTAAACCAGGCTGGCCTTGAACTCAGAGATCTGCTTGTCTCTGCCTCCCAAGTGCTAGGATTAGAGGTGTGGGCCACCACGCCCGGCCATACATATTTCAAAGAAACATGTGACAGATTTTTGTCAACTGAAAGTTGATTTAGGCCAGGAGTGGGGTCTCACAGCTGAACCCAGCACCCATCACCCAGCACTCAGCACCCAGAGAAGCTGAGGCAGGAAGAGTAAGATCCCCGAGAGGAGGATTCAGGTATTTTCTTTTCTTTCTTTTTTTTTTTTTTTTTTA